>JAEQBH010005931.1:0-377997 GCA_016808115.1 Tetrastigma voinierianum | reverse complement strand
TATATGTGATTTGTTTTATTGATTTCAAATGCATTACATAAAATTGCATGAGCATCAAATGTATTATTCGGGGTATAAATGTATATACAATATTGTAAAAAAATTTCCAAAACAAAATCTTTTTTTTTTTTAAACAAAACCCATTGGATATACCTTCAATGTCCGTTTGATTTAATCAAATTCCGTGTGGTTATGCATTTGTGGGCCACGGAATTTCTGGTTCTCACCATAGGACACCTCACACCTTTCTACATTTTTACTTCTGCTTTCACGAATGGGATCATGTATAACCGTTAACTACCAAGTCTTTCACCTTAGGGGTATCTATCTCTACTACGTGCTCCAACACATGTATATATATTTTTCATGCCATGAAACGTGAGGGATTTTGCTGACATAAATTCAAGGTACTGCTACCACCCATTCACCAAGCAACACAATGATTATAACTATGCACACACCCAACTCAATGCGATGCCCCCATGTATATACAATGCAAAATGCCATCGGTGATGTTATCTCATGTTACATGTATAACACACTACATAGAACAATTTATAAACTATACTTTATGACAAGTACCATGGATAATTATATCGAAAGCATATAATTTACATCCATTCATGCTAATATATGTAACACCCATATATCAACATATTTACAACACATTCAACATGTTATTAAATTTCCAGCAATAACACAAAAAAACAATCCACACCAACTAGCCATTCCCAAATATAATCCGCCATACTAAGATTGGAAATAATATGAACTCAGTCCAGAAATTTAAGCTTTTGTTTTTTTTTTTTTTTTAACAACTTTCAAGACTGTCATTAACGGCTATAAATTCAACCATGAAGCAATCCTCAAACTCGGCTCGAAAAACAGTTCACAACAAAATCCAGCATGCATTTTCCAACAGTCCCGGAACCAAAACCGGCCTGGATATCGACCTTAAAAACCCAGTCTTGAACTATCCAAAAAACAGTCTCAATGTCCGAAAACTCAGTCCCATATTTAGGGCTGAACCACATGGCCATTTATGACCCTTAGATTAAGAGGAACCAGTGTAAGAGAAAACCCTACATATATACATATATTTTTTTTTGTCACCTACTCGTAATCCCTCAGTAGACTAACTTTAATTCTCAGCCTATCGACTACTAGCACCATTTAAACACCTAAAATCGTAGAGTACACTCATCGCCTCTCTCCTTTTCTCTTTTCTCTTTTTTCCTTTATTTTCCTTTTCCTTCCTTTTCCTACCTAACTTTTTTTCCTTCTCTCTACCCTTTTGTTTTCCCTCTCCTTTCTTTTTCTCTTCCCTCTTTCTTTCTCCTTTTCTCCTCCATCGAATTTATTCTTCTCTCGTTTGATCCAAAAAAGAGGAAACTTCCTCTCACTCGACATGTGTCCTTCATACGATCCATTTGCTGCGTACATGTGGTTATGACACATGCACTAGGTGGAAATCTGCCACACCACATGGCTCTTTGCATGTCATGTGCACTCCTCTACAGGCCACAATCCATTAGCGGTCGCCATGGTGGCACCATTCCACGTGTCATCCGACACCCGCTCTTAAAATACGTGAAATTTAGATTTGTCCCTTAATCCAACCAAATTCGACCGATAGCCTAGATTTTCATAAAGGATTCAATGGTATCGTTTCATCACTCGAGATTTAGAAATTTTTAGGTTTTAAACCTGTACTACAATGACAAATTACTGTGTTGCCATTTTTCAGAAAAATTGCATCTTTCCCAAGTTTTACACCCATATCTTTCATGTCATACTGTGAAGTTAGAAATCTCTCGAAACTATGTACTACATTTAGGTTAGTGTCAAAAATCAACATATCATCCACATATAATGTACTGATTACACATTCTCAATCTATACACTTTGTGTACACTCATTTATCCACTTCAACAGATAAAAACTCGTTATTCAACAAAGTCATATCAAACTTTTCATGCTATTGTTTAGGTGTTTGTTTTAAACTATATAAAAACTTGTGCAATTTGCAAACTTTATTTTCTTTACCAGGTATAATACACCCTTTAGGTTGTAACATGTAAATTTCTTTCTCAAATTCCATTTAAAAATGTTTTAACATCCATTTGATGGATAAAAAATTTTATGAATAGAAGCTAAATTAATCAAAATACGAATGGAAGAAATCCTAGTAACAGAAGAAAACGTATCAAAATAGTCAACATTTTGTTTTTGTAAAAAACCTTTGGCTACTAACCTAGCTTTATATTTTTTTAATAGAACCATCGTTTTCTTTTGAAAATCCATTTGTAATCAATAGGTTTTGCTCCTAAAGGTAAATCGACTAACTCCCACTTTTGATTTTTTAAAATAGAGTTAAGCTCGGTTTTAATGACTTCTTTCCAAAGCAATGCATCAGAGGAAGAAATAGCTTTAAAATAAGAGGGTGGTTCATTTTCAATCAAATAAGTATAAAACTCATCTCCAAAGGAAAACTATTTTCTTTTGCTCTTACTTCTTCTACCTATAATGAGAGTTTCCATTTCATCCAAGAAAGGACATATGTTCATCATAGAGTTTTTCTATATCATCCACAATCAGGTGTATGAGAAATTTTCTCTATAAAGTGGAAAATATATTCAAAACTCGCATTTTTTTTGTCTCAATAATAGTATTGCATTATAGAACATCACTTTTTAGAACAAGAAATTTATAAGAAGCATTGTTATTAACATACCCAATAAGCATGCAATCATAAGTCTTTGATCCTATTTTCCTCTTTTTAAGACCAGGTAACATAACCTTGGCAAGATACCCCCATACTTTTAAATATTTTATGTTAGGTGCATGACCTTTCCATAACTCATAAGGTGTCCTTCTCAGATGAACTTATTATGTAGATGACATGTGTGACAATCTAGCTTCACCCCACAAATTATAAAGAGTCGAGGCACAAGCAAAGAGAATTCATCATCTCTTTTAAAAGTCCTATTCTTTATTCCAACACCGATTTGACTCAGTGAATAGAGGAGTTACTCCATGAATTATTCCTTCATTTTCACAATAATCATTTAAAAGGATGTATCTGCTCCCCATCGATCTAATCCTTTGATTTTCCTATAAAGTTGATTTTCCACTTCAGCCTTTATAAATTTAAGGACATATCAAATGCTTCATCTTTATTTCTAAGTAAGTAAACTCTAGTGAACCTGTAATTAATCATCAATGAAGGTCACATAAAATTTCTTACCTCCTCTAGTCATAGTTTGTTTCAAATCTCATAGATTTGAATGAATCAGTTCTAACAGTTTTGTTTATCTAAACACCGACCCACATGTCTTTTTAGTTAGCTTAGAAGTGACACATATTTGACATTTACTTAAGCCTAAATAATCAATATTATTTATAAGGCCTAGAGATTGCATCTTCTTAATGTATTAACTACTAACATGTCCGAATCTATCATGTCATATATCATAGGAATCAACCAAGTAAGCAGCAGAAGAAGAATTTCCATTCATAACTTCATAAATACTGAGCACAAAGAGCCCTTGATTACAAAACCCTTTTCCCACAAAGACATTATTTTTTTTCATTACAATCTTATCAGATTCAAATGACACTTTAGCCCCTCCTTTTCCAATAGAGTAATATACATTAAATTTTCTATAATATTAAACATGTAAAGACTCATTCAAAGCCGTGAGTCTTTTCCCGAAGTGAGTCAATCACGACTGCCTTTTCCCAAAACTTGAGCAGTGTGAGAGTTGCCAAGATAGACAACCTTATCATCATCCTGTTAGAGAAGTGCTCTAAAGGTAATTGCCATTAGCACTTATTGTACACACTACATATTATTTAATATGAAACTACATTAATCTGATATTCATACGTTGAATTGATTTTAATCAAATTAATGAAGTCCATGATACATAACATAACATGAAGGAAATAATGATTGGATCATGATAATAAGATTCCTATCATGTGCAATTATGTTAGTCTAAATTATCCCTAGTCATAGGATCAACGAGACTGGACATTGTTGATCCAAACAGACTAGTACATGCCATACTTGATTGGATTAAGCAAAGTAGATCTTATAAATTGTGATCATGAGTTAATCGCAGTCGACATGTGCATGTCATAAGAGTAGCAAAGTGCACTCCGAGACCCGCCATGAGACAATTATATGGATCATCTATCAAATGTAGGACGATTGTCCTACCATAAAGAATGGTGCAAATATCCTTTACCTAAGGTGCTCAAGGATATCTCGATGCTGATTTTGTACTTTGACCTCAATCTATGTTGCCTCGAGGTCGCCTTCTGGATGATACGAGTATACTGAGGTGTCCAAGCGTAATTGAGAAACTAATAAAGGATTCACCTCTTCTAATAGAGGGAGAGTATACCTATGACCTCTCGTCGGAATCATTACTCGGAAATCTCTAGCCAAAGTGGAAATTCCATGAAGAGTGTCTTCAGGTGCATAACTGATGAGTAATGAGTTCGGGGACAAGATCAAATATCACTGGGTTGGAGTGTGGCATAGCTACCTAATGGGAGCTACACATTGTCCATGCTCTGAACCCAGGGTGGCATAGATCGCAGGTAGGAAATGACGACCAAATGTTATTTGTTCATGGAAGGGTATGCAAATGCACTTCACTAACTCTCCAAATAATCAAAATATGATGTACACTGGGATGCCGCTGGCGACTAGAAACATACCAGAATCCTAATGGGTCACACACTTAGAAGTGTGTGGAACTACTATGAAACGAATTTGGATGTGATCCAAATATGAGGGAGTTTATTCTCGAGAATGGAATGTCACAGATTAGTAGAATCCTGGTTTAAAGTACTTACTTAGAGAGATAATAGTTTCGGGCTTATTCTTCAATTCTTAAGTCACAAGGAGCACACCATAACGCATAGTGGAGCTTCAGAAATTTCATCTCTTACGGTGAGGGGCATTTCAACACTTTAACAAGCCGTGGTCTCCTATAAAAGTATCTTTATGGAAAACCCTAACCATGGAAGTGTTCAAGAGAGTTTGTTTCTCTCTCATAGAAGTGTTCAAGAGCTCAGGGACCCAAGTTTTTGGGGCCTTCTTGATCAAGATTTCTGGCGAAGCACCGAGACCTTTTTCGAAATTGGTCATTGAGGTCGACGACTCACCTGCGGTGGGATACCGCTAGATGCGAACCTAGGACTCAAAGTTTACTTTGGTCTTCATTGCCCCGAGACTAGTAAATTAGTTTTTGAAATTGACACAAGGTAATCCCACCCCCACCTCTTTGGTATAGAACCAGATTTGATGCCCTAAGTAACTTGGATGAGTTTCTTTGCAGATTTTTTTTGTTTTCTCACGCTGTACGCGGATGCCTTCCTCAAAACCCTTTAGTAGTATCGTGAGCAACCTTGTGTGCATCAAAAATCCGCTCTTCATAAGAGTTCTGCTTTTTGGTACCCATGTTTTCATAAGGTTTAAAATGAGATTTTTGGTTTGAAAGGTAGATCCAATGTTGTTCTTCATAATATGGTCATGAGATGATCAAGGATACCAGAAGGAAAAAAAAACAACTCGAAGAGATTTTGCGTCCCAAAGTCGGGATTGTTACAACTTTCCCGCCGCTGGAAAACCCAGCAACGCCGCGGATCGCTTGCGCTCAACGCCACAACGACGCGTGGCTCAAGGTCGCAACATTCGCGGCTCGCAGCCCAACGCCGCATTTACAAAAATCTAGCAACGTCACAATGTTGCTCATCCGAGCCCAAAAACGTCGCGACATTTTTCATCCGAGTCGAGAAAATGTCGCAACATGCCAACGTCAAGACGTGAGGACCGCAATGGTTTCAACCTCCCAACGCCGTGACGTATACCTGTTCCTCAGGGAGGTTTCCTTTTCTTCTTATGGTTTTGCACCACCCCAATCACGCTACTCTAGTATGTTTGAAATAGAGATGTGCAAGTTAAACTAATTGTTCAAATTTTTAAAATTTCTAGAATCATGATTTCAAAACCATGCTTGAAATTACCTATGAGAGAAAGCATCAACAAAACGCCTTATTGGAAATTTTTCGCTCAAGGAGTCGAACCAATTGGAGATTTAAAACTTGAATCGGTTTATGATTCAAGGAGTCGAATCACTTAAAGATCTCGAGTTGAATCTGATCGTGATACAAGAGTTGAATTGGGTTCATGATTCAAGTTGTTAAATCATATTTGTTCAAGTGGTGAACAGAGGTTATTGTTCAAGTGTTGAACAAAATGGATGTGGAACAATTTTAGTTCAAGTGTTGAATTGAGGTCGTAGTTCAAATGTTGAACAAAACAATATGGATCATTTTATTTCAAGTGTTGAAAACCTTTTCATGTGCTTTTGAAATCATCGTACCATTATCTTTAACTGATGGATTGGATTAGAGAATGCAAGTTTAAGGTGTATGTTGGCATGATGGATGATTATGATCTTCGCCCAATGATGACTGATATGGCCATACTTGATTATTATTTCTTTGCAAATAGGGTCCTCGTGTCCCCGCTCTCTAATTTCTCTTTGTACTTCTCTTCTCATCTAAATCTCCCTCAAATGTAACTTGAGGTTCTTCTTATTAAATGTATGTAATTAGATTACATAGGATTATGATAAGTTGGTGAAGATGCAAAAGGAGAAAGAAGTGTGGAGAAGGTACCAAGAAAGAAGACCTTGAAGATTGTAAATTTTTTTAAAGGGTTGTAATAATCATGCATATCCCTAGGTTTGACCTAGTCAATTCCATACGATTCATGGAATTGATTTTAGAATGTCCATAATCATACCATATAGTTAGAGTAACTATCCTTATAATTTTATGAGATGAATGGATAAAGCATGCTAATGAAATGATGAGACTTATCTAAAGAAAACCCCTCTATTATTAATATTAAGGCCAACGTCTTCCACTAATATGGTGTGAACCTGAGTTCTTCTAGAAATTAGGGTTGTTGGGTACACCTAATCCTTACTCTATAAGGACATGTTCTATCAATGGAAATGAGTTTTCCTTATTAGTGGGTTGGCCTTAACTAGACTCATTAGATTGTTGGGTAAACCCAAGGTTAATGTTGGATAGAGACGTAGTTAGGTGGTTGCATACAAGATGTACACGCATCATGAGTCGATAGCCCAATGATAGCACAAATCAATAGCTTGATAGCACTGATTCGATAGTTGCATCGATTGCAATTAGTATAATTATTGATCCAAGATGGCTTGTCAGTAAACCCATGTCACTCGTGATATCGATTCTTTAATGGCACGATCGCAAATGGTATTGACAAGATACCTACCTTTCAATTCAAGATAGCTCGGCTGGGCAAACCTGCTGCGATTCTCCGATGATATCGATATCGACCCACTCAGGGAGAACCTCCATATAGGTTATCTCGAATCAATAAGGAGGGCTAGTGGATTCGTGAATAAATAAGGGGAGCCATAATGCGTGAATTATCGTCGTGAATAATCATGCATTTTAAGTACAATCTAACATGATTCTTTTTACATCTAGTTATTGATGGGGTGAATTCAGATTAGCATTCCCACCCATGTTTCCTCTATGTGTTTATGCAACCTAAATGCTAGATCTACACCCTTATGCGCAAATATTACACTAATCCTCACATTTGTGAGTTTTTTCAGTATTAAAGAAAAGCAAGCAAAGAAGACTCAAAGAAAGCAAGAAAGGAACTCGACAAAAGGCCTCGGTGTTCGCTTAAGGTGAACTACTGGCCGAGGCGGCGGAGAGCTTCTCCGAGGCTAAGACAAAAGACCAAAGAAGAAATTTGTGGTGAAAAAGGTCTGGTTTGCCTCGACGAAGCATGCCTTCTTCGAGGCTAAGGAAGCCCACTCTGATTGCAGACACTGTCTTCGCCATGGCGAAAGAGGTCAGGTTGGGATAAAAATGCCCTCATTCTAAGCCCCATTTTGGTCATTTTCCAACACCATAAATGCTACACTTGTAATATTATAGACAATCTTGGAGAAAGCTTGGAACATGGCACATATATAGGGTTTCTCTCTAAGCTTTTATTTTTCTGTGGTTCAGAGATTTTCTTAGTTTTTAGTCAGGTTTGGAGCCAAGTTGCAAGATCCAAATTGCTAGAGGACTTCTTGTGAGTAGCGGAGCATGATTTCGGGGACTCCTACTATATTTGTTTCTAGATCCCTAAACTCTTCTCTTCTCTTAATCTTTCAACATTATGTTTGTTGCATACGATATTGGCTGGGGTTTCGAGGCTACTATGAGTGGCTGGGATCCTCCCCAAGGCCGGTCAGGACATCGTGTTTGGCTTATGTAGTGTATTGAATGATTTTGTAGAATATAATCTCAGGTTGAGGTTTACGATATGGTCTATGGAATTTCCGTGTTTTGCCTTCAATCACATGCTGTGTAGTGAGATAGAGACTTAGAGCTCAAAGGGTTTCCAAAGTGATAGTTGGAAGTATACCCTTGGGACTTGATTGTCATTCCCTGATATTCTACAATCAATAAAATCAATTTGACTTAATCAAAGAAGTCTAGGAAATTAGGAATGCCTAGTACTAGATTGATTTCATTAGGAGGGACATCATATAACCTATGGACTGATGACCAAAAAGGTGATCAATTCGAGCATAACCCGAAATTCTCATCGCATGGATCTAAAGGTGCACCACGGAAATCTCTGCCAGATCGATTTACCTTAGCACAAGTAACACATCCTTTGACCTAGATGGACCGAACGGAGAATATGAATTAGTTGTGAGAAATTGAGGAGAGGCTCGAAAGAGTGATCCTCATGCAGTTCGGGTAAGCAATGAGTATTTTCACTTAACGGACATGTTTCGTCAATGCACCAATGGAGACAGTCGACCCTAGTGTCATTCCGTAAAGTCGTTTTTGCATCTTAGCCCAAGCATTTGCTAATATTTTAGAGTAGATTATAGTTAAATTAGTTATACTTCTAGTTAACAACCCCTCACAATATTTTATTTCGCCTCTAATAAGAAAATTACCGCAATGAGTAATTAATCTTTACTTAAACCATCTTTTCCATCCAGGTTCGACAAATGAGGTTTTTAATTTGAAAGTCACTATATTACTTGTGATCCGTGCACTTGCGATTATGTTGCTGTTAATAAAGCTTTTATATAAACGAAAACATCCGAGCAGGTATAAGAATCAAACTATGTCAACGAATGTTAACTCACAATCGATAGTGGACGCCAATATTTTGACCGGGGCCTAACTTCTTGGACTGGCTAAAGAATTTGAGAATAGTTCTCAAAAGGGAAATATTAGCTTATGTCATTGTTAAGCCAATCCATGAATCCTCAATTGCCGATGCACCCAAAGCGTTCGAGGGCAACATGGGTGAAACGCTGTCGATAAATAGCGAGGGTGGGATTGATTATCCACATCTCCATGTCACGTGAGTTTTAGAAGCAATATAAGACTGTGGATGCATATTCCATAGTGAGTCATCTAAGGGAACATTATAATGAGCAGGCAAGTATTGAAAGGTTAAAATTCTCTAAACTTCTTTTTGGTTCCAAGATGGAGGCGGGGACGTCCCAGTGGAGTATGCACTAAAGATGCATACAATATCGAGATGTTGGATCAATTTGGTTATTGGATAGATCATGAATTGAGTGTAGACTTTATTTTGCAGTGTCGCTCCAAGGCTTTGGCACGCCAGGCTTCGACTCATGGACGGACCACATTATACTCCTACCATATCCAAATTGATCGACGCTCAAGACAGCTAAGGGAAAATGGTCAGAATAGGGCAAAGAGATTGTCCCTAAAGAGACCCTGCTTCTATGGTGGTCGCCGCATTATCGTGGAAAAGGAACTCCGCATGTCTATCAGAGTCAAAGAAGAATGTGGCATGTGATGCACCATCATCTTCCAGGATTTATGTCATTAAGGTTAATATTGTTTTTCCTAACAACATATGGGTGTATGATACCAGTTGTGGCTCACACATATGGATTGATATGCAGGGCCTAAGGAACAGTAGGAAGCTTACTAAGGGAGAGTTTGACTTTCGAGTGGGAAATGGTGCAAGAGTTACAACTACTGCTCTATGGTCTTATGTTTCAACCTCCCTGCTGATCTCTTTTAAGTTTAAACTAAACATTGTTGTTATGCCCTAACATTGACAAGGAACATTAATTTTGTTTCATGTTTGAACAAGAAAAGTTTTATTTATATTTTTTAATAATGGTTGTTACATTATGATGTCTTTTATGTTAGTGGTACATTAAGCAATGGAATTTACATATTAGATATGTGAAATCTAATTTTAAATGTTAATATTGGCCAAATGACAAAGAGAGATAATATGAAATCATCTTACTCATGGCATTGTCGCCTTAGCCCCACAAATGAGAAACACATGACTGAGTTACACAATTGTTGTAGCTTGGGGTCATTTGACAAGTGTGAATCTTGCTTGTTAGGCAAAGATGACCAAGTTTCCCTTTATGGGAAAGGGTGAACATGCTTATGGACCATTAGACCTAATACATTTTATTGCTTGTGGTCCTCATTCAATAATGCCGTGAGGTGATTTCATCTACTTCACACATCTTCATCAATGATTTCTCGAAACATGATTTTGGGTACTTGTATCTCCACAGATACAATCTAAATCCTTTAAAAGTTCGTGAGAATTAGAAATGAATGAAGAAACAACTGGGAGAAGTTTTTTCAAATCACTTTACGGCATCCTAAGCTGAGTAAATACTTTAAACCAAGAGTTTCTCGGTTATCTTCGAGATAATGAGACTTCATCCAAGTGGACTTCACCTTACACACCGCACCCAGTAGTGTGGTGAAAAGGACAAATCAAACCTTGTTGGACTTGATAAGGCTTATGATGGGCAAGGCAAATCTACTCAAGTCACTTTAAGGGTATGCACATGAGACAACTATTCAAGTGTTAAACAAGGTCCAATCTAAGTCAGTTGTGGTTCATCCACTTGGGATATGGACTAACAACGATCCCTTTATTCTCAAGTGAGTATGGGGCTGTTCGCTGTAAGAAGCGAACTTTGTCGATAAGACGGAGGCTAAATTCGACAGAGTTCGTTTGTAGGATATCCTATGAAATTTCGATATCGCCCCTACAAAAATGTTAGAGAAAATTTGTTTGTTCTATAGTATATAGTCTTTTTATGTAAAGAGCTTTCAAGAAAAGACAAAGGGGGGAGCAAAGGATGAACTTAGTAAAGCCGAAAGTGCAACTTCGTATTAATCGATCAACCTAATTTAATCTAAGGCTATTATTCATATTGATGTAGTAGCTGATCCATCTAAAACACAAGAACATCAGTGAATAGTGTGGATACGCATCATTCCAAAGAAATAGATATCTCATCAATGAATAAGTGGAATGTGGCTGCTCACGTGAGAATAATGAGCCTACTACCCATGATGAATTTCCTCATCAGTCAGATTCGAAAAATGGCTTGAAGACATGAAGTCGAGATGGATCCTTATGTGAATAAGCCAGTATGAACTTTTGCTTAACCACTAAAAGGGATAAACTCATAGGGTGCATGGATCTTCAAGAAGAAGACTAACATGAAAGGTAATGTGATTATCTATAGTGGTTAGGGCTTCTATAGCCAGTTATCATCAAAGACAAGGAATTGCCCAGACGAGACTTTAAGCCCAAAAAAGAGCCATGCTTAAATCCATAAGGATTCTCCTAGCCATAGCCACTCATCATATTTACGATATGAAAATGGATGTGAAGACAACTATCTCCAAAGGAAACTCTCAACATGATGTGTATGACACAACCGTGAGGTCTTCACACCTAGCGATGGAAATAAAGTATGCAAACTTCAAAGATCCATTTATGGATCGAAGCAAGCATTTAGGAGTTGGAATATCCGATGTAATGAGACAATCAAAAGAATTTGATTTTTCATAAAATATGGAAGAGCCTTGTGTACATAACAAGGATAGTAGGAGTGCAGTCATGTTCCTAATGTTGTATGTGAATGACATATTACTTAATGGAAATGACGTCTCAGTGTTACAATTGGTCAATATATTATCGTAGAACTTTCTCCACTTAAAGACATTAGAGCTTTCAAACCAAAATATCGGGAATATATTATATAGAGATAGGATCAAGAATGTTGCTTGGTCTTTCATAGTCTACATGCATAGCTTGATGTTAAATAAGCTTAAGATAGCTGGGTCCCAAGAGAGGATACGTCCCCATGTTTAGCTGGATCAACCTCAAGTTCATGTGTCCAGAAAACACAAGATAACATGAATCATCCTGCTATGCTTCTACGATAGACCAATCATGTATGCTATGTAATGTACTAGACTTTACGTATCATATGCTCTAAGAGTCACAAGCAGATACCAAGTTGGACCTAGGTGAGGGTCAGAGGGGTGGCTGTCAAGAATATTCTCAAGTACTTGAGAAGCACTTTGGATTTATTCTTGATTAATGGAGATAATGATCTTATAGTAAGATGCCAATTGTTAATCTGATGGAGATGACTCCAATTCTCACCAAACAAATGTTCAAATTGAATGATGACACAACATTGGAAGAGTTCTAAGTAGAGATGATTATGATCTATAATTGAATCAAAGTAATATCAAGGAGCCTCGATGGCGCTCTTAGGAAGGGTTGACAAGCTAGTTCATTTATTTAACTGGGTGAGTGGTCCTCGTGACGGCTGATCCGACATACTATAGCATTGGGATAATGATGGAGCCATAGCGAAAGCACAAGGAACCATGGTCTCATCAAAGGTCTAAACTAGTACTCACGATGATGCCATTTGATTTGAGAAATATTTGGTGATCTTCGATATAAAGATAAAGCTGATTATTCACTGGGCGAATGTGTCTGACCTGCTAAGCCACTTCATAAGAAGTATAATTTTCATATACTGCCAAAGGGTGTAAATTACAAAGGCAATTGGCCTTAACAGAAGGGGGAGTTTGTTAGAGAAGTGCTCTATGCAATTTCCACATGACTTATCGATGCCCTACATATTATTTAATATGAAAGGCCTCTACACACTTGACATTCAAACTCTCAATTGATATGCATCTTTAATAATCAAATTAATGAAGTCCATGATACATAACATACACATGAAGAAAAAATCATGATGGGATCATGATAATAAGATTCCTATCATGTAATTATGTTAGTGTCTAAATTATCCCTAGTCATAGATCAACGAAAACCAAATATTGTCGATCCTATTGCTCAGCACACGTCATACTTCGATCGGGATCAAGCAAAGAGATTCTTATAAACTGTGGATCATGAGTTAATCAGAAAGCACATGTGGATGCCATTTAAGAGTAATCTGGTACACGAGACTCGCCATGAGACGATTATATGGATCATCTATTTTAAATTTAGATGATCGTCTCATCATATCAATGGTGCAACATCCTAGACTCGAGGTGCTCAAGGATATCTCGATGTTGATTCTATACTCGACTCGATCCATGTCGCTCGCGGAGGTCGCTTCTTCGATGATTGAAAGATCCCAACCCGATTAACCTCATGAACCCGAGGGGACCCCAAGCACTCCAAATCGATATAGAGCTTTCCTCAAAACAATCAAATAAAACTATGAGCGAACCCCTTACAATCCTTAACATATCTGTGAAAATAATGCGAAGCAAAGTGGTAATTTTTTTTTTTTTTTATCTTTCTTCAAACACTTGATTTTCTTAAAATCTACTGTGAGTTTCCTCTCGTTTTCGACTTTCCTAAATTTACAAAACCCGTGGAAACAATTAAAACACTTCTCTAATCTTCACTCTCAACTCCGCTTCTACCCCGCCCACAACCTCAATCAAGCACAATATATACACATATACATTTATTCACTTAAATCGGGCCAAAACATTCAAAACTTCTTCAATTCCATTTACGCTTGATAAAAGATCGGGCTTCGAGCCCCGACTTAAGCCGACCGCCTACGCACTGGTCCACTCGAGGATCAAAGCCCACATACTCCTTTTCAAAATATATACATATATACATATATACATGACAAAATATTCAACATATACAATATGCAAAATATATATACAATGCAATTTCACAGTCGCTCTCGATGGCTCGACTCATCGCAAGCAAAGAGGGTACTTAACGGCGCACTGCCTCAGTCCCGAAAATGTTTTTTTAAACATACTTAAAAGAGTGAGCTAAAGGAGCTCAATGGGAGGTACATTTTCATTTAGACAACATTTTCGGCGATATTTCAAAGTAATAAATACTCTATACAATTAAAACCAATTTATGTTTAAACTTTCTTTCACGAAACCTAGGGGTAAACACACCTAACGCTTTCCACACGACTCGTGAGGGACAAATTAATCCAAATATAACCACTACACATGAGAAACCACGCCATGCATAGTGGTTCTAAAATATAAGACCTTATAACGTAAGGATATTACGCTAAAAAAAATCTATTATTTCCTCCCTCTGCTAGCATCCTACAACTTTTCCTCTAAATCCTTACACGCTTTAAGGTACCTTAATATATCATAAATAATCATATAGTATTAGGTAAATCCATCGTAAAACTCTTTATTCAAAATAATTTATAAATTCATTTAAATCATTTACTTTATCATTTAAAACACATATATACGCAACTATATATATATGCATTCTTTACACATTTTTAAACTTCCATAATGCCTTTAACATACAGATACATATATAATTTAATATAAATACATATGTTTAGGCAAGATAACATATATATATATACTAATATATAATATTTTCATTACATTCTTATTAATATATATATATATATATATATATATATATATATATATATATATATATATATATATATATATATATATATATATATATATATATATATAAGCATTTACATGAAACTTTTCATTTTAACATTAAAATGGCCACTTTTAAAACTCCAATTTTCAAAACATTAGTTTTACACTCAATTGCTCACCGCTTCAACTCGGCTTGCTTCTCGTCGAATTCCCGTTTCCCGTCCGATAATCCTTTTCACATTTTTCAGGAAAAACCACAATTAAACATTAACCATAACTTCCATTTTAATCCACCATAAACATTCATTTTCACCCAACCACATCACATTCACTTTAATCCCATTTAACCACACTTAAAAATACATAACCAAGGAAATAACCAAAATACCCTTTACTTTACAAAATGACCTTAATAATCAATTCAAATCCTTTGCTAACCAATTTCAATGCATTTCTGTGAAATATTTACCCTAAAACACATGGAAATTACCAAACTACCCTCACCTCTCATTTCCTCAATAAATATGCACAAGCCATATTCAATTTTGTTCTTCATTTTCCATTCTAATCACCCACCTAATGCCTTATACCTCACTCCTCACTAACCCCAACCAATTTCAACATGTCATACAAAATGCACTATCCAACCCTAACCTAATCCATTTCTTTCTCAACTTATATCAAAATCATCATGATTCAATCTTAAATACCACTAATCTCACATCCATTCAAGAAAATCAAGGCATTAGTCATGAAAAACATAAAAATCAACTTTCCCACCAATAGAAACTTACGGTTTTCTTGTTTTCCTAGCTTCTCTTCCTCGATTCCACTCGATCTCACTGAAAGCTCAAGGAGAAAGAGAATCACATCCCACCTTGCTCCACTTTGCCTCACACGTTTTTTTTCCTTCCTTCTTTCTTTCCTTTCTTTCTCTCTCTTTTCTTCTCTTTTTCCCTCCTCATGTCGAGCTCTCCTCAGCAAACTCAACTTCTTGAATTTACATTTTGATCCCAACTCGGCCAAATCGCACTTAAGCCATAAATCTTTATCAAGCTGATGCAAAGTGACTTACACATGTCACCTTGTCATTGGTCCAATTTTTACGAGTCACAAATCCACTAATCCACGGCTTAACCATAACTTAGCCATTAAGAGTTATTTTGATTGGCTCTCACAAGAAAGATCTCACTTATATCGATTTTACTCGCCATTCTTTATACCGCTACACCGACAAACGTCAAAAATATTCTATGGTCGCCTAAATTAAATCACCATGAAATATTCTAATTATATCCTCACAATGGATTCCGTGCTCCTAAATCACCGAAACCCGATTTAAAAATCATTAAAATCGAAAAATCCCGACACAACAGACACATTATCCGACCATGCCTGGATCGGTGAAACTATCAAAACGGACTCATTTCACCCCATTTCGGGCCATAGACTCTATGATTAATTCGGACATTTTCATATTTTTCGGCCTCAATTTTCTTAAAAATTTCAAATACAGTTCCAAATTTCAAATCTTAAATCACTATTCACTTAAATCTCCAATTCCTCTCTCTAAATATCAATTCAAAGTCATAGGAACTGAAATTTTTAAAATTCCTTCCGCAAACCCCTCCATCCTGATATATAATAAGAAGAATTACTATTCATTAGGGCATCCAGAAAATTTTCAAAATTTCTTTATGCCCAAATGACGTCCTGAGCGCTCTAAATTCCCCACCCACCGCTCTATCATCGACTTAATCGCTCAACAACTACCATTATAACATTCACAAGTCATTTTACAATCACCCCTCCTTATAAAAATTTCTGGCTCCTCGAATTAAAACATTTGTACTCAGACAAAAGAGATGGGGTACGCTCTTCATCCGCCTTCCTCATGCCCCATGTAGCTTCATCGTATGACTCTTCCACAATACCTTCACCAATGAATAGTCTTCATATGCTAGAATCTTGCTCTCGACTTGCCAGGATCCAGACCGGTTCCTCTTTCAGATGTCAAATTCTCCCCGTATTTCCACCGGTCGCTTTGTCAATACATGTGGAAGGGTCCGTATGTACCACAGTGGCTAGAAACATGGAAAAACATCAGAATGCGATCGAGGTCAGGTGGCAACTCCAATCGATATGCCACTTCTCCAATCCTTTCAACAATCCTGTATGGCCCAATATACCGTGGACTCAGTTTTCCACGTTTCCTAAATCTTAGTACGCCCTTCCATGGGGAAATCCTCAAAAATACCATATCCCCCACCGAACTCTGTGTCCCTACTACGATTGTCGCCCTTAACTTTTATGTCTGCCAGGTAATTTTCATTTATCCCTTATAACTCGACCTATCATAAGTCACTGGACAATCTCCGACCTTACTAATTTCCTTTCACCTACCTCGTCCCAACAGACCGAGTTCGACATTTCGTCCGTCAGAAGAGTCTCATATGGGCCATACCAATACCGGGCCCGACAACTATTATTATATGCGAACTCCATCAAAGGTAGATGGGTGTCCCGGGCCCCTCTAAACTCCATAACACATGCCCTAAGCATATCCTCTAGTTCAGATAGTCCCTCGACGCCATCCGTCTGGGATGAAAAGCCGCATCAAATGCGCCTGTCAAGGGCATTATGTAAACTGGCCAAAAACCGTGAGGTAAAACCTAGATCTCTCGTCTAAAACAATGGAAATCAAAATTCATGCAATATGATAATCTCTAACGTATAATCGGGCTACAATGAATCACTATTCCCCAAGATAGGTGTGAATAGCCGATTTCGGGGCTTTATCCACAATCACCCATATCGTATCGTGGGCTAATTCCCAAGAACGGAAGTCCTACCACAAAAATCCATAAAGGATTCTCTCCCAATTCCACTGAGGGATCGGGAGTGACTGTAAGAGTCCTGCAGGCTTCTGATGTTCGGCTTTCACCTGCTGACATGTGAGACATCTGGAGATGAACTCTGCAATATCCCTCTTCATACCCTTCCACCAATAGTGTTCCTTTAAAGTATGATACATTCAGGTTTCCCGATGCATAAAGTAAGCTGAGAACGGGCTTCCTCCATAATCTCTCTCCTCACATCACCTACATCCGGGCAACACACAACCTCTGGCCCCATGACCACTGCATTCATCCTCTCTCAATGACAACCTCGCGTCTGCACCTACTTCACCTCTCAACTTCACTATCTGTGGATCCTGACTCTTAAGCTCTCTAATCCCGTCTATCAATACAGGACGTACATGAAATGTGGCTAACAAGACTTCGAACTGCCGCCTGGGCCCCACACCCAAGGTCCTCAATTCTATGAGTCGAGGAAGATGCACGACCCTCAAGTGCGATATGGAACTCATGGGTCTCCTACTAAGAGCATCTGCTACCACGTTCGCCTTTCCAGGATGATATTCAATGGTACATTCATAATCCTTGATCGGGCCTAATCCATCTCCTCTCGGTCTCATGTTCGCTTCCTTCACAGAACAGACACGCAAGCTCTTATGATCCGTAAAATCCCATTGTGGCACTCCATATAAGTAATGCCCATATCCGCAAGGCAAATACTACTACCGCTAGTCAAGGTCGGTGATAATTTGCTCATGTTTTAATTACTTAGAAGCATATGCAATCACCTCATCATTCTTCATTAACACACAACTCCAAACTCGCTGCAGGCATCACAATACACCCAAAGCCTCATCTTGCCCCGAATGGAAGTGTAAGTACCGGAGCCGAGGTCAATCTCCCTTCGCCCACTCGGGAACCGCTAACAAGCCTCCACCATAAAACTGCCTCTTTCCTCACAATCTAGTCAAAGGTGTGGCTATCTTCTCGGTAACCTCAATGAACTTACGTGAATACCCCGCTAAACCCGTAAAACTTCTTATCTCTCGTAACACTCCTGGTAGAGGTTTCCAATTCAATATAGTCAATCTTTGCGATCCACCGAGACCCTCCGCGTAAAACCATGCGGTCCCAAAAAGCGACAATCAAGCGAGCCAAAACCCACACTTACCGAAGCCTGCATATAAACCGATGTCCTCGCTAATGCTCAGAACTATCCTCAAGTGCTCGCATGTTCTTCCACGCCCGAATATATCAAGATATCACAATAAACACGATAACAAACTGATCTAAGTAAGGCCCTTAAAACTCGCTCATGAGATCCATAAAAGTCACTGGGCATTCGTGGGGTCCAAATGGCATGACTAGAAACTCAAAATGCCCGTACCTTTGTTCCTCAATACGTCGCTCTCGGGAACATCCTCATCAGCGAATTCTCAATTGATGATAACACTCAAATCAATCTTCGAGAATACCTTTTAGTTCCCCAGAATCGATCAAAGAGATCATCAACCTCTAAAGCTAAATATTGATTACGCATTGCTACCTTATTCAACTCTCCTGTAATCAATACATAATCGCATGCTTCTCGTCTTCTTCTTCACAACAAAACCGGTGCTCCCTAAGGAGACGTGCGGCTCTGGCCCCATCGAACCCTTGACCATTTCTTCCATCTCGCACCTTAATTTCTTTCAATTTACAGGCCATCCCGTAGCGCTCTTGAAACTCCGCTCTGGCCCTGTGGCTAACCTCCGACCGAAAATCAATCTCTATATCCGGGGTAACTTCTAAGATCATTCGAAACACATCCGGAATTCTTCCCCGACTCACGGAATGTCTTCAAGTCTCACATCATCCTCTCACCTCAATCGCATAGGCTGGGATAATTCCCGAATATGACTTTCTAGAGCATCTTCCCACCCATCATCAAGGTACATCATACTTAAGGACAATATCTTCCTTACCCCATAAAAAAGTAATCTCTCGTTCCGCGGCCTACGTAACTCTAACTTCTTTCCGGGGGCAATCCATGGTGGCTGATGTCGAGACAACCAGCTCATCCCTAATATACATCAAAGTCCCGATGTCCAATACCAAATCGCCCTAAACTCACGGCCCTCAATAATCACTTTACAACCCATGTATACTCTATCTCGCTATAAGTGAATCTCTCAGAAGTGAGACTACCATACTACAATCTACGTCAGATTCTATGTTCATCAGGCACAAATTTCATTAAATAAACGAGTGAGTAGCACTTGGATTTATCAAGACATAAGCATCACTTATCAAAACTGATAAGCATTCGCCAGACCTCTGTGCTACATCCAGCCCCGCGGGTGACCTGAACAATTCCTAAATTTCGCGGTCTCGAGGTCGTCCCATCCGTCCTCCGGATGGCCGATTCTCACCTCGCCTCGGGCCCTCCAGTCTAGTAAACGGGAGCGGGGCCTCTCGCCTGAGCCCCCGACTCTAACCCTCGACTCTCTACCAAGACGTAATCGCTTTCTCGTCCCGTCTCGTCCCACTCCCGATCCATCGCGAAACCATCTCGGGCACTCTATGGCGGCGTCCCTACCGTCTCGCACTCCTTAAAGCAACCGCCTGTCTTCAATTTGCACTCACCATAATGGTTCTTCCCACACCGAAAGCACTCAAGCCACTTCGAGCTATCGTCTCGCGCCTCACTAAACCCCCTCGCTAGACTGCGCCCCCGACTAAAGCCCCGCCACCGATCCACCGGTGGTTCTTTCCCCCCCTCCCCTCTCAATCGCGCATCGAACCTCCCTCGAACCCACCGCCGACCCACCCGCTTTCGTCTCGACCGGGCGCAGCCCGATTTCAACCCATGCCCTCCCAACCCTAACTCGTGGCCTCTACTACCCGCCATACCGGTGTGGGCCGTCGACGCTACCGTGGTCCTAATCTGGACTAAGACCTATAAAGAACCTCTCGTCTTCGAAACTCGCCATCCCCGGCAAAGGGATATGTCCGACGAGCTCGAAAAACTCCGCTCATAATCGTCACTCTGAGTATCCCCCCGCCTCCAAATTTAAAGAACTCCTCGCCTTCGTGATTCCGTGAATCTACCGGAACAAACTTATCTCAGAACTTTCAACCGTGCCTCGTGACACTTCTCTGTGCATCTCCCTTCCAACCGCTCGCCCACCACTTAACGTCCGTCCTCGTAGGAGAAAAGAAGAAAAAGTGACCATCCGTCATCTCGTACATCTTCATCACCCGGGTGTAATTCCGCCATTTCCCCCTCTTAACCATGACGAAGCCTTTTCCCCGGTCTCCCAATCCATCATAGTTCCGTTGCCCCTAGCTTTAGCCCCTCTCTATAGAAGCTACCGGCCTCGGCCGCCAGAATACGCTGGCTAAAAAAGTCGAAATATCCGCCTCTAAAGGTATCCGTCCTCCCACGACCAAGAGGCAAGCATACATGCCTCAGGGTGAATTTGCATAGTGGTCACTATAGACTGCGGGCGGAGGAACACAATGCAGACTCATCAAACATGCCCTGGGTGGTGGTGTGTACTAATGCTCCTCGTGGAGCTCTCCCGGTGGCTGGCCTGGGCCTCGACGACGCATTTTCTCTCTGTGAATTCAAAATTTTAATATGTCATAATGCATATATGATTTTAAATCAAATAAATAATTTATGCAATTTTAAAATAAAACATTAAAAACAATCATAAGAAAATAAAATTTTCAAATCTTTTTTTATAACATTTTCAAACCTGCTCAACACGTTGAAAGATCCCAACCCGGATTAACCTCATGAACCTAAGAGGACCTCCAAGACTCCAATGGATATGAACTTCTCAAACAATCAAATAAAATCCATGGAGCGAACCCTTTACAACTTAACATATTTTAGAAAATAATGCTGGTTTAAGTGGTAAATTTTTTTTTATCTTTCTTTCAAACACTTAGATTTTTTCTCGTGAAAATCTACGTAGTTTCCTGCTTTTTCTGACTTTCCAAATTTACAAAAAAACATGTGGAAACAATTAAAAACACTTCTAATCTTTCAATTCTCAACTTCCGATTTCCGACTCTGCCCAATAACTCAATCAAGCACAATATATACACATATACATTTATTCAATTAAATCACAAAACATTCAAAACATCTTCAATTCCATGCACGCTTGATAAAAAGATCGGGCTTGAGCCGGACTTAAGCCGACCGCCTACGTACATCGTCCACTGACGACCAAAGCCCACGTAGCTCCTTTTCAAAAAAAAAAAAAAAAAAAAAAAAAAAAAAAAATATATATATAGCAGGAGAAAGCATATATATATATATATATATATATATATATATATATATATATATATATATATATATATATATATATACATATATATAGCTGACAAAATATCTAACATATACAATATGCAAAATATATATACAATGCAAATTAATAAAAAGGCCGTTCCCATCGATGGCTCGACCCACCGCGCAGAGGGTATTCTACCTACAAGACCCGGTCTTCAGTCCCGAAAATGTTTTTGAAACATACTGAAGAAAGTGAGTCAAAAGAGCCCGTTGAGTGTACATTTTCATTTATACAACATTTGCAAGATATTTCAAAGTAATCACTTATACAATTAAAAACCAATTTATGCTTTAAACTTCTTTCTAATGGAACCTAGGTAAACACACCGAATAGCTTCCGGTAATCGACTGGGAGGGACAAGCCTCATCCGCCATATAACCACTACGTCGCGAGAAACCTCACGCCATGCATGGTTCTACTATAGCACCTTATCACTGTAAGGATATTACGCTAAAAATCTATTTCCCTCCTCCTCAGTGTCCTACAACTTTTCCCTCTAAATCCTACACGCTTGGGCGATCTCACTTGATATCACTATAAATAATCATATAGGTTGTGGTAACCATCAAGAAACCTTTATTCAAAATACATTTATAAATTCATTTAAATCCTTTTACTTTATCATTTAAACACATATATACGCAACTATATATATGCATTCTTTATACATTTTTAAACTTCCATAATGCCTTTAAATATGCATACATATATAATTTAATATAAATACATATATTTAGGCAAGATAAACATATATATATATATATATATATATATATATATATATATATATATGGTATATATATATATATACTAATAATAACATATAACATTTACTACATTCTTATTAATATATATATATATATATAAGCATTTACATGAAACTTTTCATTTTAACATTAAAATCGATCACTTTTAAAAACTCAATTCTTCAAAAACATCGGGCTTTACACTCACCGTTCACCGCGCCTCAATCCCACTCGCTTCCCGTCGACCCCTGCTTTCCGTCCGACAGTCCTTTTCACCTTTTTCAAGAAAAACCACAATTAAACATTAACCATAATCCTCCATTTTAATCCAATCAGACACATTCATTTTCACCCAACCACATCACATCTCACTTAATCCCATTTAACCATACTTAAAAATACATAACCAAGGAAATAACTAAATACTCCCTTTACTTACAAAATGACCTTAATAATTTCAATTCAAATCCTTTTTTTGCTTTTAACCAATTTCAATGCATTTCTAGAGTTAATATTCACCCTAAAACACAAGGAAATTACCAAACTACCTCGAATTCCTCTCATTTCCCTTTGGGCCGAAATATGCACAAGCCATATTCAATTTTTGTTCTACCATTTTCTTCATCTCTAATCACTCCAATCTAATGCCTTATACCTCACTCTCACTAATCCCAACCAATTTCAACATGTCATACAAAAATGCACCATCCAACCCTAACCTACCACTTTCTTTCTCAACTTATATCAAAATCATCATGATTCAATCTTTAAATACCACTAATTCATCCACTCAAGAAAATCAAGGCATTAGTCATGAAAACCATAAAATCAACTTTCCCACCAATAGAAACTTACTTGTTTCTTGTTTTTCCTTGGCTTCTTCTTCCTTGATTCCACTCTCAGATCTCACTGAGTCTGAAGAGAAGAAAATCACATCCCACCTCGCCTCCACCTTGCCCTCACACGTTTTTTTTTTTTTTCCTCTTCCTTCTCTTTTCTTTCCTTTCTTTTCTTTTTCTTCTTTCCTCTCATGGCCGAAGCTCTCCTCTTGAGCAAAACTCAACTTGAATTTACATTTTGATCCTTACAACTCTGCCAAATCGCACTTAAGCCCATAAATTCATTATTGATGCAAAGTGACTACATGTCACCTTGTCATTGGTCCACTTACGAGTCACAAATCCACTAATCCATTATTTTCTAAATCATAACTTAGCTATTAAGAAAGGTTTTGATTGCTCACAAGAAAATATTCACCTATATCGATTTTACCAGCCACTTATACCGCTTTTATACCGATTAAACGTCAAAATATTCTATGATCGCCTAAACTTCAAATCGACTCATGAAATATTCTAATTAAATCCTTCACAAAGGATTCCGTGCTCAAATCACCGAAACGGATGAAATCATTAAAATCGAAAACTGACAATAACGTATTATTATCCGGGGGCACTACGGCTCGATCGCCGAAACTATCCAAATGGACCCGCTTAGTTTCGCTTAGAATCTATGACAATTCCTGACATTTTCGTATATTCGCCCACTTTCGAAAAAAATTTGCGCAGCCCAAATTTCAAATCAAAATCACTATTCACTTAAATTTCCAATTCTTCTAAATATCGCCTCAAGTCATAGGAACCTAAATTCTCTTAAAAATCTCTTTGAAAACCCCTCCATCCTGGATATAATAAGAAGAATTATTTTTTCATTAGGGCATTCATGGAAATTTTCGAAAAATTTCACTTTATGCCCAAATGACGTCCTGTTATTCTAAATTCTAATCTACCGCTTCTATCATCAACCCGATCCATTCAACAATCACCATTATAACATTGAATAAGGTCGGGTTTTACAATGATAAATGCATAATTTCTGAAGTGTCTGCTGCAATTTTGAGTAGCTAATAAAGGATCTCACTCACTCCAAATAAAGTTAGAGTATATGCGGCTCCCATCGAAATCATGCCACTTAGAAATCTCAGCCCAAAGTGGAATGCTGTTGAAGAGTGTCTCTAGGTGCATAACCGATGAGTAATGAGTTCGAATAAGATCAAATATCACTGGCTAGATGTGGCGTAGCCGCCTAATGGGAGCTACACATTGTCCATGCTTTCAACCAAGTAGGTATATAAATTGATGAAAACGAAGTACACGATATTTGCTCCAGTGGAAGGGTATGTACGTACTACATTGACTCTTCTCACAATCGGGGGTCAGTGATGTGTTGCCAGATGCCGCTTCATGACTAGTCGATTTAATAGCTGAATCAAGTGGGCTAACATAACCTGACTCCATCGGCCAGCCACACTTAAGTGTGTGGAGCTACAATGAAATGGATTCGATGTGATCCAAATATGAAGGAGTTTATTCTTAAGAATGGAATTTCACCGATTAGCAGTAATCCCTGCTCAATAATCTCACTTAGAGAGACAACTCTGCCAGTTTATTCTTCGACTTAAGGTCGTGAAGGAACACGCTATAATGCATGTGGACGCATGTAGCCTATCATCACTTACGCGAAGGGCATTTTAGATATGTTACAAGCTGTGGTTCTCCTATAAAGGATCTCTTTATGGAAAACCCTAACCATGGAACATTTTGTTCTCTTCTCTCATGTATGTTCAAGAGAGTTCGAGATGGTTTTAGCTCCTTCATATCAAGACTCGCTAGCACTGGGACCTTTTCCGAAACCGTTGCCTGAGGTTTTCGCTCCACCTTTCAGGTGGATACCAAGTGAGGCAAACCCAGGACTTGGTTCTTGGTCTTCACTCCGCCTCGACTAGTGATCTATTAAACCGACACAAGCTAATCCCGCACTCCTCTCTTTGGTATAGAATTGGATTTGATGCTCCAAGTGGTCCTTACATGGGTTTTTGTTAAGACTTTTTTTGTTTTCCGCTGCTTTTAGCATGTGATGCCATCCTCAAAACCCTTTGCATCCCCTATTGGAGTGTAAGGGGTAAAAACATCCCTATTTGCACAAATATGCCTTGTTGCACAAGAGTCTACCACCCAATTCTTTGAATTGGTCACCATATTAGCTTGTGAGACAACAACAACTATGATGTCATCTCCTTTCTCACCAAGTCAGCTTCTTGTGGAGGATTCCCATCGTTTTCTAGTTTTTACTCTATTTCTACATCGGGGTGCATGATGATCGACCTTTAGTGGTTAGCTCGACCACTAAGCTCGTCAGGATAATTTGTTTTGCTTTGTCAGCTTTGCTCTTTGTAGTTTGTATCTTCAATGATGATATGGGAGTGATCAGATCAACCAAGGACAACTACTTATATTTGCGCTTTTAATTATTGCTCAGAGTCACCCACAAGACAAGTAGTTTCTCGATCAATAATCTAAATACAACCTGCTCAAGTAGCTTCTTATCTTTTCAAATTTTTAATTCTTCCAAGAATTTGTGTTATTCATCGATTTGAGCTAATGTCCTTGTTGTCTACCATCTCCCACTCGTAGTAGTTTCCTACCACAAACTTTGCTCCCACATTCTAGATGTGTACATAGTGAGCATCGACTTAAATTACCTTTGCTTACTCAGAGTATACATTAGACATCAAATAACTTGTTAGATAAATGTAGTTAGGATTGTGCGGTCGACAAACCTTATTTGCGTGTGTGCCTGTTCCCGCTGTTGACATGCATGTTTTCACTGACAATATCTATGCCACCCATCCATATATGATGGAATATATACGCTTCACAATAGCTTGAAATTGGCTTGCAGAATAATTTCAATTCTGTAGATGTCGTGGAAGGGAGCACCGTAATTGTCGACGATGACAGATATGGGACAAAGGGACAAAGGATGTACCGGAGGACCGTAGTAAGTAGGACGACTTAGCCATCAGAAAATCCGCGGCAAAACAAAGTGTCAATAGTGTGACCATACCAATGCAAAGGAATCGCTTCCACGCGTAAAAGTCCCAAGATTATAAAGGTACGATAGTTGCTCAATGAGAAACGAACCGACAAGCAACAACATATGTGAGGACTGCAAAGTGTAAATCGATAGATTACTACATAAATACAGCCCAAGCTCCTCGAAATTTTGTCAGATCTTAGATAACGACACGAACCACACCGTTGATTTCGTCTCATGAAATCTAACTACACACACTATAGCTTAATTTGTGACAATAGGAATTTCACGTATTTCTCGAGGTGAATTGATGAATGATATGATGACACTGCATAAAGGCACGCCAAATGGCACCAGACAAGTGGACACTCGCACATGGAAAGGCCATGTCATGTTCCTATCTTCGCATGATTATATAAGGGTGACCAGATGAAAGACAAATGGCATAGAAATTGCCATTCAAAGTGATTTGGAAAGGTGTCCACACCTAGACAAACCACCTCTGGTGGAGGAAGAAAGATAAAATAAGAGAAAAGATGTAAAGAAGAAAAAAAAAGGTGAGAGGAAAGGAGGTCCATCATCTACCGGTCTCCAAAGGTTCGAACAAGCTGTGAGGTCTCGACTGTCGTAGCGTAGTTGACTCGCACTGTGCTGGGTTCCCTCTCCTACTCTAGTTACCCCGTTTAAGGGCCATGAGGTGTAGCCCTAACGGAGGAGCTGATTCAAAAACAGTTGTGATCAAATTGTCAGAATTATGGACCAGCCAGTCCTTATGTTCTGGGGAACTGCAGCTCAAGCAAAGTTGTACTTGTCGAAAATACGGCTCGAGCATGGTGGTTTCAGGGGTGTGTCGTGAGCCGGACACGGACTCCATGCCATCGACCAGGCGTGATCGCTTCCGGGTCCGAACATGAAGATCCACCAGGTGTCGTTGCTTGATCGAATGACATGCACGTAGAAAAAAAATCACGTGGATATATGTCAAATCATGTATTTACATGGGTCAGACATGGATAATACTATGATATGGATTATTCATAAATCATAAATGTCAGACGAGCTATCATCATGCACGTAACATGAAAGAACATGCAATGGCATTCTGCATATGCATGGGGACATCGCGTGAAACAGGTGTGAGTGCGTGGCATGGCTTTGAACAAAGCAAATGCTTTATCTGAGGGTCAGTCTAAATGAGTTTTACTCCGAGGGTCATTCCAATGAATATTATCTGAGGGTCGCCCAATGAATGTTATCAAGCGGTCATTCAAATGAGTTTTATCGGAGACTTATCCAACGGATTTATATCGGAGGGGTCATTCCAATGAGTTTTTCTATCGAGGTTCGTTTCAATGTGCTCAAAAGCAAAATCTTCGCTTTGAAAACAAGATCGTACACGGCAAATGCACGTGAGGGACTCCTGAGGACTCGAGACACGGGCATGGTACGTAGATATCTCATGTGTAGAAATGAGCATGCTTTTACTCTGAATTCGGCACTTGTGAATCATGATATCGCATGCACTTAGGTGTGGAGTAGCTCTTGTAGAGAATTCATCAAGTATCGCTTCACCGGTCAGTGGGGAAAATTAGTTCATGTCGAGGCCCACCAGAGATGGACACATATGATCTTAGTGGAAAGAAGGCCGATTATGGCTTTATTGTGTACTTTATAAAATCTGGACATTCTATCTAGTTTCTTTTTATGTAAAAGAAAAAGGTGCAATGAAACTCGTTCTGTTTTGTTCAACACAGTTATGTTGCCTTTATTATGTAAAGGCTACTATATTGAATTTATTGTGTTTTGGAGAAGAGTTGGAGGTCCAGAAAGCCGTAGCGCTAACGCGATGGTCGAAAGTATGCTCTTAGGGACACGGCCAGGTTTCCCGTCGCGACAGTTTCTAGTCCCGGGTGGTCGCGATGTGGGTTTCCCGCCGTGGATACGGTTCTCGCCGCATTCGCTGGGTCGCGACATAATACTTTCATGTCGGCAACATCGCTTTGTTTCTCTCGTCGCGGACGTATGTCGGATAAAGGTTTCTTGTCGCTGATTGGCGACTCCACCACTACAAAGGTCGTGTAATGCAACAGGGCTTCCGCCTTAGGCAAAGGTTTTTATGTCACGGCTATTAGTTCGTCAAGGCCGAGTTTCTAGCGTTGCAACCGAAAGTATTTTGCGGTCGCGATGTAGCTCGCTTGCATGCAGGATTTTAGGTCGCGATTAATATTTTCATGTCGCGACCAAGCTCGGGGCAAAGTGCCAAGAGAATTTACGCCGCAAATGCAGAATTTGATGTCGCGGCGAGTCGCTTAAAATTTCCATGTCATACAAAGCCCATTCTACGTCGCGATAAAGAGTTCCAAGACAAGAAGTCTTCCATGTCGTGACATAGTGTCATATGTCACGATAATGAGGCACGACGTTGTGTCGCAACAAGACGTGGTACGCGCACGACAGGGCTGGGCATGCACGACAAAGATGCACACGCGATAGAGGGATTCTTTCATGACAAGGAAATCTCTATCACGACAGACTTCTTACAAAGAGTGTAAAAAAAAAGCACTTCGTGCATGGGCGTCAAGAAGATGGTATCGTATAGCCCAGTTTATAAATACCTATATTTGATGCTCAACACTAGTGTGATAAATTAATGTTGAGAATTAGGTATACAATTACCTAGACTGATGGGCACGTGGGTTAGATCATGCATTCACTGCATCCTCGATGAATTACCATGCTGCTATACACGTATGATATTATGTTATATCAGGTGAATTCATACACTCGTGAATAGTGTATAGGAAACGTATGAACACTAAAGCGAGAAAAATAACCTTTATAGTTCTATGGAATGAATAAATAT
The DNA here is from genome assembly GCA_016808115.1 of Tetrastigma voinierianum. NCBI lineage: Eukaryota > Viridiplantae > Streptophyta > Magnoliopsida > Vitales > Vitaceae > Tetrastigma > Tetrastigma voinierianum. Next base: position 348,458 of record JAEQBH010005931.1, on the reverse strand, counting down.
GTTAGTTCAATTATGACGTGATATTGGGTTAAAGTGGTGATATGCACTACTAATTAAACAAGGAAAAAGAGGAAAATCTAAATTTGCTATTTGCACACATGTAGATGGCAAGTCGAGAAAGGGGATGTAATGGGCTTCCAGGCAATAGCCGACCACCACTGCTGACCAACATGCCTTTATAGAGGCTATAGTGATGCAAACACATTACACAGTTAGTGTACCGAAAATATGGAGACTGGCAACCTCCAGAGGTTGTTTATAAAGACATCATCCTCCGACATTCACTAAGTCATCGGGGGACGAGGAAAAAGTGGGGGTGGGGGATCTAGCGGTAGCTAACTATTAGGTCGAAGGGCTTTGGAGGCTATGAAGATTACCTCTGATGCCATGATGATTCAAGCTAGCTACATTTCGCCTGCAGGGTGAGTCCAAGGTACGCGGATCGGATTAAAGTCTCATGATCTAGAGATCGATGATACCGGGAGAGTTCGAGCTCTTCATGAGTAAGTTTTTCCTAAGATCCGCAGTATCCAAAAGCTTTGGGAGTTCCTAGAGTTGAAACAAGGAAATATGACAGTACTCGAATATGTGGCTAAGTTCACAGAGTTAGCACGTTTTGGAGATGATTATGTGGCCACAGACATGGCCAAGGTAAGAAAGTTTGAGGATGGTCTAAAGTTGTCCATTCAGGGCAAGATTATGGGATTCCTCTTGCAAGACATGGACTCTATGGTTAGGACGACTATGGCCATAGAGAGAGAAAGATAGATGACGCATGGAGCATCCGAGATACGGGTGCTGGTGACAAGAGGAAAGAGGGTCAGCCTTCTTCTAGTTCGGGAAAGAAGCTGAAGACTTCTATTCCACGAGGATTTCAGGGACAGGGCCGTGGCTATCAAGGGCAAGGTCGACCGTGGCTCCTAGCTAGTTCAGACCGATGACATGTTTCCATCGCATCACTGGGCACATGAGACGGATCGCGCGAGGCAGGTCCCAAAGTTAAGTGAGACACCATGGGCCCCGGGCCATCATCAGCCAGGCACACCTCCGACGCCTTGTTCCTTCATACCCCGGGCCAGGCCAGGAACCAATATCGCCCTCGAGTACTAGCATTACGATTTACCATCACAAGGTGCCGCAGAGGCCGAGTATGGGTTGAGGTCGAGGACAAGGCTCACAAGCCAGGACTTCGGGGACCTAGGGGCGTGTCTACGCCATTACATCGCAAACTGAGATTGTAGATCAACTCCATATATGTGGCATGTTTCTACTCCCTCGCGGCCTATGGGCAAGAATATTATTCGATTCTAGCTGCCTCATTCATTTATTTGCTGCATTCAGGTGAATGTTTGGGTTTAAAGGTTGAATCCTCGGAAAAGTCGCTGTATCGTGAAGCTCTCCCCTAGAACCAAAGGTGAGTGTCGATCCGATATAAATGAGATTGTGAGTTAGAGATCTTCGGGATTCTACTCACTGTGGACCTAAGGGTCATGGACATGTTAGAGTTTGATGTCATCCTCGAGATGGACTGGTTAACGGCACATCGAGTCGTCATTGATTGTGATCGTAGGAGGATTACTGCCTACACAAGGGATGGTATTTGTGTTATTTTTCAAGGGGATAAGCATGATGCTTTATCCCAAGCCGTGTACAACCTCTAGTGTGGAATGTGGCAAATAATGGTCAAGCCGCAACCTTACCTCGGAGGACGAGGCAAGACAGAGCCTGGGCCCACCGTCAGTTCAGATCGAGTAAGGATGTTTTTCCGCATGAACTACCTGGGATTACCTTCGTAGAGATGTGTGACTTCATGATCGAAGTTACACCCCTGCATATCGCCCATTTCTAATACCCCCGCATGATTTGTCGATTGAAAGTCAAGCAGGAACTCAAGGTCCGTATACAAGAATTATCGACGTAATTTTATTGGGGATCGAGCATTTCAATTGGGCGCCCGATTCTATTTTCTAAGAAGAAGGACAAAACCTTCGACCGTACTTAATACCAACACCGAACGTGGTTACGATCAAGAATCGATATCCTTATTTAGATCGATGATTCGCGACCACCCGAGAGGGCGCGGTATTCTAAGATAGATTCTCCACCGCGCATACCATCGCTGAGAGTTGTGGAGGTCGACATCCCTGTATAATGCTTATTGACCCTAAGACAGCATTTCAGCTCACAAGTGATGCCTGATCGACTTCACGCGCTTAACAACACCACGGATCTCATGCATATGGTATTCCAACCCTATTTGGATCAGTTTGTTGTAGTCTTCATTGACGACATTTTGATATACTTTAAGTCTAAGGAGGTGAATGAGGATCATTTGAGGATTGTTCTGTAAGTCTTAAGAGACCATTAGTTGTATACTAAGTTCAAGAACGTGAATTTCGCTTACCGAGGTGAAAGTCTCGGACGCGCCATGTCGCCTTCAAAGTGGCCTAGCACTTGAGAAGGTTAAGGTCGTTATGAGTCGAGAGCTCAAGGTCTTAAGATATACGCTTCTTAGGGACAAGCATGGTACTGCCAGGAGGTCTACGAGGATTTCTCCCCAACTGGGTGAGTCTCCTATGACAAAGTCAATCTTAAGGAGGTCAAGCCCGAGTGGAATGACCTCGTGCGAGAGCATGCTCCAGAATTGAAAGGAGTCTTACTTCAAATTCCTATTATGATAGTCTTGGAACTAGACAAAGGTACACAGACAGGTGGATGTTCTAAAGACTGACTAGGATGTGTCTTGATGCATCCGAGGGTCAGGCTTATGGTTATGCATAACCAAAGAGTCATGAGCGCACTACCCCACACACTGGCTAACGAGTCATGCCGCCAGTCTTTGGCGTTAAAGATTTGCGCCACTATCTATAAGGGCGAGCGCTGAAGTGTTTTCAGACCACAAAAGTCTGAAGTATCTATTTACACAACGAGACCTCAACATGCAGGCAACGCTGGTATGGACGGTTATCTGGAGGGATTATGACTTCACTTTGCATTACCATCCCAAGAAGGGCAATGTGGGCGGCCGACGACCAAATAAGTCATAGGGAGTACTAGCTGTAGCTTCCCTGGAGCCGCGTATTTGGTATCGCGACGCTGACTACTTGCATGTGCTGACGCTCGGGTGCTTGGGAGTTTAGTTGGCTATGCTCTCTCCCTAATGAAAGGTGGTGATCGAAGTCCCGTAGACAAGATACAAAGATATTGTCCATCCGGGACCGAGTACAAATGTGCACGGTGACGAAGGTTAGCCATGCACTCGATGGTAGTCTCAGATAGGGACGTAGTCAGAAGTTCCTCACTAGCATAATCGGTGAGAGGAGATCCTCAGGAGTTCCATTACCTCGCTTAAGACATCCGGTGGCACAAAGATGTACGTAGATTCGTCGCGCATACCGAGGATAAAGAGGCACGCTGGGACCCGACAATGCCTCACGCGGTCAAGAAAGGCCGAGCATTGAGCCACCGTGACTACTCCAACCATCGGGAGATAAATGGTGGAAATGGGAACAAGTCACGATGTGGATTTCAGGACCCACTTGCCACTAAATAGCGCAGGCATGACGCGGCAGGGTGATAGTGGACCCGCCACCAAGTCAACATATTTCCCGGTAAAGGCGATGACCTTCACACCGGGGAATTCTACAGTTAAGGCATACGAGAGATCGGTCTGGGCTTACATGGAGTACCGTTGTCCATAAGATAGACAAGGATCCTGTGTTCAAGGCACACTTTGAAGAGTTTTCAAGGTCATGGGGAATAGGTTGACAATGAGTACTGTGGTTTCATCCACGTATGATTTGTCGAAGAGGACCATATAGTCTGAGGACATGTCAGGAGCATGTGTCCTAGATTTTAAGTGGTAGTTGGGGAAGAGTACTCATTCTCAGTGGAATTCGCCTACAACGAGCACCATCGTGCAAGTATACGATGGCGCCTTTACAAGGCATTATATGGGAAGCCATGTCGATCTTTGATTAGTCGGGATGAGATGGGAGAGGGATCCATCTCAGTCCTGATTGACACACCTCGGTATGCATTGACATTTAAAGCATCTTCCTCACGACTCAAAGCCTAGAAGAGTTACGCTCATTGTGCTTACCTAATGACCTCTATAGTTTGAGGCCTGCGATCATGTCTTCGAAAGTGATGCCTAAAATACGAGTGGTCAAGTTCCTGCTTTACTGCTATCGAGGTATATCTGGCCCTTCGAGATACCGAGAGGGCCTAAGACAGCTTGCATATCGATCGTTTTACCAATCGAGCTTATCAAGTGTTCATGAGGTTCCATGTCTCCATGTTCTAAGGACTCCAAAACTGACTTACATAAAGGGATCGCGAGCTTATTGTTACCCATAGACCTTCCCCGGAGGAGGACATATGCGTATTTTGGATAGCCAAGACCAGGTTTTACGACATAAGATTGTGAAGCTACTGAAGGTGTTATGGCAGCACCGAGAAGTGGAGAAGGCAACATGGGAACGCAAGGACACGATGCGCATTTTATATCCCATCCTATTCGAGACGGTTAGGTCATGATTTAGTCATCGGGAATATTTAATGACTCGCTGTGATGATTTGTATAAGATGATATGTGTATTAATTTAACAAAATTCTTTTAAGGGGCGAAGGATGTGAGGACCTGGATAAAGTGTAACGATAGATTAATTTAATAGTACAGGTTGCAAGCCTGAAATTTTTTCCAGATATCCGATAACTAATACCCACCACAATCGCTGAGTTCTCGCCTCAGGAAATCTAAATACAATTTGAATCCCTCGGACAATCGACCACGTATTTCGAGGCGAATAGATGAATGATATGGATGACACTTGAGATGAAGACACGTGCCATGTGGCACCAGACAAGTGGACACTTGGCACATGGGAGGCTAAGTGTCATGTTCCCATCTCAGCATGATTATGCTGGTGGGTGGAATCGGGCATGAAAGCACAAATGACATATAAAATTTCCATTTTTCAAAGTGATCGGAAAGGTGTCCTACACCTGTAATTCAAACTAGTTCTGGTGGAGAAGAAAGATAAAGGAAGAGAAAAGATAGAAAGAAGGAAAAAAAGGCAGAGGAAAGGGGAGGTCCAACATCTAATGATTCGCAAAGGTTCGAACAAGCTTGAGGTTCGACTGTTAGGAAGCAAGTCGGACTACGCCTAAGAGGTGGGTCTTCCCTACTTCCAGTTAGTCCGTCTAAGGGCCATTCGATGGCCATGAGGTGTAGCCCTAACTGAGATCGATTCAAGAACAATTGTGACCAAATCAGAGGTGAATTATGAACCGCTTTCAGTCCTTATGTTTAGAATCGTAGTCCTGAAGCAAGTTGTACTTGTTGGAAAATATGGGCCTGAGTATGATGGTTTTTGTGGTGTGTCAGAGCTGGACATGGACTGACATGTTTAACTGTGTGTACTGTTCTAGGTCTGAACATGAAGATCCAGCCAGGTGTTGTTGCTTGATTGAATGACATGCACGTGTGAAAAAAAAAAATCATGGAGATATGTCAACCGATGTATTTACATGGGTTGTATTATGGATGCAATTTGTATGCTGTAGATATGATTATCCATAAATCATAAATGTTGCATGTAGCTCTCATCATGCATGTAACATGAAAGAACATGCAATGACATTCTGCATTGCATATGCACGAGGACATCGCGTGAAACGGGTGTGAGTGCATGGCATGGCTTTAAACAAAGCGGCTTTATCGGAGGGTTTTCCAATGAGTTTTATCGGAGGGTTATCCAACGAATGTTATCGAAGGGTTGTTGATGAGTCTAAAAACTCATTAAGTTTTTAATCCATTTTTCTGAGTATATTATGAGATAAATGTTGATTTGCTTGCAGAAAAGTGGATAATTAACTCAAATTTCATTTCAGGAAAATACAACGTAAAACTTAAATCTTAGCAAAAATCAGGAAGAAACCACCGCAATGTGACCGAGGTCACAATCGAAAATCGTCGCGATGAAGCTCGGGCTGTTAAGCCATTCCAAGTCACAACATCAACAACCGCTTTGAAGAAGAAATAGAAAACTGAAATAAGCGAAGTCGTGACTCAAGAAGCGAGGTCGCATAAAGAAAACGCGGGTCGGTGACTAAAGGAAATAATCGGTTGAAAGAAGTCCATGTCGCAAGATCACTGGCTGCCGCGACGCCTAAAAGGATATATCGATGTCGCGACACCACTCCTCGAGGTCGCACAGATCCGCCTATGAAGCCACAAGAAAGGTCTTCGCAAAAGAAAGAGGTCATGAACTAGCTTTCAAACGCAGTGAACTACCATGTCAGGCGACACCACTATGATGCTCACATAAAAACAGAAGATTCAAAGTGCAACCAAAATGGGAGTTCAAAGGCGTCACACCTATACAGCCAACAAGCACTTGCCAAGAATCAACTTGCGAATCTTTACAAATCAAGGATTAGAAATGATGTCACGACCACTCATTAAGGTCGCGACCAAGCAAGAGACGAACGTAAGAAATCGGGAGGTCATACACCACCATGAGGTCGTTACATAAAATTGAGACATATGAAGGCAAGCAAGACCACCAACAAGATTGCACCAAGAAATCAAAGTCACAACATGAAGTCATCATACAAACAGAAAGTGGTCGCGAACCTAAACCGATAGTCAGAACTCGGTTAGAAGAATAGAAAGACAATGATGTCGCGACATGTAACTGAGCTCGCGACATCAACACTGAAGGAACATCGAAAGCAAATGAGGTCATGACCATCGATCACAAGAAGTCAGTAGATTAAACCGGTTGCAACTTAAAGAAAGAAGTCACGAACGATCACGAAAGTAATCAAGAGAGAACTACGTCACGACACTCAACTCGAGGTCGCCGGCATGTGACGCTGATCGGGCTTTTCTTTAGAGTTCCACCGGAGCATTTTAGTGATCTCTACCAAATTCTTTTTACAAAAAGATAAATAGATAGTTTTAGAAGAGAGAAGTAGTTTTTCCGTCTTTCACTACCTTGGTGCGGAGAAGAAGAGGAACCTGCAGATATTTTATAGATTTTATTTTTAGTTTCATTTTCGGTTTGAATCGAACCACTACAGAGACTAGCAGAGCCTGATTTTTGGGGCCTATTATTTTTCTTAAGTATTACCGCCTCTAAAATTTATGAAATCTGTGACAAATTTATGGAATTCATTTATTCTCGCATTGCAATTACAAGGGTTTGTGGCATGATCTGCTCCATTTCCTTAATTCTCGAGAATATAAAGAATCGAGCACAAATTGCAGTTTCACTGGATTTGATTTACATTTAATTGCGCCTTCCCGCACAATTATGGAGAATTAATTCGCTTGGTTCTTACTTAATCTAAGTGTCGTTGACCGGATAAGTTCCCCAATAGTAGTACTCTAATACCTCGGGGCCTGAGGGAATGTATTTTACTGATGAACCAGACGCCCTCCGCGTGACACGTAGACTCCGAGATCCCCGAGAGCTGAGAGCATTCTTCGGGCATGTTCGACTACCATTGACGAATCGGGCCGAGCTCGAGTTCATTTCGATAAATCCCCATTCGCCATAATCAAGTCGGAGTGTGGTGTATTTAACAATATAAATAATCGAGTTCACCTAATCTAGCGTAAGTTCTAACTCGTTAGCCTAGATCTAATCGGCGGAACCGATAAAACCCATAGATCCGGCGTCGAAGCTACCAATTATGGAAACTTTACGAAAACTCGAGAAGGAAAAGCAAAAGTTCTCACGGCCACCAGGAAATGGGTGTGAAGTATCGAGAAAGAAAATAACGATTCGTAAGAGAATTCGAATACGTAGCCGGTTCGACCTCATTCTAGAGAAGCAAGGACATCTTAATCTAAGTGAATACGAGAAAACTACTCCAAAACTAGGAAATCTCTTGACAATAAACTTATCCATACATAGAACAGAGCAATGGATTTTAGTGTCGGAATCGACTGCTCCATCAGATTTCATCATGGTTTCGCTTTCTCACAGAAACTCCGATTCAATCCATTCTTTTATATACAATTTATTTTTGTTCATTTACTGCTTTTTAGTTTAGTTTCAATATATTCAATAGTATAGGATTTTAATTTTAGTTGTTTAGATAAAACTTTCACTATGAGTTTTGAGTCCAAATAGTACGGAATTTTAGTAAATGGGGTAGTTTATCCGTAATTCGCTAATAATCCTCGTGGGAATGATACCGGGACTTACATTCGTATTTTACTACTAGATGACTCCGTGGCACTTGCGTGTCAAGGTGACCGAACCCCTTATTTTTAAATCATGAACATTAAGAGAAAATTATTTTATCAAGCAAAATTATCCAAAGTAAATACGGGTGAAAGCAGTATGTAAGGCTCTTGTAATTATGTTAATTTGAGGGGTTTTAGTCTATATAGAAAAAGGCAAACAAATTTTTATGGCAATGTTGCCGGGGATTGAAAGAATTAATTAGATTAATATTCTGACAAAAGAAGGAAATGCTAATTTGGACATTTGATAAACGAAAGAACAAAATAGTTTTTTCAAGCGTTGGCTGGGCATCACCACCACCTTTAACAAGCCACGTTGGAAAATATTTGCTTACTTTGACTAATCCTATTAATTTGAGTGTGTTTTCGATTTCGTGAAAAACTTTAAATGGCTGAAATGTGATTCGACCGATTCCATTAATCGACCGAGAGAACACTCGTATTTAAGAAAGACAAAAAGAGCGTAAAACGCAGTTTACGGCATTTAGAGACATGACCAGACAATGAACAGAGGATTAAGAACTTAAGGCCTCCCATTAATGACACAATTCGAGGATTTCCTCGAGGCCTATTATTCGTGAAGAGTATTCCCGCAGAATCGCATGCATTCACCGTGGATGCAAATAATTTCGAACTAAAGCCACCGGACATAATGGTTCAACAATGCCGCTTTTATCGGGTCATCCCACCAAAGACCCAAACGAGCACTGGAAGATTTTCTCAGATGTCGAATACGCTGAAGCCAATGGTGTGGGAGACCGTATGATAAAGTCGTGATTCTTCCCATTTCTTTGAGAGATATGCAGCCCACATGGTATGAATCATTACCATATGAGTCTCGCTCGATACTGGGAAGAGCAGAGGAAGCCTACTGGCGCATTCTTTCCCCATCTCTCACTCTTCTTGTAGAGACGAAGAGAGATAATAGTATTCCAACAAAGGAAGACGAGCCTATATGTAGCTTAGGGAAAGATTCACAGGTTGTCAAGAGGTGCCTCGATGCATGGAATAGGATTTGAAGACCTGTGACGGACATGTTGTATCATGCTTTAAATGATACATCTAAGGGCATTATCGATGCTTCATGTCGTGGAGCATTCAAACGAAAAGCGGCCGAAGAGGCGAGAGATCCGATAAGACCTGGGAAGAAAATGCAATGCCTTAGTGCTCCATCCGAGTTTTCAAGGGGAAAAGGTAGAGAAAAGGGGTCATAGAAATGGTGCAAGATGACAAATGATGGAGGCAAAGTCGATGCCATAATGCATGTGATGGACAAACAAGCAGAGAAGGGATAAAATAACGGGGCTCATGAAATAGAGCAAATGAAAGAGAACTTATGAGAGTTAAGTGTTGATGGTGCCAACGTAAGATTCTTATGGTGCTGAGGAGGTTAAGTACGTGAATGAGCCAAGAAATTACCATTTCAAGCCAAATCCTAACCCGTCATTAATATCTACAATCCAAAGATCGAGGAACCATGAGAATTTCTCATACGCTGGAGTGGGCATTATGCCCAAGGTAATGGATGTATCCTCAACAAGGATATCACAGCCCACCAAGGTTCCAAATGTTAAAGATCAAGGAGGTGAAAGCAGTAATGAATATCGTGGTCGAGGAGGACTCAACCATTCAAGAACCAAATGCCAGCTCACGGGGGACAACAAGAGGCTATTACGCTCCATGAACATAAACTATCCGACTCGAAGCCAAGTCCGATACCAAATGTTTCGTGAAGAATGCTAAGGCTCGCTGAAAAATTTTGAGACACAAGTAGGCAACCGTCCCTAAATATGCTAAATCGTAGCAAGGGTACATTCCTAAAGGACACTCGAAGAACCCAAAAGACCGCATGGCAATTCAATTAAGAAGTGGAAGACTGAGCAAGAAATAAAAGGACATAAAGGAAAGAAGAGACCGAGGCGTAAAAGAAAAGACTGGAAAAGAAGGAGAGAAGAGCACCCGCATTGAACAAATTGGAAGGAAGTAATGACTAAAAAAGAAGGAAGGAGTACCAGCTTATACACCTTCAATGCCATTTCCACGTAGACTTCGTGGTTAAGAAGAGAAGAACAATTTTCTAAATTCCCTTTGACATTTTCAAGAAAATAATGAATATCCCATTTGCAGAGGTAATCTGGCCAAATGCCTCTTATGCAAAATTTATGAAGGAGATACTGAGCAAGAAAATAAAGAGGCCTTGAGGAGGGAATAAAGGAACTTGGATCAAGTACCTACATCGACATTATCCAAACAAAGCTCCCAAGAAAGACGAAGGACCCCGGGCAGCTTACCCATTCCCCGCCCATGTGGGAAATATGAATTCAAGAAAGCTTTATGATTCCTCGCGCTTATAAATTGATGCCTCTATCAAGCCAGGCAGACTTAATTGGGAACTTTACTCCAACAACAATTACATCAGAGACGGTCGATGATCACTGCCCAACTAAAAGGCATTCTGAAGATGTACTTATCAAGGTCGGGAAATTCATCTTCCCGCGATTTTGTTATCATGCATGGAGGAAGATACCCAAGTTCCTTTGTTGGGCTGGAAGACCTTTCTTATCAACTGAGCCGCTTGGAGCAGATGTAATAAAGCCGAACTGACACTGGTTTGAAACGGTAAGGAGCGCATTTTAATATTAATGTGAGTCCTGAACACCCCGATGTAGATGCAGACAAATAGATGGTCAGAGGGAAACAATAGCCTTCCTTAATGTCAATTGAATTCTCGATCAGATCCTTCAACACTCTATCAATGAAATTGAGATGAATTTTCGCATTCGAGAGTCTCTGATTTGTGAAGTACCGCCTTCAAATATGTTTACCAAGGAACAAATCGAGTATAAATGAAAAATACCAAGATGAAGTATGTGTACCTAAAAACAAAGAAACTCATGAGCGTGAAACTAGTGTATAAAGGTTAACATTGAAAGAATTGCTCACTTCTATTTAAAATATGAGTTTTTAGGAACCTAAAGAGAAAACCAAGTATCATATCAGCCGCATCGATCAAGTCAAGAACAAGTTGCCGGGTAATTATGAGAAAATACAAGGAAGCAATTGCTTCGTCAATCGAGGATCCGGCGGGTATCACTTCTCCATTCGCATGCACAAATATCGCTGGATGATAATGCAAAAACTTCTATCGAAAGTACCGAAGGAGGTCAACCTGATGAAAGAAGTCACGGGGTTAAGTTCTCAAATGGCTAAATGCAAAGTTTTTATATATGCTATATCGATAGTTCTTGCAAGTCGTGGGTTCCCAAGAAAGGTGAATTCACCGTGGATCGAATGAAAAGAATGAACCGATTCCACAAGAACCGTGACAGATGGAGGGTGTATCGACTATGTAGTGTTCGAATACCTCGTGAACTTAAAGGATCATTTTCCCCGCCTTCATCGATCGATGTCGGATAGGCTGGCGTGACACCTCATTTTTGTTTTTCGATGGATACTTTGGATATAACCAAATTCAGCACAGACCAAGGATCAGGAGAAACCACTTTACATGCCCATTCGTACTTTCATGAGAATGCCATTCGCTCAGGTAATGCTCCCGTACCTTCCAAAGATGCATGATGTCTATATTTTCCGATCTAGCGTAAGAAGTTATGGAGATCTTCATGGATGATTTTACAGCAGTATGGATTCAGCCGAATGCCTCGCATAACTCGGGATAGTACTTCAAAGGTGCAAAGACAAGAACCTAGCTCGACCGGGAAAATGCCATTTTATGGTTACGTATGAATTGTTTGGGCACATGATTGCAGTAGGCTGAGGTAGACCAGTAAAGTTTTCAATTATAAGAAATCTAATGCCACCCACTAAAGAAGGAATTGGGGTTTCAGACATGCTGTTTTTGATATAAGATTTATCGTAGATTTCTCAAAAATTGCTGACCACTATACGTATTGCCGGAAAAAGATATTAAGTTTTATTTCGATGAATCTCGCCATAAATGACCAAGAAATCAAATCCGTGATTAATAGTCTCATCACAAAAACCGTATTGGAACGTAGAATTTGAAATCACGTGGTGATGCCGCTGATTTTGCAAATGGAGTCAGATTGCACGTAAGAGGAAAAAGTGTTCAAGGCCATCTACTATGCTAAAGGCAAAACCTTTAATGAAGCTCAAGAAAATTACTCTACTAATGGCGAGATGCCAAGTAATAGTATTTGTACGTGGAAAAATTTAAACCATATATTTTTGGGTCCCATAAATAAGTATATTACAATCGATCATGCAAAGAATTAAGTATCTAATGGCAAAGAAAGCATGAAAAGCCTAGATCGACCGTGTGGGTACTATTATTGCAGGAATCTTATTAAATTAGTGATGGCATGGTTGTGACAATGTGATACCGATCACTTGTCAAGAGGCAGAAACCCAATCAGATGCAGGGAAGGAAGAGAAATAGCGTAAAATTTTCCAGATGAGCAAGTATTACGCTTGTCACTCTAATCACCCCGTATGCCGATATATCATGAACCCTTTAGCTTCAGGAATTATGCCACTGTAACAATACCAATGTAGAGAAAGAAGCTAAGGACTGACAACAGATATTACATCTGGGATGACCCATTATTTGCTTAAAAGAGGAGCTGATATGATTATAAGGAGGCTGTAAAAATTAAGGTGAGCAAAGTAAGATTTTACAAGAATGTCATGCATCACCATATGGAGGACATTTCAGAGATAAAACAAATTTCACAAAATTTCCAAATAGGATTTTACCTACCTACTTTTTAAGGACTGTTGAATCGGGTGAAGCATGTGGATCAATGCCAAAGAATGGGAAATATCGCCAGTTGCATGAGATGCCCCCGCAAGGTATCCGGTCGTGCATTGCTTCATGTACGGGGCCTTCAGCCATTTGGAATATATACATAATTCTAGCCGTGGATTAGTGTATCAAAATGGGCTGGTGCGTGAGCTTATCCAAAGAATGATGCCAATACAGCCAGGATTTTTATAAAAAAATATTTGTTGCATTTCGGGACACCCGTAACTATAATTAGCGATGGGAGTGGAGCCATTTTTGGTAAATAAGGTGTTTGACAAACTCATGAGCGTATATGGTATCAAACATATTATGAGCTTCACGAATATCCTTAAACAAACGGGCAAGCCGAAATTTCCAACAGGAGATAAAGAGAATTTGAAAAGACTGTGAGTTCCGCATAAGATTGGTCAGTTTCGATGATGCACTGGCAAACAGATCGCTTTAAAACTCCCATCGAATGTCCCCATACAAGCTTGTCTTTGAAAACCTTGTCACCTACCTCTGGAGCTGTGAATATAAAGCCATGTGGGCCATCAAGAAGCTTAATTTTGGATTTTAAAGCTACTAAGGAAGATAGGCTACCCGCTTTAAATGAATCGAAGAGTCGAGGAACGGCTTCATGATAAGGGTAGAATCTACAAGGATAAAAACAAAAAATGGCATAATCAAATCTAATTTTGGAGGAGTGGGAATTCATGTGAGATCAGCCCTTGTTATTCAACTCCGGACTAAGACTCTTTCCAGAAAGCTGAAATCCAAATGGAGTGGACCATTTACAGCGGGTATCAAGCACACTGGAGCAAGGATACTTAGAACCAAAGAATCACGAGGGAGCTCAAAGTTAATGGTCGAGATTAAAGCACTACCTGAGAAAGCAATTGGAAGAGTAACTCCTTAGTTTTGAACAACAAGGGAAATTGAAGAAACAATACCTATAGTAGAAAGTCCAATAAAGACTAAAATTTGAAAGTAAATTTCAGGAAGGCAATCCACACTAGTTTGTTTTTAATTTTTCTTGTTATAGTTTAAAATTTATGTGTTTAAATTTATAATAGCTTATTGTGATTTTATTCATTATTGATTGAAGAGTAGGTAAATATTTTTTTTTTAATGTTACAGGACAATGAAGATTGTGTAAAAAGGAGAGCATCTGCAATCAAACTTCAATCATCATAAGAGACCAAAAAGGGGCAATATATTCTTCTTGATTTGATTTTAAAATTTGTCTTTGGAGATAGCATGACTGGAAGTTCGGGGGGAATTTTTATCTTGCTTTTGTGCTTAAATTTTGAACGTGATGCATAGTGGAAGTTGTTGAATTTTTTGCATGACGTAAGATGAATCGAAGCAAAGGTTTGATTGGAATCTGAATAAATTGAAATTGTCATGAATTTGAAAGGTTCATGTTGTCGCAACATTAATCCAAAAGTTGAAACCAAGAATGTCGGATGAAAAATAAAAAGTGGAAAAAGAAAGTCAAATACGAAACCGAGGTCATTAACCGAAATAAAGAAGTGGGAAAGAACATTTTAATGTTGCAACATAAAATTCCCGGTTGCGGACCATATTTCGTGTCACAAATAAAAATTCTGCTGGCGTAATTTAATAGTCCAAAAGTCAATAAAGTGGATTTTAAAACCTCTCGCCTGGTGTCTCAAGAAGTAAAAATTAAATTAATTGAAAATCATTAATTTAGAGGCTCAATAATTTAATACCGTCGCTAATTCCCATAGTGCAATCATAAATATCAACTTGCCGCCTATTCCACTTCCCTTTTAAATTCATTAGCATAATCAACAAACTTCAGCCATCATTCATTCGTAATCTTTGAAATAAATAGCTATTAATGCGTAAACAGAATCAATGTCTTCGAATAACGAATTGGTTTAGTATGCTCGCCATGAGGAGAATAACGAGGGAATTGAATAACTTCAAGAAAACGATCAATATTCTCCACTTAATTCCAAAACCTCCGGGCTGAAATATCAAAAGAGCAAGAATTCGAGAACCCATTCAATTCATTCATCAGAATTTAAAGAAAGAATAAATGGCCTCAGAGTTCCCAAGAGACGCAAATCACTATAAAAAGGATGGGATAACAAAGGAAAAACAAAAACAAAGAGAATGAAGAGAAGCAGAGAATGAGAGAAAAGAAGAGTCTTTAAGGTTGTGGAACACGTAGTTTATGGAATGAATGGAGTCGGAAAACAAACCAATTCCATTCCTTATTCCATAAAACGATGTGTAATCAAGAGAGTGGTTGATGGGAAAGGAATTGGAAGAAGGGTTAATTAGAACCCATCAACTTCTCCGAAGAAAAAGGGAGAAAGGGTTCCAATTTGTTGCACGACCTTGTTCACAACCGAATCACTCCCTGAGCGTAGCTCATGGTCCAGGAACTAAATCGCAGGAGCCGTAACCTTCAAAGGAAGATTTTAGATCAAGAAATAGAGAGTTTTTCTCTTAATTTAGTTGCATTTTATTTTGTAAGGAAAGGACAGGCCAATATCGAAATGTTTTTGATATTTGAATAAAATTCTCACACCTGCCAAATCGATTGTTTATGATATATGAAATTTTGTTTTTGTGTCATTTTCTCTCGTTTAGCATGATAAATAAATAAATGTCTTTTAAAAGTAAGAATCAAATAAATAATTATGTTCTTCCCAAGAACAGCAATTTCGTGGAAGAATCGTATGCGGAATGATTAAACCTGAAATTGTGGAGTATCGCCTACATTGTTTAATTTCAAAGATAGATTGCAAAATTAGAAAATTGTTGGTCACGATGGAACAAAATACTTGATGAAATAATGTAAGTAGACAAGAAATAAATACAAGTCTTGGAAGAAATAATAATTTTGGTCAACAAACTTATGAAACTTGAGAGGAATTAGGAACATCTTCTCGGGAAATTCAAGACTAAGAGTCCATAGTCCTGTAACTTGTTGGGACATCGATCGAAAGCAATCTTAGGTGAAAACAAACTAACAAGAAAATGATAGAGGTCATCTCGAAGTTTGAGCTTTTCTAAGCCTAACTCAAGATATGCTTTTACATATTCCTTCTAGTTCCTTGAATTGAGCCAAATCAACCTTATTTCTTCAATAAACAACAACTGAAAACCTAAATTCCCTTCCTTGCAATAAACCTGCAGCAAAGAGCCCAAATTATCCAGTTTCCAGTTCATAAAAAAATTTACTATAAAGAAAGAAACAAGTTTGGGGGAAAAATATTTCCAAATTTTTACAATGAAGGAGGTAAAGAAGTAAAGAAGCAGAAGCTAGTGAAATAGGAATAAGTTTTGTTCAGGGCCTATTTCCTCGAACAATTAAGCCTCGTAGGGGTGTTTTTGAACAACTAGTACCCTAATACCAACCGGTATGGGAGCCAAGCAACCCTAAAGTCTTCTAAGAGTAATAAAAGCCTAAGAAGACAAAACATCAAGACTATTCTAATCCTAGAAAAACAAAAGCAAAAGAGTTCAAGAAACAAAGGAACTGGCCTGAATAAAGAGCATATGGAAGTTGAAATTCCTGCAAGAATTCAACATGAAGCATGAATCGCCAAGATTAAAGAGAATCGCTGAAGAACAGCAAGAAGAAAAATGATGAAAGTCAAGGCAACAAGTATAGAGGAAAAGTTGGAAACTCGGGTGATTTACAACTTAAATTTTTCCATTGATCCGCCCAATTACCTAAGCCCAACATTACAAGCCAAAGACTTATTGATTTTGTGAGACCCAAAATCCAGATTCCCTTTAAAATAGAGGTAATGTACTTTGGCCAACCGAATTTTTCTGTATCTCGATGATGAAACTGGATTTCTCACCGCTTGAATCGTTCCTGGGAAATCTAGCTACCTAGTCGAATTTCATTTGATTCCGAGGTGGTCTGGATTTCACGCTGAGGCGCGAGGCTCCATGACACATGGCAAGGTAAGGGGATGCCAAGTATGTGAATAGAGGGACGCCACGTGGCAGGGACCAAATACCAACAATTGCATGTTCTCATGAGGACACATGGCACCAAATGAGAGGCACAAATTTCACATTGAGCCACAAAGTATCGAAAGTCAAAGAAACGAAAGCAAATCCGTAATTCTCGGCGAGTACATCATCTTCTCCATCTTCATTTCTTCTTGCCCGGTTTGACTACAAAGGGTCGAGAGTGAGTTTGCAGAGAGAAAGTCCCATTCTAAGATCTACTACCTGATCG
Source organism: Tetrastigma voinierianum (assembly GCA_016808115.1). NCBI lineage: Eukaryota > Viridiplantae > Streptophyta > Magnoliopsida > Vitales > Vitaceae > Tetrastigma > Tetrastigma voinierianum. The sequence continues at coordinate 331,193 of JAEQBH010005931.1, read as the reverse complement.
CGATTCGCTTCAACAGAAGAGGCAAAGCTCGGGTCTACGCGGCCGAGGGCCACGTGTGGGTACCAGGATTCGGGGAGTTTCGACAACCCAAAAGGTGTGGTTTTTCTCCTACTCGTTTTACTCGCTTAAGGGTTATGTAATGATGTGGATTTGTTAAGGCCCTGATGATCATGGGTTTTGCCTAAAGATTTGGACCGAGCTAAGAAATCCCTGTAAATCGGACACCACCTGATCGCTTCTGTACGGATTCGCTTGATTCGTGGCGTTATGTTATCGCTTAAGGAGAAAATAACAACATGTTCAGGATTGGCGCTCTAAGATGTAATCGCCTGGATTGCGGCCTTAAATTTCATGTGAGCTAAGTTTATGTTATTATCAGAAACTCGAATAACATGATGTATGATTTAAATTTGTTAATATATGCATGAGTGATATATTAGCATGTGTCAGGAGGTTCGTGTGCCATTGCATCGCACTTAGCGGAGTAACCCAAGTAGGAAATTCCACCACCTGCTTTGCTCACCTCAATGTGGACCCCCTTTTCTCGTGTACCGCACGGACGGGGGATGGGGACGTGATCCTGTGTTTTAGAGGCGAAGAAACCAGCCAAGATGGCCCCTCTCTGTATTTTTTGTAAAATTTCACAAGACCCAGCCAGATGAATCGAATCAAAGACAATCAGAAATAAATCATTTTTGTATAAAAATAATTGGCTTTCGGCGAGTATCGTTTGGCGAGCCAAGAGCATTTTTACCCATGTCGCCTAAGGATTCGAGATGGCAGATTCAAGTGTCGACGTAGTCAACTGATGCCCGAAGTTCGGGGCTAAACGCGATTTTAAAGGTTGAATTTACTCTACATTAGCTGGAGATCAATATGAAAAACAAGCCTATGGGACTTTGACAATGTACCCAAGAAAACTCCCCAGAAGATTTACTATATTCAACATGAAGATGAAAAGGATCAAGACCTCGCACACAATACGTAACAAGCATTTGTTGAATAAACTGCGCAAAGTACATTAGTTCATCAAGAAATTTGTGATATAAGTATACCATGTCTTATTCTTGAATCTAAATCGAAATTCTAAAATGACGGGTATTCTAATTCCGTGACGTATGGAAATGAGAAAGACTGTGGTATGAATTTAAAAATGTCCTTAAAATTTTATAAGCTGGTTTGTTCGGCGACAAACAATTTTCTTCTCGCTGGGACAAGCAAAATTTTAAGTTTGGGGGAGTTTGATGAGTCTAAAAACTCATTAAGTTTTTAATCCATTTTTCTGAGTATATTATGAGATAAATGTTGATTTGCATGTAGAAAAGTGGATAATTAACTCAAATTTCATTTCACAGAAAATACGCTATAAACTCAAATCTTAGCAAAATCAAAAAAGAAACCACTACGTTAGACCGAGGTCACAACCGAAAAATTTAAATCGTGACAGAAGCTCGGGCTTAAGCCACCATTCCAAGTCACGACATCAACAACCGGCGCTTTGAAGAAGAAATAGAAAACTGAACAAGTGAGTCGACTAAAGGAGTGTTTTACAAAGAAAACGCGGGTCGATCAAAGGGAAATAATCGAAGGAAGAGGGCTGTGTCGCGACATCACTTCCGATGTCGCGACGCCAAAAGGATATGGGAATGATGTCGCGACACCACTGAGGTCGCGACAAGGATCCGTCTATGAAGCCACAAGAAAGGTCTTTAAAGAAAAAATGTTGCAACTAGTTTTCAAATGCAAGTGGTTCATTTCATGTCGCGAACACTACTATGATGTCGCTGACATAAAAAAACAAAGAAGATCTCAAAGTGCAAACTAAAAAATAGCTTAAAAGAAGGTCGCACTGTGAGCCAAATAAGCACTTGCCAAGAACCGAACTTCATAATCTTTTTACAAATCAAGCGATTAGAAATAATGTCACGACCACCTCATTAAGGTCAACCCGGCAAGAGTCAACGTAAGAAATCAGGTCGCGGACACCACCATGAGGTCGCCGGCATAAAAATTGAGACATATGAAGGCAAGAAGACCACCAACAAGATTGCGACTCAAGAAATCAAAGTCACAACATGAAGTCATCATACAAATGTAGGAAAGTGGTCAAACCTAAAACTCGATGTCGCGAACTCGTGGTCGAAGCACAGAAAGACAATGATGTTCGCGACATGTAATCGAGGTCGCGCGACATGTAACTGGAGGTCGCGACATCAACACTCGAAGGAACACTGGAAAGAAATGAGGTAGCGACTCACAAACGATGTCGCGACCATCGATCAAAGCGCTTGCAGGACAAACTGCTGTAAACTTAAAAGAAAGAAGTCATACGATCACGAGCAATCATAGAATCTATGTCGCGACATCAACTTGAGGTCGCGACATAAAATAAATGAGTCGGGCTTTTCTTTCGAGTTCCACCGAGCATTTTAAGGATTCGACTCAAATTCTTTTTACAAGATAAATAGATACTTTTAAGAAGAAGTAGTTTTTCCGTCTTCACTACCCAGAAAAGGGAGAAGAAGAGGAACTCAGTGTATATTTTAGAGTAGATTTTTATTTTTTTTATTTTTATTTTTAGTTTCATTTTTTTTGGTTTGAATCGCGAACTGTAAGTAGACGAAAGGTGAGTCGATTTTTAGTTCTATTATTTTTCTTAAGTATTATCAAGGGTACTTATGAAATTTAGACAAATTCTCTGAATTCATTTATTCTCGCTTTACTGCAATTACGTTGGTCAGGCGTGATCGTGCCCATTTCTTAATTCGCAATGTAAGAATCAGAAAGCACACTGCTCATTGATTTGGATTTACATTTAGTTGCGCTTCTACACAATTATGGAGAATTAATTGGGTCTCGCTCTACTTAATCTGTCGTTGACCGGATAAGTTCCCAATAGTAGTACCTAATACCGGGCCAGGAATGTATCTTACTCGATATCCAAGATCCCCTCCGCGACACGTAGACGAGATTCCCGAGAGCCGAGACATTCTTTTTCCGGGTATGTTCGACTACCATTGACGAACTCGGCCAGCTCGAGTTCATTTGATAAATCCCCCATTCGCTCATAATTGAAGTCGGAGGGGTGTATTTAACAATATAAATAATCAGAGAGTTCACCTTAATCTAAAGGTAAGTTCCAATCCCCATGTTAGCTTAGATCTAATCAAGGGAACGGGATAAACCCATAGATCTGAAGGTTGAGCTACCAATTAAGTGGTAGAAACTTTGTGAAAATCCTGAGAAGGAAAAGCAAAGTTCTCGTTGTCACCGTGAAATGAGTGTGAAGTATTGAGAAAGAAAATACCCATATCTCAAGAAGAGAATTGAATACAAAGAATGGGTTTGATTCGTTTCGAGAGTAGCAAGGATATCTAATCTGAATATATGGAGAAATCCACTTCTCCAAAAACTAGGAAATTTCGACAATAAACTGTGATCCATACATAGAATGTGAAAGCAATGGATTTTAGTGTCGAATCGACCGTCTATCAGATTATCGGCCGGGTTCGCTTTCATAAGAACTCGATTCAATCCATTCTTTTATATACAATTTATTTTTATTCATTTAAATTTTGTTTTAGTTTAGTTTGATTCAATAAGATAGGTTTTTTAATTTTTTAATATTGATAAAACTTTCACTATGAGTTTTGAGTCCAAATAGTATGGAATTTAATAGGTCGGGTAGTCGATCTCACCCGCTATCAATCTCTCGCGGAACAGATACCCGACTTTACATTCAAATTTTACTACTTGTATGACTCCTTGCACTTGCAAAGTAGTCATAAGATCGAACTCTTATTTTTAAATCATGAACATTAAGAGAAAATTATTTTATCAAGCAAAATTATCCAAAGTAACATGGGTGCAAGAGAAGTGTAAGGCTCTTGTAATTATGTTAATTTGAGGGGTTTTAGTCTATATAGAAAAAGGCAATCGTTTTATCGGAGGCTTGTCCAACATATTTATATCGAAGGGTTGTCTAATGGGTTTTTCTATCGGTTCTTCCAATGGGTTTTCTTTAATTTAATAGTTGTTGGAAATGTTATTGATTTCCACTATTTGTCAAAGCAAAAATCTTGTTTTGAAAATGGGCTATACATGGAAAATGTACGTGTGGAAGGAGCTTCCGTGAGGACCCGAGACACGGGGCATGGCATGTAGACATTTATGTAGAAATGAGCACAAGTTTTTACTTGAATGGGTGTGAATGTGAACTCATGATATCAGATGCACTTAGGTAGGAGTAGCCCTCAGAAGAATTCCCACCGGGCATCAAGCCACCCCAGTCGTGGAGAAAATTATTTCAAAGCAGAGGCCCACTGTAGAGATGGACACATTCGAGATCTTAGTGGAAAAGAAGGCCGGGACAGGGCTTTATCAGGTACTTTATAAAAACCTAGATAGTCTATCCAGCCGCTTATGTAAAAGAAAAGGTAATGAAACCTGCTTTGTTTTTGCTCAACACGCTAGCAAGTTTTTCTGCATACCAGCTTTATTATGTAAAGGCTACTATATTGAATTTATCAGGTTTCGAGAAGAGTTAGAGGTTCAGAAAAGCCGTAGTTGCTACCGCATGGTCGGGCATGTTTTAGGTCATGATGGGGTTTCCCGGCCAGAATGTAGTTTCGTCCCGTCATGGCTGTGGCTTCCCGCGGTCACAACATGGTTCTGGGGCCGCAGCGCTTGCTCGGGTCATGACATAGTACTTTCATGTCTTGACATTGTTGCTTTTTCGCCGCGGACGTATGTCGTGACGTAGGTTTTCCTTTCGCACCGGGCACCGGCCACGACAAGCAGGTCGCACGATCGTGCTCGCTCGCCGTATTTTATGCCAGGCATAGCTCGGGCTGGTTAAGAGTTTCTATGTCGCGATTGCAGTATTTTTTGTGTCGACATAGCTCGTCAAGGCTAGAAGTTTCTATGTCTCGATAGAGTATTTTTAAGGTCGCAAATGTAGTTTAGCCTGGATAGAGGATTTTAGGTCAGATAGAATATTTTCACACACCTGTGCTCGGCAAGGCAAGAGAATTTACATTGCCTGACAGAGAATTTGATGTCACGCATAAAGTCAAGCCAAATTTGTGTCGCAACAAAGAGTTCCAAGAAATGAAGTCTTCCATGTCGCGACATAGTGTCATATGTCACGACTGTGAGGCACAGTGTTGTGTCGCAATAAGGTGGGATATGAGCACAACAGAGATGCCTGGTCGCACTCCATTGTAGCCAGGCGCGCACGAGACAGAGACGCACGCACGACAGGTATTCTATTACTTATTGCAGAAATCTCTGTCAGCACGTAATTCTTTACAATGTGAGATTAAAATAAATAAATAAAAACCCTGATCGGGGGCGTCACAAAGATAAATCGACAAAAGCTATAGAAATCTAGAGGCATAGGTTGTAGAAGTAAATTAAGTGATTGGGGCATGTTTGTAGAACACTATCCTTAGGAATTTTATTCCACAAGATTTAATAGTTCTTTAGAGAGTGCCTCTAGAACAGGAACAACAAAGAGAGAGTAATTCAAAGAGGAAGAGAAAAGATGTGTTCTTCAACATCAACAAATGTCTCAATTTATAAAAAAACAATTTTGCAATTGTTTGTTTGAGGTTTGAAATTCAAAAATTAGTTGTTGGCCATTAAGGTTGAAATTAAAGCAAAATGGATGTTAGAAATTGAATTCAGAAAAATAGATGTTAGGAATTGAATTTAGAAAATAATTATTGAAGAAAGCGTTTTGAATTTACTGAGATTTTAATACCTGAACGTTTTGATTTTTCAATATTCAAAAATTAAGGTTTTCATATAAGGAAAAAAAATGGAGCAAAACCAAATGTGACTCGTGGATAATTCACGCGCACCGAAGCGGGGTGGGGGTGGAAGTGGTCCATCGATTTGCTCTAAAATCGAGTTTTCAACCTAATTCTCGTGCTTGTGAGGCCTCCCATCTTCTCAACCCAATAAAGCTCTTGTATTTTTTTCCATGTGGGACAAGTTATTTTTTAAAAAGACAATTATTCAATAACAAAAATAACCCTGTTTTTTAAACAAATATTGAATCTAGGCCTCTTTTCAAACTATTCAATTTAGCCTTTTGGTGCCATTGCCACTATGCTCAATTTTATTTTTTAATCTAAGAAGGTGAAGTTCTAATTACGTTTATATTTTTGTACTAAAATCACAATTGTCAACTATGATTTTGTATTGAAAATGAAACCGTGGTTGTCAACTACGGTTTCAAAGGCTACATTGAATATATGTTTGTAAAAAGGGCTAAAAGCAATATTTTTTTTTAAAACCAAGGTTATTTTGACCAAATACAAGAGCTTTTTGTTATTTTGCTCTAAAATCGAGTTTTCGACCCAATTCTCGTGCTTGTGAGGCCTCCCATCTTCTCAACCCAATAAAGCTCTTGTATTTTTTTCCATGTGGGACAAGTTATTTTTTAAAAAGAGTTTTCAACCTAATTCTTCGTGGCTTCAGGAGGCTCCCATCTTCAACCCAATAAAGCTCTTTTATTTTTTTCCATGTGGGACAAGTTATTTTTTAAAAAGACAATTATTCAATAACAAAAATAACCCTGTTTTTTAAACAAATATTGAATCTAGGCCTCTTTTCAAACTAATATTCAATTTAGCCTTTTTGGTGCCATTGCCACTATGCTCAATTTTTTTATTTTTTAATCTAAGTTAGAAGGTGTAGTTCCCAATTACGTTTTATTTTTGTACTAAAATCACAATTGTCAACTATGATTTTTGTACAAAAATGAAACTATGGTTGTCAACTACGGTTTCAAAGGCTACATTGAATATATGTTTGTAAAAAGGGCTAAAAGCAATATTTTTTTTTAAAACCAAGGTTATTTTGACCAAAAACTCTGATCAAATAGTAAAAAAAAAAAAAATGTAATATTGTTGATTTTTTAATTTTTTTTTTTAAAGTTACTAATGTTTAATGATTACTGATCGTAGCATTTGTTTTCATGGAAAATAGTATTTGTTTTTTACTTAATGCTAAATATAATTTTTTGTTGTGAATTGTGTTTAATAGTATCAAGTATTTAGCTATTTTTGTTATCCGATACATTATTTTTATTAAGTATTAAGTTGTTTATTTTTTTATAGGGAAAATATGTAATAAAAACCCTAGTATTGTACCCGATATCCCACTTACACCTGAAAAATTCTTTTTTTTTAGTCTAAAGAAGCCCATGCGCTTACTCTCGAACTCACAGCGAGCATACAAGGATACTTGAAGTTTTGTCCCATAATCTACACTTTTTGTAAAAAAATACCACACCTAGGGGCATTTGAAAAGAAATGCCTAAACTAAATGTAGGCCACATTGATTACATATGTCATCAAATCGTAGTTGTTGACTACGTTTTAAATTTTTTTAAGTTAAACTGTAGTTGTTGGCAACATTTCATTTATTTAAAAATCTAAAACTATACTAACAATTACGCTTTAACTTTAAAATTGGGGATTCTGCTAAGTTTTAATTACGCTTCAATCTTAAAAATTAAACCGTTAGCCACTAATTCCGCTTTAATGCTATTAAATAACTAAAGACTTTTACCACTATTGACCAATTACAACAAATTAATCTTTTAAGCTATATTTTTGTGATCATTATTAAAACCATGGGATAAAAATCTAAATTTAAAGTTATGCTTTTGAAGTTTTTCGTTGCTTTTAAAACAATTTTTGTTTTAATTTTTAAAACTTAAATTACAACCAAGGAACAAAATACTATAATTATGGATATATTTCCAAGATTTGATTTTATTTAGTGATATACCTGGTAAATATTGGTGGATATTTTGACAAAAAATATTGGTAAAACGAAAATTAATAAAAAAATACTTTTAAAAATTCACAAATACTCGTTGAACTATAAAAGACATAAATAAGCAAATATACACTTATTGAAAACAATATTCAAGATAATTTATCGGAAATTACATTGCCAACAGAATTTAAACCAAAACGAAGACCATGTGACTCCATTACATTATTTGATGAAGGGATCCCATCTTCACGTAAGATAATATTCATAATAAGACCTTCAAAATATCGAGATAAATCACAAAGAAAAATAATTTGAGAGATAAATGGAGCTTGGATGTGTATGGATGTGTACGGGATGAAATTAGAAAAGAATCAGGATGATTTACGTATTTATAGAATTTTTTGGAGTCAAAATAGTCATTACCGATATTTTACCGATATTTAGTGATATTTACCGATATTTACCGATATTTTACCGATATTTTATCGATATTTTACCGATATTTATCGATATTTTACCGATATTTTTTCGTAAATTCAGCATACGCAAGACGCCAGATAGCATTTGCACGTTTTTTCAAAAAGGCCAAAGTCATTGAAAATCTGATTTTTTTCATTTTATCGTAATTAATCGCCGATTTTTCGGCCAAATATGCTCATGAGCACGTGCTCTATAGTCGCAAATTTTCAGTGGAAAAATCAATATTTTCCGATTTTTCGGCAAAAAATCGATGATTTTACTGATTTTTCGCCGATTTTACCAATTTTTTGGCTTCCAATTATCTTTTGCAAAAATCTTTTCCATGCCAGCCGAAAATCCGATTTTTTTGTCCTTGATTACAACAACCTAATCTTTTAAACCTAATATAGATTTTAAACAATTAGGTTGTTGTAATTTAAGCTTTAAAAAATTAAAACAAAATTTGTTTTAAGCTTAAACAAAAAAATTTAAAGCTTAACTTTAAATTTAGATTTTTAACATGATTTCAATATTTAATTACAAAAATATAAATTTCTTTTAAAAGATTAGGGGTTGTTGGAATTTAAGCTTAAAAAAATTAAAAACAAAATTCTGTTTTAAGCTTTAAAAAAAAATTGTATTAATATTAAAATGTTTGAAATATCAAGTTGTTGTAATTTAAGCTTAAAAAAACTAAAACAATTTTAAGCTTAAAAAAAATTTAAAGCTTAACTTTAAATTTTGATTATTGAACACGATTTTAATATTGACTACAAAAATTTAGCTTAAAATTTAGGTTGTCATAATTTAATCTTAAAAAAATTAAAATAGTTTAAGCTTAAAACAAAAAAACTTAAAACTTAACTTAAATTTGTGATTGACCACAATTTTTGGTTATTGACCACAAAAATATAGCTTAAAAGACTGACGTTTTAATTTAAGTTTAAAAATATTAAAACAAAATTGCTTGAAGCTTGTAACAAAAAAATTTGTGCTTAACTTTAAATTTTGATTTTTGACCACGATTTTAATATTGACCACAAAAATATAGCTTACAAGATTAGGTTATTGCAATTGGTCAATGACGGGTAAAAGCCCTAGGAAAGTAAAAAATTTAAGTTATTTTAATAGCGTTAAAATCGTGAATCAGACTACGCTTTAATTTCTTTAAGCTTGAGAAACGTAGTCAAGAATCAATACTTTAATTTTTTAAAGTTGAAACTGTAGTTGTTGACTTTGATTTTAGATTTTTAAAAATAAATGAAACCGTAGTTAGTAACTATGATTTTAACTAAAAAATATTCAAAACCGTAGTCACTAACTACGGTTTTGATGACATGTAATCCAACGTGGTCCAGACGCACTAGTTTGGGCATTTCTTTCAAAAACATACTAGATTGGTCTTTTTAAAAATAAATGTATTATTATGGAACAAAACTCGTGATAGCTATGTTTTTCCTTGATTTTTTTGAGTGATTGTCTTATTGATGGGGTTCTTTCTTTATTTTTGTGCTATGTTATTTGTATATTTCCTCGTGGTACTTTGGTGTGTTTTAGTGGTGCCTGGTCATTTTTAAAGCAAGTGTTTTATTTCCAAAAAAAAAGGTTTGTTTAGATCATGGAGAGGGGAAATAACGAAAAAAATTCAAATTATCCTATTTGGTTCAACAAGGAAAGTACATAGGAAAGCTGAATATAATTGATATTTTTTAGAAATCTCTAAAATTCCAAATTCTTCCTTTATATAAAAGAAAAAAAAAAGAGATAAATTTTGAAAAGTGTGAGCAAAACATCTATTGAGTTAACCTATTGTTTATTACCTTAACTATTTTCCATTTCCATTTCCTTTTTATTTATTCTCCTTGTGCTGTCCCTCTAACTTTCCAAGATCCAAATGGATCCAAAAAATTGGAGTTAAACTATTGTTGTTTACCCCCTTTGGTGTGTCAGATCGTGTGTCAGGGTGGAAGAAAGGATTCCAACATCATTTTTTAACTTATAACACATTTGAAACTGCCTGAGTAACAGTTGGCAACTTGAGTAGGCATATCGCCAAGGTCAATTTGCTGCTACTATTTGAGAGCAAATCCTCAGTGTTGATGTTGATGGTAATATTTTCATGTGGATTATTTAAAGGAATCCAACATAATCTCGTCGCTCAGCATGCTATGTCGGAAGACAAGTTCAGCCCAAGCTGTATAATGCATCCAGATATTGACGCAGGACAAATATAATAACTTATTCATGCATTAAAATAATAACTCTCATTCTGATCAAAGTTATGTTCTTATACCAAATTGATGTAGCTCGGTTACGAAGAACAATAAAATTAAGAATAAAGCAAACAAATAAATAAAACGAAATTCTCAAGTTTTTCAATATTATATCAAGTCTATTAAAAACAATAACTTAAGGTGTTATTTATAGGTACCAAAAGAAAACTCAATGCATAACTTAAAAACTCAAACAAATAAATCATAAAACCCTAAATTGCATAAATCCCAAAGTTATTCCATTAAATAAATAACTAATAATAATAAAAATAATAATCGAACTCAGCTTCCTATCCGCTTCAGTTCAGATACGGGCCTACCTATGCCCCATCATATAATTTTTACCCAAATAAGGTAATCATAGTCTGCTGCGGAAGAAAATATGGTGTGACGTTAGAAGGTGATGATAATCACTTAACTGAGAAGCACTTGAAAGGTAATTCTTAGGAGTGAGAAAGGCTCTTTTGTAACTTCGGGAACATTAGAACAAAAAGATGTTGTATGAGTTCAAAGGTCGGAATCATCTAATATTGCCAGGTTTCGGCCACCAGACCGTATGTCATCATATTGTCGCTACTGATGGAACCATTCATGTTCACAACATTCGATATGACAAGGAGATTGTTACATTTAGTCACTCCACACGAGGTGCCATGACCTCCTTGTCATTTAGCATTGGTAAGGTCCATAAATTATAATATATGCTGTTTAATTTTTAAGATGATAGAAATGGGGTTGAAGGGGTTAAAATCTTGAAAATCAAGATCCGAGGTTGTAAACAATATCGTTAGTTCTTCTAGTCCAAAACAATGTCGTTTTGGTGCACAAAAGGTTTTTTTTTTTTCAAAACAAAACTCAAGATGTAAAACCTAAGAAAAATCGAATTTTTCAAAACTAAGAAACTGCAGAATTTGTCAAGAGTAAGACAAGTTAAAACTCATAAATTTTCTATCTCGATGATAAAATGAAGTTTCACCGCTGATTCGCCCCCGCGAAATCTAGTAACCTGCATCGCAATTTCGCTGGAATTTCGAGACATTTGAATTTTTATGTTTTTCGAAGTGATGGGTGTCCAATGACTAGGGGTGTAACCGAGCCGAGTCGAGTCGAGCACAAAGTGTGCTCCGCTCGGCCGCATGAAGGAGTAGGCCTGAGCTCGCTCACGAGCCCGTTTACGAGTCGACGAGCCTGCCTGAGGGCGGCGTTCTGCTCCTACCGCTTAACTTACGAGTCCGCTCACGGCAGCTCGGGGTTCACGAGCCCCGCTTTCACGAGCCCCAAGCACGAGCCTGCTCACGAGCCCTGCTAACGAGCTTGTTCACGGAAGCTCGGGTTAACGCGCTTTGCTCACAGAGTCTATCCACAGCCCGCTCACAAGCTTATTTATGAGCCGACGAAATAGCTCGAGGGTAATCGTTCTACGCTTTAACTTACTTAGCCTCAAAATGATGTTCGAATTAAAGAAAATGTTCATCTAAAATAAATTCCAACATAACCAAATTAAAAGATGTTATTAATAAAAGCTCAATTAACTCGATTGAAGTTCAAGAGTTAAAATATTCATCATGTTCATTTGTAGGAAAAATTTGTTGCGCATCAAGCCTTCTCCATGTTCACGAAATTGCTCACAAGCTCGGGTTCACGAGCCTCGTTCACAAGCCCGGGTTAACGAAGCCCGCTTCACGGCAGCCTATTCACGAGCCTGTTTACGAGCTGACGAGCCGAGTTTGAAGGTGCTCGGGCTTGGCTCATTTAACTTACGAGCCTCAAAATGATGTTCGGCTCTACTGCGAACTTAATAAACGAAGTTCGAAAGGAAGCTTAACGAAATTCGAACGCCGAAAGGTCATGAGTAGCTCTCATTTCATACCCCTACCATGACTCCTAGAATGAGATTTTTACGAAAATCTTAGAAGTTAGAAATAACTGAAAGTTGTTCATAGAAAATAATATGGACTTTGAACTAAGGCAAATAAGTAGCTCGTGCCAAAATCTGACCAGCATATGTGACACGCATGCCAAGTGACGTGACGAAATCTAGTAACTCAGACGAATTTTGTTGAATTTCGAGACAATCAGATTTTCACGTTTTTCATGGTGATGGGTGTCCAGTGACTCCCAAGGACAAAGAGAGCCAAGAGCTTCCTTCTAAGATCTACGGAGTTTCACAGAAGTTCGTCAGTTAAAAATGAAAGTTCATCAGATCGCATGAGGCCACGACGGGTACCAAAAACGCGGGATTTCGCCGAGGATCCAAGCGAGGAGTTCGGGAAATCAAAGTTTTCGTGTTTAGGAAGTGTCCACGAGACTTCCTACGGATTCTTCTAAGCTCCAAGAGGTAGGGAATTCTTCCTACTTAGGTTATTTTCCATTTTAAATCCGAAAATGGTCTGGATGTCTCGAAAGTTCCTCGGTTTGAAGGCCCTTCGCCCCAAACTATGCTTCGCCCAGCGAGACATGGAGCTCCCAAGAATAAGGGGGTTCCGCATGTAAGTGGAAGTTCGGGCTAGTAAGGGGTCCACTCAGCGAAGGTATGCACGCCTCAGCAAACCGAGGATAAATCAGAACTTTCTAGTCCGCCAGCGAAAGTTGCTCGCTTTAGGCGAGGGTGCGTTGCTTCGCTTAGGCGAACCAGCGGTCTATGACTGCTTGAGGCTCAGGTTCACGACTGCGAAGGTAGGTTTAGTAAACTTGGCCAGGATTGCTCAGGGTTTGCTCGGCCATTGTATGACTTGTTTTAAAGTCTCATTGCTTGACTAAGAGTAACATGCTTGGATGTCAATATGTGTGTTCTAATGTATTGGCATGTGATGAGTATATATATGTGCAAATGGCCATTACATGGCTTGATTGTGTGTGTGTCATTGCTTGAACATAGAATGACATAGTCAGAAGATGTTGATGTCAGATTTATGCGCGCATGATATATCGATTACGAATGAAATGATGTACGGAAGTCATATGCGTGATGATTATCCATGACACCCTGGGTGAAGCTGTGTAGATCAGGTCATTCATGTAGCATTCATTATACATGTGGCATGAGATAACATGCAATGGCACATTACATTGCATATGCACGGGGACATCGCATTGAATGTGTGTGAGTGCATGGTTGAAGAATCAACATTGTGTTTGGTGTTTGATTGGGTGGCTCGTCGGCCGGGATGAAGTCTAATGTGAGTCACACTAGCTGAATAAAATGGAAGAAAACTCAGGTTCGTAATAGCAAGGTGGATAGACACTCTGTAAAGACCCGATAGTGTGGTTAGACATAATTCCAGTAGTGAAAACCCATAAAAATGTCAAGGTGTGCGAAGCCTGCGATGTGACACCAAAAATTCGCTTCCTACAAAAAGAAACATGAGTTTTGTATACAAATGATCATTGAGGTGTAACATCCAAAAAACATTTGGTTTGAAAACAAATGAATTTGTTTTGTAAAATGATCATTAGATGTAAACCAGAAATGATGGATTTTATCGTGTAATGGGCTCCTGTGATTGTGATGAGCTCTGTAGTGACGCGGTATGATGAGAGTCGGTGAAGGACCCTGGGGCATGGTACATGATCGAGTCCTCATCCCCGCCCATGGCATGATATGGATTCCATAGTAGAAATTGCATGTTTTTACTTGAATGAATGTGTGGAACATGACCACGTGATATGCACTTAGCGGAGTGTACTTCTCAGAGGAAATATTCTCTACTCGCGTAATCTCACCCTTATGGAAAACATTTCAGTAGTTGCTCCACCTAAGTATCTTAATGCTCATTCGAGGTCGCACTTTATGAAGAAGGCCAACATGTGGCTTCATAAATCTTTTCAGAAATCAGAGAATAATCAGCTCCTGATGCATTAATGGTAAGAGAGTCTGACGAACTCTATGATTGTTTTAAATGTAATTTCGCATATTTTTAACTTAAATATGGATGAATGGATCCCAATAAATGAGACCTAACAATGTGGTATCGAGTTACTCGGTATCCATAGGTATTTGATACCAGTTGGGTATCAAAGCTTAGGTATGCGATTACCTAAGGTAGTATTTCTTCGGGTTGACGGTTGGTCAACAGGATCCCCGGGTTTTGGGGTGTCACACAAGGTAAAACTCAAAACGACATCGTTTTGGTCTTTGTTATTGAAAAAAGCCCTAGGGCTTTAATGCACAGCCCGATGGCATGGAAAATGGAGTATAGCCAGTTAAGAAAAAGGAAAAAACCTAAAAATGCTCGAGGCGAGGAGCTATCACGGAAAAGCAAAAATTAGGCTTGAAGCGTGTATGAGGCACGCCTCGATAACTATGGATGTATATATATATATGTGTGTGTGTGTGGGGTAAATGTGGTGGTGGGTGGGTGGATGCTAGTGAAATTCTCTTTGCGTGGTTCAAAAAATCGGTCGAGTCCCAGACGATTTCGTCATTCAGAATCGACTCGTCTTCTAACCACGCCGACACCGACACCTGGATACGAGACATTCAATGAGTCGGGCTTGAAACTCCTGGCCTAATCCCCGTTGAAACCTAGTGGAACTCTACGAGTTCCCGAGATGACTCGCTGGAAGGAAAAATAGAATCCCCGTGACGAATCAACCAAAAGCCGAAAACACCTTTGCAGAGATTCCTTTGAAAAGCAAAATAACGCATGAACCAATTTCATAACACAACAACTGAACAATATGAATACAAATCTGAGAACCCAAACGAAGAACGAAGAACAGTTCTTCTTCCTAGATATGAGATTTTGACATCGAAATCTCAAGAAACGAAGAACTGAAGAAGAAGAGGAAAGAAAACCTCAATCGTCGTCGCTCGATCGATAATCAAAATCTGAGATTTCCTCGTCCGCCGTCTGCCGGAAGAAAACCTCGCTTCGCAGTCGTCGACTTGCCAGCCCGCCGCTCACTCATCGCTCCAAAACCTTAGTCGCCGGCCGCCGCTGCTCGCTCTAGCATCATGTGAGAATCTCACCAGCTGCCCCCTCCCTTCACTGGAACGGTGGAACAAGTTCCTCTGGGGTATTCGACCTTGGTGAAACGACGTCGCTTCAGTTCTAGATAAACGACATCATTTCGCTGTTTTTTTTTTAAATACGCACAAAACGACGCCGCTAGTGGCTACATCGTAAACCAAAACAACGCCGCTTGAATAAGTCGTCACTAACCCAAACAATGTCAAGCTGATATGTGATACGATTCAAAACCACACCGCTTGGACTCGCTTCAAATTCAAAACGACGCCGCTTTGGTATATGCAGGAATTTAAAATATATATATATCAGTAGCCATAAACGGTCGCCGTTCGCTCTAAAGGCCAAAACGACGCCGTTTTATCACCAAAAACTACTCTAAACCCTTATAACCGCATTTTTGCCATGTTTCCAACCAAAAGGTATTTAACAAATCAGAGTTTCACTGAACTTTAATTAAGTTCAATATATAACATTATAAATAAAATAAGAATAATAAATTAACAAAACCATAAATCATATTTTTGTGAACAATATAAATGCAAATAAAAATATTTTTTTATTTTATTTTTTACCAAACATAAAATAAGATTAATTCAAAATTAATAATTTATGAAAACAAGCATAAATAAGTATAATTAATTCATCATTAATATTAAATTAATATGGTAATACATTATAAATAAAATACAAAGCAATTAACAAACCATAAATCATATTTTTGTGGAACAATATAAATGCAAATAAAATTTTTTTTTTTTATTTTACCAAACATAAATAAGATTAATTCAAAATTAATAATTTATGAAAAACAAGCATAAATAAGAATAATTAATCTAATTGTATTAATATTAAATTAATATGGTATTACATTATAAATAAAATAAGAATAATAAATTAACAAACCATAAATCATATTTTTTTGTGAACAATATAAAAATGACAAATACAAATATTATTTTATTTATTTTACCAAACATAAATAAGATTAATTCAAAATTAATGATTTATGAAAAAACAAGCATAAATAAGAATAATTAATCTAATTGTATTAATATTAAATTAGTATGGCAATATATTATAAATAAAATAAGATAAATAACACTTTTAATTTATTTAATTGAAAATGGAAATTTTGAAATCTTGGCTTTACCACTCTGGTAGAAATTCTACCTTGTGGTCAAGAACAATTATATTGTAAAATAATTTAATCAGATGATATTTTTGTTTTACTTTTACACACGGTTGTGCTTAACATTTTTGAATTTACTTTAAACATAATATTGGTTCGAGTATAGGAACCATTTGGTGGTAATAGAAGCACCCTAAACAAAAAGATCAGTGGAAAGGTTATTCATGGTGCATAATAAGATTAAAAGCTGAACACAACAGACATATCTCCTGGACAAGTATAGATTTGAAATATACTCACTAAGTGTCACAGAGTATTAGATTGTATATGTCTAATGCTTTGAACAAAAAAATTAGAATGAAAAAAAAGAAGGAATGACTTATAAGTTCTTTAAATGAAGAACATTTTCATGAAATTGATGAGGCCAATTCTGATGAAGTTGAGGAAGTCGAGATGATTGATTTCGAAAGAAGACAAATGAAGCATGCAATGAGAGAAAGTCGTCGTTTTTTTGAAGAAGGTAGACACGGGCATGAGAGGGGTGGTACTTCCTCACAACCTCAGGGTGCCTGGCGACATCAAGCGCGCGGGCCCGACACTTAAGCTTCAACATGTTATATGAGCTAACATACCCCAAAGCGGGATCGGATCTTACATGCTCTCTTCAAAACAAAATCAATAAAAAGTATGTTTTCCACTGGTGCAAAGAAAGTAGGTAAAGTCATCTCTAAATTTTTTCTTCAATGGAATACCTTTCAATGCACTGAGAACGGGCCTTAATATCACCTTATGATTGATACCATAAAGAAAGCAAACTGTATCAAGGGTTTTTACAGATACCAACTGGCAATGCATATCTAGAGGAGGAGGTGCAAGAGTCGAGGTATATGAATACATTGAAGGCCAAACGGCCTCGTATATGAATGCACCTTCATGTGTGACGGTCGAGTTCTAGAACTGTGAAGCCTATCATCAATTCCCATGGGTTTATCATGATAGAAGCATGATATACCTTTCATCAGAGGATACTCACCAATATACCTAAGACTGGCAGATTACATCTTTTCCCTTATGGATAAGATTGTTTATGAGGTCAGAGGAAAACGTTGTACAAGTATCACCGATAATCGAGGCAAGTTTCAAAGCAAATTGTATATCAGTTGGACGGAGAAGCGTGAAGCATTTGTTCCGTCTCCTCAGGTACGCGATTATAATGGATGAACGCCAAGATATCAAACACAAGATATTAGCGAGACTCTTAGATCGCTTGTTACGATCACAAGATTTATTTATAATAAATAAAGTAAATAAATTTGATGAAAGTTTTCACTAGATAGGATCTTCAGACCCTGAATAACCCTGTCATTACCGAATTTATTTCACTTTAGAGTCTTATACGTTATGAGGGCGATTTGAAGATGATGTGCACAACAAATGAGTGGCGTGAATTCAACAAAGATCGAAGCAGAAATAGTTTAAGAGATAAGGTATCCAACCTTATCTTAACTGATCGGTTTTGGAAGAAGGCAAAGGAAGTCCAAATCATCATGGAACCTCGTGGGTCAAAGTTTTGAAATCGCTGATCAAGATAAAAATCCCACACTGTCAATCATTTATGAAGCCGATGACAGAAATAATCTGGCTTATAAAGCGTGATCAAACGAAACATCGAGCGCACGGAAAAGCTTCATCGATGGTAACGCAAATCAATCAGATACATTGTGACGCCGTGTAATACAAAATCCTTGCGCTAGCTTATTATTATCTTATTTAAAGGCAAAGTATTATAAACCAATAATTTTTTTTACTTATGTCAACATATTTTTTAAATCCAATGTTTCAATATTCAAAGCAATTCTCCCACCATCCGAAAGTTAAAATTGGACTAAAGGAGGTTATCAAGAGATATGAACCAAATTTGATAGATGTGCCAAAGCTGGTGAACGAGGCTTCTAATAATAACTGTGTTATTTTTTTATAATATATTTTGTATTTATAATGTGCATTAATAAAGTAAAGAACATTACAATGTAGGCAAAATTATTGTCAAGGGGCCAAGGAGACTCAGCTACACTAACCAAAAAGTAATAAATCACTCTCTTGTACTACTGTTTATTTATTTATTTTTAAATACAAATTTTTTCATCATTTTCATTAAATATATATTTGTGCCTAATATGTTTTTTTAATAATAGCTAAATGGTTGAAATAATTGCGTGATGAAGGTCCACATCTTCAAAAGATTGTCATGCCCTAAGTCAAACATTGCAGCTATCCTATTACAAAGAATAGAAAGATATTACTACAATGATTCACAATAAAGTTACTTAATCATTCTAAGAATGGAAAAGGTATAAGATATTTTAAGGCCCATTGGCAATGTGCGAATTTCTCGAGTTAAGAATTGATGCAGAGCGGTTACTGCAAGATTTCAGACAATCCAATTGAATTCAATCATATTTTTAATGATGAGATATATTATTATGGATACGAGAAGTTAGAAGAACCTATTTATCATCCGATAATTTGATCGTCGGATCAAGATCTTCCTCTAGATAGCGCGGCAGAAGCAGTCGCGTCACGATGCGCGATATAACAGTATATAGCGTGAAGCGATTACAAGGAAGAGACATCGTTCTTCTCAGCGTAAGGCCCTAATAATCGCGTTTCAATGATCAGAGCGGACAGATGGTGACGATAGAGCCATTAAAGGGGGTGAAGCAACATTGTCAGACAAGAAGATAACAGACACCAATAGGACAACGGAGTTGTGGTGGCATCGATAAGCTGGGCGGTCGGTTGACAAAGTGTTTGCTCAACTCAAGCTGGATTATATACGTCGCACTTGTGGAAATGAAAATTCTATTATGTACTACAAACATTGACCGATCACTGACATAAAGTCACACATGGATGACTATTCTAAGGGGCATGATTATAGATAGAATAGTAACCGATGATGAGCACCTTCCAATCCGTCTCAGACTGCAAGACTTCATTTCAAGGGAGTGGAAGATAGATCCCATCAACTCTGGAAGAGGACAATTCTTCCAATGCTTTCGGGTATCATTTTGATCGCATTCAACTATAGGAACAAGAGCTAGTGGTTCCTGTGGATAGACAAAATCTCTGATAGCAAGAGCGCTGCTTATCGAGGTTTTGGATACTATCAGCAGCAAGGCCGGAGCCCCAGCGTACCCCAAGGCCATATTTTCCTAATTATGGATCATCAACCCAATCATCTCAGCCAACACATTCAAGTGATGAACAATTCTTTCAACCACATTCTCACTATGCAAATTATCGTCCTGATTTGTATGCTCGTCAGTAGATTAATGACATGAAGACTTGATTCCCTCAATATTCAACAACATGGTATTGATTGATGTATTTGCGACATTTATTAAAGATATTTTGATATAAAATAATTTCTTTTGTTAATATTACTATACATATCTTCACCAATGTTTATTAACTATTTAATTAATATAAGAAAAATTATTTACAATTCTTAGCCTTTAATTATATCTATTTTTTCTAATAATTTATATAATATTTTAATACTTTTAAATATTTTAATCATGTTATTTCAGATCGGCCATATGCAACCGCACGCCTTTGACCGCCCAGCTCTACGACCGACATCATTACTGAATCCCATGCTTTACGAGGTGATCTCCTGCTTTGGATCTACATTAATGATGAAGATTGATTCTGCTTCATAGCTTCTGCTATGTACATATGTACATCAGGTTTTTATCACTTTCATTAACAATACTTCACTTACCATCCGATAAAAAAAGCTACTTCTACCATTACTATTCTTCATCGAAAAATATTTTTTCATTTATATGTTCATTTTCAGATCGTGGACCAATTGTAGAGTGGAGAGTCAACGCTGGCGTAACTAAAAGAGCCAAGAAACTCAAGGTGAAGGCATGACGAGCAAACAGGCCTGTATTTTCTTTTCAAGAGAGTGCACAAAAAAAACCCTAGATATGCTTTATGACCTGCGGTGCCAAAGTAGGGTGGTCCGTATCGTAAATTTATAACCTAATTCTCCTAATGTCTAGTACTGTTACTGCAAGATAGTATCTGCAATAAAAAAAAAAATTATTAACCTAATTCCTCCTACTGTCGTAGCACGTTTTACCGAGTATATACTTTAGGGTCAAACATAGAGATTGTTTTTCAAGACAAATGATTTGCAGTGAAGTTCAAATTAGTGAATTTGTTTTGGATTTTAAGGTTTTGTAAAAATAGTGAGGTTTTAATGGTTGGAAACTATAAACAGAGTGAGTTAAAAAATGTAAAATAACTCCTAGTCACTGTGGTTGGATTCATAAAGGCAACCGAGGGTTCCTGGGCTGGGTCCTTTCCTTTGCGGTCTTCGGGAGGACGACCTATAGTCATTTCCCGACCGATCTTCATTTAGCTATGAAAATTGGACCTTAATAGATATCCTTTGAAATGGCATCCACTCGGCCATTAAGGCTCTAAGTCATTAAAACACAAGTCACCTCACTCATAACAATGGATCATAAATGATAACTAACAAACATCAATGGATCTAATATTAAGCATCCAATACTCAAAGCTTACTAAGTAACAACCATTCGGCGGCACTAGTGCGGATCAAAACCGAAAGTTAAAAAGGGAGAACAGTAACGACAGTGGATACCTGCGTGAAAAATTTGGAATCCTTATCCTACCTCAGGATCCTGCACCTAGTAGCCTTCTACTTCAAGGAGAAAGAGGTTCTAGCCGCTCATCCTCGGAGGGTGTTTGGCTATTGAGAAAGGGAGAGAAAGTGAGGGGAAAAAAAGACAAAATGAGAAAGAGCGGGAATAGCTAAAAGCTTCCTGCCCAAAAACTTTATTAATGAGAAAAAGGTCTCTTCTTATAGTGCAGTAGGAGCTTATATACTGCCCCAGCCAAGCAAAATTACAAAAGTAAACAAAAGCAATAAACTATTACAGGGACAAAATGGGAAGAAAGGAGGAACAACAGTCAAAAAGTCAAAAAGCAACATGAACAAGGTCAAGCAGGAAAGGCGAATTCTTCGCAAGTTACAAAAATTTCCAAAATTCGTCTCCATTTCTTCGCTTGCTTTCTCGCTTCTCTTTCTTCTCGGTTTTTGATTCACTTATGAGTTGAACTTGATTCTCCATGGTTGAGTCAATCCCTATCTACTCTAAAAATATAAAAGCCTCGCAAAAAACAACAAATGGATTAAGTATTGCGAAGTCCTTAACATGCCAATTTGGTTAATTAGGCTGATTAGTACACAAAAAGTGTTCAAAACTTGTATTAATAAGGGTGTAAAATAGCACTTTTTTGGTAGTAATCAGCTTATATTTCATTATATGGTTTATATCATGATCATTCGATCTCCTTTTTGGTGAGCTGATCTTATGCTGTTAAATAAATAGGAAACAAAATTAAAAATGAAGATGCGTCGTTTAAAGGTGATTCTGTCCTTGGTAACAATTAGATGAAGAGGGATCTTTATTCACCTTGATTCATAGCCCCAATAATATTAATATCAATATGGTTTCTGAATTGAGCTACAAGACTTTTTTGGTCTGTTTGGGGGGATTTTAAAGCCATAAGAATGTCTTATCCATTGTCAAACATGCAATGGTTCCATATTTTCAGTTCAGATAAATTTGTATATTTAAATTAGTGGGGGCAAATGTTGTGAAACCCTGAGAAAATCCAATTTTCTCGAAATGGCAAAATGTACTTTGGCCAAAAAACTAAAATTTTCTAGATCTCGCTGATGACTAAACCAGTTCATCGTTGAATCGCCTCGTGAATTTAGCTACCACGCCAAATTTCACGAATCCAGATTAAATTAATGCTTGGAGGCACCGGTGTTAGTGTCGTGAAACAAATTCAGTGAAAGAGACGCGACGCGACAAAGTCACCTTACTACATGCACTCCATGTGACACATGTCGCATGATTAAGGGATGATGGAGATGAATGACTTAGATTAAACCAAGTGTCAAAAAATCCAAAACTTAAGGACAATATGGGAATTTTGGAAAAGTTTAATTGAATAAGACAAAAATTGAAATAGTCTTCTCTCTCTCTTCTTCATTTTGAGAGACAAAACTCCAAGCAGTTGAGGGCAAGAAGGGCCGAGATTCAGCTAGAGAGAGAGAGCTTACTTCTCTCAGATTTCCTCACGTTTCTGACCGCTGGTTCCTCAATCCAGCAAGAAGCAAAGTCGTTCTACGCGGTGAGGGCTACGCGTGGGCACCGATTTTGTGGAGTTCCGACAACTCCAAGAGGTAGGGATCTTTTCCTACTTGTGTTATTCTTTGGCTAAGAGCCATGTGAATGGTTAGGGATATTCTGAGGCTTGATTTCTACTGCAATTTCTTGGCCTCAAAACATTTGAACCGAGTGGAGAAAATCTCTATTGTGTGGCCGTGAAAAGTGCCGACCTAAGGGTTTCATTGTTCACATGATTTTTGGTGTGATTTTTGTGTTGTTGAGTGATTCAAAATGAATTGCTTGTATTTTCTAATTAGCCCATGTGAGCTAATTTTGGTGTTATTGATGTGAATTTAATAACATGAATTGTGTGAATTAATTATGTTAATATATACATGTTTTATATATTAGCATGAGTTGTCAGATTGGCATAATGCATTCCATATGCATCAAGCACCCTGTAATATTAGGAGCTAGCACATGACATGAAAGAAAATAAAAGGAAAATATTAGAAAGGAATTTCGACGTGAAGACTCTGAGAATCAGGTTTGAGATTGTCCACCACGTCTGAGGGGCCCATGAATCAAGTTTCTGAGGTTATCCAACATATCTCGCCTGAGGGTTGTCCAATAATTTTACCGAACCCTGGTAGTAAATTTTCGAGAACAAAAGCTTTCGCTTTGAAAACCCGCATTTACCGCATTCGGGGCTTAGGCATGCCAGGAGTCTGGGTGTGGAGGACTCGAGACACGGATTGGGCATGTAGACATTCAAGTAGAATCATGTATTTACTTGAGCGTGATTGTTTGTCATGACATGTGCACTTAGGTGGGGAGTAACCCATCGAGGAAATTATCACTATCGCTGCCCCACCTCACAAGGGATCACTATTTCAGTAATGTGGAGTGCATGGTGAGGACGACGCCACTAGAGGCCACGCTTAGAAGAAAGCCTGGATTGTGGCTTTGAAAAATTTCATTTTGTATAACATGTATTAAAATGTAAATCTTAATATAAATGAATCAAGAGGATTTATTAACTCTTGAACCATGTAATATAGTTGGTCAGATATATTAGTGAGTATTGGATGTATGGGCCCACGTGGCCATTTTTATCATTTTAATTGTATATGGACCTGGTGGTGGTCTTTGTAAAACATCGGGACAGTTGCCATGTGGATCGGGACATGTTAGCTTTTTGGTAGAGTTCTCCTATACAAAGGCATCAGCTCGATTCGAGAAATGCATTGCCGGCACTTACATCCTCGAGTATTCCGCGGGTTGACGGGTTGTCAACGAGACCCCCGGGAATGGGGCGTCACAAATGTTCTTTCAAACTCTCTCAGCATTGCTTCCCAGATTGACTTCTGAATATTTCATATGCAATAGCAGTTGTAGAATTATGTTTTCTTTTGCTTCTTTGTTAGAACAACAAGCATGCTGGTCTTTTTGTGGGTGTCTTATAAACTTCTACTTGTTATTTTAATTTCCAATTAGTACTTGTAGAATGACTGAATTTGAGCAACTAACCATATCTAGTTCTTTTTTCTTACTTTTAGGAGGAAGAGATAAAGTTGAAGCCTGTTATTGCATTTGATTTTGGTATGATCTTTCTCTATGAGCATTACTTCAGGCATTAATGAATTCATTTGAACTCATAAAAGGCAATTATATGGCTTCTGTTTAAATGGCAACCTACAAATGTCTGGACCACATTTCTGGCTCTTTTACCTTACGCCTCTGAATGTTTTTATTCCTTCCCATTTATGCATTCATTTCTTGATCCAGCGTTACTTATGTTACTAATCTTTCCACTTTCTCAAAGCATGTAGAGAAAGAACCAAAATGTTTACCAACTGGGATAACACTAAACAGAATTGATCTTCCACAGCTTGTTTTTTCTCTCTTACTTTCCCTTACCCGTAAATTGGTGAGACTACACTCTTGCAATTTTGAGGCTCTCAAGTATTTAAAAGGGCATTTCCTGAAGTATTTTCATGTCCATCGTTAACCCAAACCCTGTTCTCTTTAAAAAAACCTCAGATAATTCCATGGAATCCTTCAGTGCACAACTTAACCTACCTTGGAACCTCCATTGGAAAATACTAGATTTTTTTTCACAGGATGTCAAATGCACATGAAAAGGGGAACTATGTGGACATAATTAAGATTAATGGTGCATGGTTGGGATTTACTTCACTTCTGCTCCTTTTTGTGAGCTTCTTATACTGTTGCTTTGGAAGAAGTTCACTTAGTGTTATATAACTCAATTGGCTTGCAGTTTGTGAAGCAAAAGTTCAAGATATTTGGCGGTTGAATGTGCTTATAGTTTTTAATAGAGGAGTGTCTTCTAACTTTGATTAAAATTTGTTTTGAGGGAAGAACTCTCTTCCTTCTTTTGTACCTTATTTATTATCATTTATATATTTTATATTTTGTTTCTGATTAATAAAAAATAATACTCTTTTCTATTTAACCTCTGTTTCCAATACCAATTTTAGCTGAAATCAGGGAGCGCGATTGGTGCAATGTGGTTACATGTCACATGGATACTGCACAAGCATATGTATGGAGACTTCAAACTTTGTCCTTGAGGAGCATATCTTGAAACTATGCTCTGAAAATCAGACACCTGTTAAGGTAAGTTTTTATCGTCTTACCATTCCAAATTTTTTCATCACCTTAATACTGACAACAGCCAAATACATGCACAAAACTAATTGTTGTGGAAAATCAAAGAAATGAAGTGGCAACTGGGAACTTCAGCATATTATTAGGAATTTTCTTTTGATAGGTATACTGAGAAAATATATATATATAAAAAAAAAAAGAAGCGAAATAGAAGCCCTAAGTATACTGGGGATTTTTGATTATCACTTTTGACATTTATATAATTACTTTCTGAAAATTTGATTCTTACTTCTGATGTATCTAAAATTTGAACGCTTATTGATGGGGTTTAAGCCAGGATATGCCGAAACGTGGTGTGTAAAATATACCTTATGCTAAGTGCACGCGTCGCCTAAGTAATATAAGGTACCAAAGGTACTGGATATCGATCCATGGAGACAGAGAATTAACATAAAGATGTGCTTTTTAGATATTATCCGAATAAACGATAGAGAAAGAAATCAAATGTGAATTTCAACTAAACTATCGATCTTAATGAATATCGTGGGTTAAGACTAGGGTGATGTTTCCCCCGTCACTTTCTAAGGATTATTTATTAAAGATGCGATACTGATGTATTTATAAATTGTTGATGCATGAGGAGATCTTACTTACGTGATATCCTCGAGGTATATCCGCTTACCTCGCTAACAGAGTTGGGTGTATCTCTACCCCAACTCGGTATTCCAAAACGCTTAAATGTTCTACCCTCAAATGCCACCTCCAGGTTCGGAATATCTCTATTAACCGAATCAACTGAAGGCTGCTCTACTCAGATCCCTGAATATCCTCATCTCTCGAATCTCAGATGTCCAGTATGATTATGCTAATGTTGGCCAGACACTACCATGTAAATGAATTATAGATATAAAGTGCATCCAAGCAAATTTTTATAAACAAATGAATAAAATAAATTAACATCTTTTAATCCATGAAAATATGACAGGTTCAACCGCACCCTAGGTATAGATCTAAAACATAATATCTCGAGAAAAATCAATATGCGATATCATAAACATCAGCCCACATCCAAAATAGAGGAAAATACAAATCACCGGCTCTTCTTCTCGAGATCCCGCCACCCTCGCTGATTTCCATCCTCGACTGCACTATTCTCGATGCCTCCAAATCGCGCCCATTTGCTTTTAATGCTGAGAAAGCGTAACTCGCACCGAATGCCGTGATTTGTAAACGCCGCTGATCGCTGAGATCGCCGCGACGCTGTCGCCGCTGACTCGCACAAGATGACCCAACGCCGCGACGCCAGACGCCACGAGTTGACGGGATCGCCGTGACATTGACGCCGCGACGCTTCGCACTTCCTTCACGATAGCCTTTATGATCCAAAATTGCTTCCAACAGCTGTTCCTTTTGTCTAACAATGTACCGCATCCACAATTCAACCACCACCCGTGAGTCTAGCCACAAAAACTATGAAATTAACTATAAAATAAGCTGCAAATGAAAAACGGACGCAGTATAATGCGAGTGTTTGTGCACTCATCACACTCCCCCCAAACTTAGTTTACTGTCCCCAAGCAAGAACTGACTCTAAACCCAACACCCACTCTATGTACTAAAGTCTAACACGAGGGTAGTGATGCACATGCTGAAAAGTAGAGGATCAAATTGGACCGACTCACACTGCTAGCGTTTTGTTTGGAGCTCACAGGATGCAATACAGTGTTCGACTTCTGAAAAACCCTATTGAAACAGTAAAGTGAATAGTGCCTCAAATTCCATGGTATTCAATAACCTTCCATGACCCTATGTGCGCCGGGGAATCTAATGACTCCTAGTGTATACCTGTGTTCCGACACTTCAAAACTTAAGCTCAACTCACCTAATCGGGTGTTAGCTAACTAAGAAAGGATAAGAACGCACCCTTTTTATTCATACCAAAATATCTTAATTACTTCCTAAATACCTAAAAAATGAAGAAGACCTAGTGCCAAGAAGTTTTTACGAAATGCTCGTAATGGATCCATTGGTGACTCCCCACCAGCTTGGTTACGCACCAAAGATTAAATTCCCTTCAAACTTTCACTCAACACTAACCAAACTCAACGAATTCTGGGTCAGGAAATGATCCATCTTCTCGGTCCCATGTAGCGGGCAAGGAAGTCACACTCCCAAATTGGGCCATTTAGGCATTAGGGCTTTGAAAGGCCCTGACAAGCAACGGATTCCGATTGATTATCCTAATTTATTCTACTTCACAAGCCTATATTGTTTTTTTGACTTTTTTTTCTTTTTTTTCTTTTTTCACTTTTTCTATCAGGTTTTCATTTTTCTCTCTTTTTAGTCGGGGGCTCAATGACAACTCTTTTGATTGGGTGTCCCATCACTAGGTGGTTAGAGACTCCCAAGGTTTCACTCCAGCCAGTGAGCGAAGGTCTCGACACCTATGCATACTCCTGAAGGTCATTAGTGTGTGAATGTGATAGGCTCTCAGAGCCGGTTTCTCGACTACCTCTAAGTGGTTCACTAAACCCCCACCTATTCAACCTAATTACCCCGAGAGCATCAAACATCATATGCATCCGTTTCCATGTCAATAGTGAATTTGTCCAAAAGCGATCTTTCGACTCTCAACATGGCACACATACAATGCACTACTCACACATGAAACTATTACTATATAAGAATGACCTAACACATGCAAACAAATGCAAACAAAAAACTAACATATGACTCATTAAATTAAAAGGAAAAAAGTAAACTGAAACTAAACAGAAACACAACTAGTATGCTTAAACGAAGACAAATACTCACAATAAAGACAAAATCAAACACAATCCAACAAATCTAACTAAAACTCGATCACCACCCACACCCCCCCCAAACAAAATACCCGGGGCGGTCCCCAATCGGCAATAACTCGAATAGTAGAGGTGAAAGGAACTCCTGGTGATCACCATGTGGTGGTGGTGGCGTTGGTGGTAGGCGAGAAGCCAGGCGATTTGGGCCTCGTAAGGATCAAGGCTGGCCGAAGAATGGTGGCCTGGACAAGCAAGATAAAGACGCATATCAAGACGCGGGAGGCCCCATATCTCGTGTGACGCGGGACGCTGCCCCGGGCCCGGCCCTGCACGCGCCGCCGCAGGCGGAGAGCACCGGTCCCTGGCCTGTAGCGGCCGGAGTGGGCCGCCCGCGATGGCCTGGTGGTGGGCGCGAGGTGGATTCGACGATCGGCCAATGTCCTCCCGGGATCGCCCAGAGTCCAAAACGAGCCTCGATAGTCATGAAGTCGTTCGCCCGAGGGCTCGCGGCCTGACCGTATGCTCCTCATGTCGCGGACAATCTTGGCTTGTCCCTCTTAACAGATATAGCTTTTATGGGGTGTAACCACGCCTCATTGTCGTCAAGGGGCACCCCGGCTCATTTGCATAAGCCAAAGATGAGGAAAAGCGTGCCCCGCATTCGCTTAGCGTCTGACATTGCGGGAGGATAGCATCCTCGATAACCGCCCAACATCAAAAGGTATATCCTCAGATGATGGCATAGTTAAAGCAGGCACGCTGTCATTACCACACACGCTCGCCGCCGGGAAGAGATCGACTTGACGGAAGCCGACGCGATACGGTGCGATAAAGCCAAATAAGTTCGGGCTCAAATGGACTCAGATGGCCTCGTTTGTTAATTTTCCACTCACCCCGACCATTAGTCAAGACCCGAATGACCTCGTGCCTGGTGCTCAGAAGCCGACCAAACAAATTCTCGAGGGACATGATCTAGACTATAATAGCTATTGATGTGCACTTGACCGAAGTCGACCAAGATTCCCTCACTGCACTTTCTTAAGGACGCGAGGCGAGATTGGCGTGAGAACTCGCACCACACTCATCGCACTGACGAGGTGGTCGGCACAAAGCTCGCCATCCCTTAGCCGCGACGTCTTCCGAAAAAGCTCTCATCAGGCGAAAACCCTTCTCTCTTCGAAAGAACGAAGTGCTGCAGATGGTGCCGAACCGACACAGACCTTCATTCACGAACCGCGTGACATCATAATTGGGCCTAGTCTCGCCGACCGACTCGCCAGAGGCACTGGCCACGTACACAGAGGCGTAACGGTGAACACAAGTGATTGAATTGGCTCACCCAACTGACCTAGACAACACTACAAACACCTAGAGTGCACTAGGAAAAACGAAACTAACTAAGTGTACTAATGACTCGAAATGGGCCTCAAACACCCAAAAGAAACCTAATATGACTCTAGATGTGGACCTAAAGGACTCCTAGACCACCCGTTCACTAACCCAAGGTAAGAGCTATGAATGTAGAATGTAGTGACAAAGTGGACCTGGGTGATGGTGACTGGTAGTGCCAAGAGAAAGCCTGAGGGCAATATACGAGCCTCCGACGGTGGATGTGGAGCTCCTAAGTGAACAGCCACGCGGTGGGAAGCGAGGAGGCTGGGTTCCCGCTGCCGGCATAGGTGAGAAGAGCAAAATGGCTGTTTGGTCTTAAAATTGTAGGTACGCTCGACGCTCGGGCAACGCCGCTGATGTTACGTAGAAGGATTGCGCCAACGCCGCTACCGCCCAGAGTGTTAGCAAACAACGCCGCGACGCCGGGCAACGCCGACGCTCCGCAGATCCAGCACAATCAACGCTACACGCCGACTCTCACGCCTCGACGCTCCGCAGGGTTTAAAATCAACGCCGCGACGCTGGAAATCCACGCCATGACATTCCGCAGACACTCAAAATCAACGCCAGCGACGCTCGAATCTACGCTGACGCTCCGCAGAGCGGCAAATTGACGCCGCTGACGTTGGGCGATCCAATCGCCGCGACGCTACGCAGGCTTCAAACAAAATTTCAGACCTTATAAATTTATGTCTAAGGGACCCCCTCTTGTAAATAGGACACTCTAATTTTGTAATGCTATGCACCAACGCGATCCTCCCCAAGAGCAGCGCGCTCGCAAGTCCCAAAGTAAACAACCAAGAAGAAACATCGATTACGGACAAAACCAATAAACAAATATCACAAAACAAACAATAAAAATGTCACTCATAAAAACTCGGTCAGCTCCCAAGAAGCGCTATGTTTAATGTCGCGAAGCTGGGACGGCCTGGACTCAATATGCTCTGGGACCCGAGTCAGAGGATCACATTTGCTCGGCTCGATGCAAATAAAGGAATGATTCGCTTCCTCATGGAACTTTCCTTCAGCATGCCCAACCGCTGTGGTGACTGTGGAATGTGCCTTCTCAGATGTGTGATCTCTCGCCTCCACCATGTGAAAAGACTTTGGTAACCGTGGAAATGCTCTGACCACTTAGACTTCAATTTTCCCGAAGAGTTTTAAAGTGAATTGAACAATGTAATCTCATTGGCCCGGGCCGTGAACTCCTTCCCCTTCGGTGATGTGTTTATCATGCAAGCCATACTTTTCCTCGTAAATACGCATTTTCATAAGCTTCGCCTCGAATTCATCTAGTTCATCGAAGCTATAGCGCTGCCACCGGGCCTTAAGCAGAATCGCCCATATTCGCCGTAGTCGCCCAAGAGTCTCGATGCTCCACCTCCACCGAAGATGGCAATGCTTCCATACACTGTCCGAATCTGACATACCCAAAGGAGTTTTAAATGTTAAAGCAGATGCCCGTGAGCATCTTCGATTTTGCACCAACTTCTTCCGAACTGCTGACTGCCTTCTCTCAAGAATAATTTAATTTCTCGATTGACACCTGGCAAATTCCATTCGAACGCGGTGATATGCAAGAGATGCGATGCCAGACCCCATACTTTTGTAAACCTTGTCAATCACCTTATTGCGTAAACGAAAGTACCATTATTCATGATTAGCAGCCCAAGGGGTTCCAAATCGCGAGAATATGTGGTCGCTGAAGAAATCGAGCCACGACTCGCATCGTCATGAGGGTCTGAACGGGCTTCTACCCACTTCGAGACATAGTCTACTGCCAGTAGAATATACAGGTTGTTGTAAGATGGAGGAAATGGTCCCATGAAATCCAAATATAAGTCAACAGCCTGCAATTTGTAAAGCATGAAGCGCTCGCCCTTTTAGAAATACCACCCATTCGCCGGACATTTGTCACATGTGGATACGGGCGATGAGCTGCCTTTAAATAAGGCAGCTAAGAGGGCTTCGACTGAGAACTACTATTATTCGTTGGCCACCAAAATGTCCACCACAGGGTAAAGTGTGGCAATGGTTTAAAACACTGTTCATTTCATCCTCGGGCACACATATCCTAATCACCTGGTCAGCGCAATGTCTGTAGAGGATTGGCTCCTCCCAATAGTGTTTCGCGGGCTTAAAACCCTTTTTTCGCTGGATAGTTAAATTCGAAGGGATTACCTGCTGGCCACCAAATAATTCACATAATCGCAGAACCATGGAACTCCGCCTTCATTCTTAATAGCCTAAGAGTTTCTCATCCGGAAATTGCCATTCACTAACATCATCACTCGCTCTTCCACCGTGAAAGATGATTCCGCCACTAGGTTCGCCTTTGTCTTTAATCTCAACATCAAATTCGCAGCCAAAGAACCCATCTGACAATCGAGGCTCGCATCTTCTACCATCGCATTTAATGGCAGAGTGACGCAGATCACTACCTGTTACCAATCGAGCAAGGCCTGAATTTCATAAAGGCAAAGACAATAGCCAAAAGTTCTTTCTCTAGTGGCGAATTCAATCGGTAGCATCATTCAAAGTTCCGTCAGACAGATTACTTGGAAGATTTTTTTCTCAAGCCGCCTCAAAGACGCCCCAATTGCAAAATCGCCACGTCACACATTACAAGTTCAAAAGGAAAGACCAACTAGAGCCACGACAATAGGAGCTGAGATCAACTTATCCTTCAACACTGAAAATGCATGCAAACACTGCGAATCAAACTCAAATGGGATCCCTCGACCGAAGGTTAGAAAACTAAGCCATAATCCGAGAAACTTTATGAAGCGCTGTGAAAAATCCAAACAAGGTCCCAAAAGCTTCTAATCCTTTACTCGGCGAGGGTGGAGGTAACTTCAATTGCTTCAATCTTCGCTTCTTTCTACCTCTATCCCTCGGGTAAGTAAAACTATGTCCGAAAGTACAATACCCTCTCAGACTCATAAATGGCACTTCTCCCAATTGAGTACTAAGTTGCTCTCCTCACATCTTATCAAAAATGATCTCAAATTCTCCAGACAGTTGTCAAATGAATTACCTAATACCGAGAAATCATCCATGAAGATTTCGATTGTCTTCTCAACCAGCGTTCCGAGAAGATGGCCATCATACATCTGGAATGTGTCTTGCATCGTGAGCCGTTTGTGTGTGCGGAAACTACCGGGCTGCGACGCACCATGTGGACATGTGAATGTCGCCTTCCCGATCCTCGTGGGCTATAGTGACGGTTGCAGCTTCTGAGTATCCATCCAAAAAGCAATAGTATTCGTGACCGTCTAATCGATCCAGCATCTGATCTAGAAACGGCAATGGGAAATGATCTTTCTAGCGGCTTTGTTCGGGCCGTAATCAATGCAAATCCTCCACCCAAAGGACTGCTCATGGGCGCGCATTATGTTGTTCTCCGCTCTTATGACTGTTCCTCCTTTCTTCTACTCACTTGAACTGACTAACCCATGCACCTGGTCTCCGAACAGATAAATTACCCCAAAGATCCAGCCATTTCAATACTCTCCTTTCGACCACCTCTTTCATCGGGTTGATTCAACTTCCGTCGCTTCCACCGAAGGTTTATGCCCATCTTCTCGAAAGCAAAATACGACATGTATGCATGGAAGGGCGATTCCCTTTCAAATCGGCTAGAGACCACCCAAGCGCATTTTTATGGTCTCTAAGGACCCTCAATAACTTCTCCTCCTCTATTTCAGTCAAGGATGTTGAAATGATCACTGGTAAAGTGGAGGCTACCCCAAGGTATGCATACTTCAAATGGCTAGGTAGGGGTTTTTGTTCCATCTCGGTGGTTGTTCCACTGATGGCACTGGGCGTCTTAGCCCCCTTCACCTGTGAGATCTCGAAGTATCCTCCTATTGTGTCCGGGAAAGAGTCTAGCCATTTAACATATTCCTCCGCCTCTTCGCTCATGTTCTCGTAATCATTCTCCACTTAGGCTAGCCTCCAAAGGGTCGGGCGGAGACCACTTCTGGGCAACACTATAGCCTCTACTATCTCCTCGCCTATGAAAGAAGTATCACTGGGCCGGATGTCTCACCGCTTCAAACATCGCTTGAACTTGACTGGCCATCCCGCACTCTCAATTTTAGTTCTCCTCTCCTCGAACATCAATCATCGGGCTCGCCGACAAGAAACCGCCTACCCAAGATTAAGTGGGTATTTCTTTATCTTCTTCCATATCTAGTACAATGAAATCGAAGATAAACTTATCAACCTTCACAAGGACATCTTCTATTACTCCTCGTGTTTCAAAGATATACCAAGAAGTCGGCAGGATCAGAGTCGACGGTAGCCTCACCCAATCCTAACCGTTTAAAATGGATAAGGGCATGAGATTAATGCCGCACCTAAATCAAGAAGGTGGCCCTCTCAAAGATAGTATTTCCAAT
The DNA here is from genome assembly GCA_016808115.1 of Tetrastigma voinierianum. Lineage (NCBI taxonomy): Eukaryota > Viridiplantae > Streptophyta > Magnoliopsida > Vitales > Vitaceae > Tetrastigma > Tetrastigma voinierianum. Next base: position 297,114 of record JAEQBH010005931.1, on the reverse strand, counting down.
AGTGCACTCGATAGTGAAACTGTTTAGGTCCTCGAAAGCCATAAGCAGCCTTTCTCTCAAGTATGGCACTACATTCTTCGCTGTTAACTGCTTCAAAGTCACCTAATCTTCTTCCAGACAAGATGTCTTCATAAACTTCACATAACTAGGCATTTGTTCCGCAGAGCATCAAAGAAATGGAGTTATCGATGTGTAACTTTAAACACTTCCATGAATTTAGTGGAACTGCTTATCCAAATTTTATGCTTTAGGCGCCTCGTGGATATGGGAATTGGTAGGTCAGGCTCGCTTCGCTGAGTCACTCTGCATCGCTTCTCATTAGGTTGATCTTTATCTCGCATCATCATTCTCGTCTAAATTTAGATGACCTTCTCGCCTCTAACTGCTCTATTGGTGGTTTGTGGGATCAGATTTCCACCTCTTTCCCACTTCTCAAAGATGATCGCTTAACATGTTCATTCCCATCTCTTCTCGGGTTTATCGAATTGCTTCGTAATGAACCCTACGCTTCGATTAATAAGTTTAAGTTATTCACCCATTTCCAGATTCCAAATTTCACCGTGGCCGCTGATTGCTCAATCAAGGTTCGCCGCTGCATATTTGCTTCCTGGGTCTCATTCATGAAAGTAGAGCGAGGTTAACATCTGTGCAAGAGCTTGTTCTAAGTCCACCTTTTTCTCAGGAGGTGGTTCAATAGCCCGGTTCGATGGCATATTGTTCGCTATTCCTCCATCCATACCACTATTCTCGATCGTTTCGATTCTGATTATTACGCCACCTCGCCTTGATTTTACCCCCGAGCAATTGTTTCCATACCGCCCTTGTCACGTGACGATTCCCGATTGAACTCGACACGCATCGGGCCTACTCTAATGCTTGGTTTCCCGACCGACATTCTCGTAAGTTATCAGGTTGCCCCTCCACACTCACAACTCATGGCCGGGTCTCGCATGGCATTTTCGCATTTTGCCGCTAGTCAATCAGCTATCACCGTGGCAAATATGATTAACCAAATTGTCGAGAACCTCATTATTCGTACACCATATTTTTATCAAAATTTCCCTAAAGTTAACGATTTGTGGTTGCCAGTAAAGATCTTCCGCACTTTTGCTATAAGCTTCGTCCGTGGTTTTCATTAAGGTTCCTCCACCGAGGCATCAATCAATCGCTTCTAGTACGCTCCTCAAATTCCATTATAGAAAAAGTATGGACTAAGATCCATCTGGTTACCACGATGCGGCACTTTTCACCAGAAATCGTCTCATGCCTCGCTGTGTTCTCCCCTCTAAATACTAAAAGTATTGATCTCTTGCACAAGTTGTGCAATTTTCGAGGGTGGGAAGAACTTGGTCAGGAATTTTTGCACTAGATCGTTCCACGAGGTAATGGAATCTGGTGGCTGACTTGTTAGCCAATGCTTGGCTCGATCACCTAGTGAGAGTGGAAAAAGCCTCAACCTGAGTGCCTCCTCAGTAACTCCATTGTACTTGATCGTATCGCAGACTTCAAGGAAGTTATCAGATGCATATTCGGTTCTCGCACGGGTAGTCCAGAAACAATATATTCGCAAAGATCCGTAATGTTATCGACTTCGCCAAGTTGTTCGTCAATGGGTGGTCGCCCGATAGATGTCTCAACAACCGTAGCGGAGTGCAAACTTCTAGCAACATGTATGGATCATCCGCAAACGGCCCGGGTGCTCGATTCCTTCCATGATTACCATTTCGCCTCTCCGGGCTCGCTTTCGCTTCAATGCTCGATCCCTTCTTCATTATCACCCATGTTTGCTAAATTTCCGATCCGTTCCGCCTGCTCCCGCAGACTCGTAAAGTTCTTCCTGCTCAGATCAAATAGGTGTTATTGACCCGGGTCTTGTCGTCGCATGTACTCACTGAAACTTAACTGCAATCACACACGACACAACAATACCAAATTACCAGCACTTGTAATCACAAATAAAAACAAAAAATTTCAGAGTAATATCTAATTGTTTTATTCTCTATATCAATCTCAACCTGTCCCCGGCAACGGCGCCAAAAACTTGATATGCCGAAAACATGGTGTGTAAAATATACGCCTATGTGTCGCGCACGCTACGCTTCTAAGTAATATAAGGTACCAAAGGTACGACATCGATCCACTGAGACAGAGAATTGAATAAAGATGTTCTTTTAGATATTATTCGAACAAACGTATTAGAGAAAGAAATCAAATGTGTGAATTTCAACTAAACTATCGTATCTTAATGAATTATCAGGTGTTGAAGACTGTGGTGATGTTTCCGCCACTTTCATGGATTATTTATTAAAGATGCTATTATTCGATGTATTTATAAATCAGTTGATGGCGAGGAGATCTTACTTACGTAGATATCCTCTCTCGAGGTATATCCGCCTAATTCTCGCGAATAGAGTTGGAGTGTATCTCTACCCCAACCTCAGACATTCCTAAATGCGCTTAAATGTTCTACCTCAAATGCCACCTCCGGATCTGGACATCTCTATTAACCGAATCAATCAAGGTCGCTTTACTCGATCCCCGAATATCCTCATCTCGAATCTCGGGATGTCTCAAAGATGATTATGCTAATGTTACGACACTACTCATATAAATGAATTATAGATATAAAGCAGATCCAAGCAAATTTATAAACAAATGAATAAAATAAATTACTCGATCTTTAATCCATGGAAAGATGACAGGTTCAACCAAGACTCCCAGTATAGATCTAAACATAATATCCGAGAAAAAATCAATATGCGAGCATCATAAACATCAAGTCTAATATCCAAAATAAGAGGAAAATACAAATCACTACTCTTCTTCGAGATCCCCACTCATGCTCCGATTCGCCCCGACTCGTACTATTCCCCGATGCCTCCAAATCCGCGCCTCCATTTGCTTTTAATGTTGAGAAAGTGTATCTGCGACCGACGTCGCCACGTTGAGACGTCGTTAGACGCTGTTACGCTGCCGCTTGTTGACTTGGTACGCATTTGACCCAATCGCCAGCGACATTGACGCCACGACGCGGGGACGCCGGACGCCGGACGTCGTGGACGCCTGCACTTTCATGCATAGCCTTTATGCTCCAAAATTGCTTCCAACAAAGAAATTTTGTCTAAATGTACCGCATCCACACCAACCACCAATTCGGGAGTCTAGCCACAAAACTATGAAATTAACTATAAAATAAGCTGCAAATGAAAACCGACGCAGTATAATGAGTGTTTTAGGCACTCATCACCGCAGAGATCCCGAAATTATGTTTAAACTCGAGTTGATAAACGCTCGATTCATGGCGCATGTACCATCGCGCATGTGGCAATTTTAGATAATCCCCTATTTTTTCATAGGTTTTTATGTGATGTAACTAGCCTCTCATACAAGTGCACTGTGCCATTTTTCTTTTCTAAGTCAGGTCTTATGGTCTAGCATGAAGATGCCGTAATACGCTAATATTCATTATGGTTAATAAAGCATGCAGAGGAGAACTATGTTGTTTTGTAATCCTTTTCTGGGTTGTTTCACCATTTGGGGTTTATCATGTGCTCGGGATTTCAAGGGCCGAGAACTAAATCCAGATGGGAAATTGGTCAGGCTGCGGTGAAGATTGTTTACTCACCTCCAATGGTGCTGCATATATAATTAATTTTGGGCTTCTCTTCATCTAGTCACCCTTGTTTCTCTCTATTATTGTACGTTCTTATTTTGTTGAATTGTTGTTTGACATTTTCGTGTCTTTAGCTACTCGTAACCGATGATTTTGTTATCCTGCTTTGTTCATGTTTGTATGCTAAGAAGTTACTAAATTAAGGTCATATAGACTGTGTTACTACCTGTGTTTTAGCGAGGATGGCAAATGGCTTTGACATCCAAAGCATGGACGACACTTAGAAATTGGGATGTTATCGTATAGCTTAGTGACAAATAGATGCTATTCATGTTGATGTATCTCAGAATAAAGACTGCTCACCGAATATGGATGTTTTGGCAACTACTCATGTCGATCAAAACGGGCTCATTCGTGGTAAATTTTAGTCTTTGCCTCGATGCATGCTCATTTTTCGTTCTTAAATCATCGGGTCAATGGTTGGTTTTTCTATTCAAATATGATCTTATGGTTTTCAACAATGTGGGAGCAAAATGAATTTTACGTATATTGTGGTCAGGAGAATTTCTTTCGCTCATTCAATTGAAGAATTCTAATTTATCTCGAAAAACAATAGATCAATGTCCTAAATTTCCGCTCTCAATATTTAAAATTTTTTCCCTTGTTTGGCTCTGCTTATTAACATAAAGTTTTGATGACTTGCAATTGCACTGTATGCTAATCGTGACAATGTTCCTGATCTTCTAACATTGATTCTTATGCAAGTGGGAAAGAAGTCGCGGAATATTAAGCTGCCATCTGTCTCTTCCACAGAAGGTTCTCATAAAGATTCGAGTGCACCCCGTTTGAATCCCATACACCAAGGATGACTTTCAAAACCCTCATTTCCATGAGAAAATCCCAGGTCTTGTCACACTCTCACTATTGCCCAAGAGTCAGTGGCAAAGTTTGATCAATTTAGATCAAGGTTCAAAAATCTACGAGTCCGGCACGACTCAACGGCCAGAGGCCGGGCTCAGAATCGAACTCAGTATTAATCGTGATCGACACCGACACCAAATACGAGACATTGATTGAATCGGTTAAAACTCGGTGGACTCGACTGAGTTCCCGAGATGACTCGATCGACTCAGTGAAAATAAGAAAATCAAATCTCCTCAATACGAAGAACCAAAAAATATGAAAAAAAAAATTGAAACTTTCAAATATTCCTCTGAAAAGCCAAAACACCCGTGATTGAATTTCATATTACAACAATAACAATACAAAAAATTTCATAGACTTTGAACCCCGCGCAAAGCAAATGTTAAAAGAACCCCGCCTCGATTCAGATTTGAAATTGAAATTTCAAGAAGAAACGAAGAACGGAAGAAGATGAGGAAATGAACAAAAGTAAAACCTAACTTACCTCCTCAGGCTCGCCGGCCATTGCTCGCTCTAAAACCTCTAGCTCGAAGATCTCCATTCTCCAAACTCCAAAGGCCATCTACTTTGAGTCGAGCAGGAGCATGTGCATATGTGCTCCCTCTTCTTCTTCTTCCCCCTTTCATTTTTCATTTTTTTTCCCGACTACAGGGACAAGGGTTCCTCTTTTTGGGACTGCCCATTGCCAAAACGACGTCGTTTCGTTTTTTTATTTTTATTTTTATTTTAAAATACAACACAAAACGACGCCGCTAGTAATACTAAACTAAAACGACATTGTTTTGCATAAGTCGTTCACTTACTTAATGACGCCGCTTTGGATAAGTGACAACTTATTCAAACGACGCCATTTTAGACTCGCATTCAAAACGACGTCAAGCTATGTAGAATTTTAAAAAAATTATGATGGCTAAAACGACGTCGTTTTAACCCCAAAAACTGTATTTAGCACCTCTAAACCCTCCAACCCCCATTTTTGCCATGTTTCCAATCGAAAAATATATTTAGCAAACTATATTTAGCAACTTCTAATTAATTTCAAATTATAATATTATAAATAAAATAAGAATAATAAATTAACAAAAACCTATAAATCATATTCTTGTGAACAATATAAATAAAAATAAAATATTAGTTTATTTATTTTAACAAACATAAATAAGATTAATTCAAATTAATAATTTATGAAAAACAAGCATAAATAAGTGAATAATGGAAAAATTAATATGGTAACATATATTATTATTGATTAATTAATTAATCTAATCGTATTAATATTAAATGAATATGGTAATATATTATAAATAAAATAAGAATAAAAATTAATGTTCATAATCATATTTTTAGAACAATATAAAATACAAATACAAATATTATTTTATTTATTTTTCCAAATATAAATAAGATTGAGCTAAAATTAATAATTTATGAAAACAAACATAAATAATAATGGAAAAATTAATATGGTATTATAGGAGAGAGATTGATATTTATTTATTGAGACATAGCTGATATGGTAATATATTATAAATAAAATAAGAGATAAATAATTGTAAATATTTATTGATATTTTTCCCATATTTCACACTTTGATTTAGGCAAGTAAAAAATATCTATCTTTTTAAAAACAATATAGAAACTTATTATAATTCTTCTTAAATTAACTAAAATAACACTTTTAATTTACTTAATTGAAAATAGAAATTATGTAAATTTAATTACCAATGGATAGAAATTTAATTTTTGTTGAAGAACAATTATATTAGAAAATAATTTAATTGTATGATATTTTTGTTTTACTTTTATACATGGTTAGGTGAACATTTTAAATGGCTCCAAAACATGATATTGGTCGGGGAGCATGCGTAACCATTAGGTGGTAATAAGAATCCCCCAAATGTGTGCATCGGTAAAAGTTATTCATGAGCAGAGGAACAAGATTAAAGCAACATATTGCACATATCTCCTGATTAAATAGAAGGATGTCGAAGTGTACCGCTAAGTGTCACAAAAGATTAAATCAGACATGTCTAATGCTTCGAACGAAAAAATTCAAATGAAAAAAAAAAGAATGAACGACTTATAAGTTCTTTAAATGAAGAACAAATTTATGAAATTGATGAGACTGATTATGATGAAATTGAGGAAGTCGGGATGACTAATTTCGAAATAAGGCAAATGAAACATGCTATGAGAGAAAGTCATTGTTTTTTTTTTTTAAGAAGGTAGACACGGGAATGAGAGGGTGGTACTTCCTCACAACCTGGTGTCAAAAGATTGGCATGGCTCGACAGACGGTGCTTCAAGATAAGAGAAGGAGCTTAACATAACAATTCCCAAAGGATTGATCCCTACATGTTTCTTTAAAACAAAAATAAATAAAAAGTTTGTTTTCCGTTGAAGGTGCAAAGAAAGTGGGTAAAGTCATCTCTAAATTTTTTCTCTTTAATGGAATACCTTTCAATGCAGCTAATAGTGGGCTATACTATCAATCTATGATTGATACCATAGCAAAAGCAGGTCTAGGTATCAAGGGTCCTACAGAATACCAAATTGGCAATGCATATCTAGAGGAGGAGGTACAAGAGCTTGAGGTATATATAAACACATTGAAGGCCAAATGGCCTATATATGGATGCACCATCATGTGTGATGGTTGGAGTTCTTGATGAGTATACTTTATACTCATTTTATCCCTATGTTTTACTTATATTTTTAGTATTTTTATTATATGAATAAGTGATCTAATGCTCTAAATGTTCAATTTTGATTAGGGTCATCCACGAGCCAATACGGAGCAAAACAAAGAGATAAAGCCCGTAATCAAGAACAACACATGTAGCAAAGAAACTATCGTTGCTTTTGACGTCAGCTGCACAATGATCCCTAATTGCTACAATATTGATATGAATAAATAGGGAGGCTTCTCGTGATTACCAAAGAGACCTTTATTAACTCACCTGACTTCAAATGACAAAGTTATGACTCTTGGTAGTTGAAGGAAGAAGAGAAGAGAGCTCAAAAGTGACAAGTTGGACAATTTTGTATATTCAGTCTTTATAATTATTTCCAAAGTTTTTTTCCTAGAAATATCTAGATTCTACACTTCAAGATCTTTCCAACGGTACCAAGAACACCCAAATCGAAATTCGGATGACAAAGTTATGGTCTTACGAACTTAGAGCAAAAACAGGAAAGCTGCAGCAAAATCACGACGTTCTAACGTCGTGACATTCCAACATCGCGACGTTGCAAAGAGCTGCAGAAAAGCAGCATCCCGACGTCGCGACGTTGCCAAACGACATCGCAATGTTAGGGGTTGATTTTAGGTAGATTTTGAGCCCATTTTGAGCCCATAATTGTGGGTTTTAAAGCTCAAACCCGAAAGAGACTAAGGGCGAGGAGGCTGTGGCCTCTGAGAAGGGGCTTTGTCCACACCCTTGGGGACCTCAAGGAGGAGGTTGGGAGTTGCTTTTTGAAGATTTGGGAGAAGATCATGAGATTGTGGAAGAAAATCCGAGAATCGCCATCATTTTGATCATTAAAGTTTCTTCTTTATCTTTTTCTCATATTTTATCCTAAGTTTATGATGTATCAAACCTCTATCATGCTTTAAATTTGTAGATCTAGGGTTTTGGTTGTATATCGAATATGGGTTTTATATCTATATGTTAATGTTCGCTTTCTATTGTTTCTCGTGAATACACCTCTACGATTCATACTTGGTTCTATTTACATATTGATGGCTAATCTCAATGTGGTTAGTGGTTCTTCGTGAAGATCTCGATGAAGGAGTAAAGAACTGTGACATAGATGAATCAGTCCCACTAGCCCGGTAGTGTAGAAATTATCGGTAATTAGGAGGCGTGTGAGACTTTTGATCTTAAAGCATCTCTAATGCTTGGGGGTTGAGCCGAGAAGCAAAAAGACCTTGTGTTAGTTGGTAGGTTATTCGACTCGAGAAAGGTTTATAATTAAATTAGACAAGAGTTGCCTTGGAAAGCATTTCTTCATGAAACAATAGAGTAGAATTTCGACTTTCTGCATCTAAGAGGATTGTCCTACTACACTCAAGTACCCTAGAATTTATCATCTCGTATCCCTAGTTGCAAACTCCATTAGTTAGATTTAGAAATTTCATTAGTTTAGTTTAAATTGTGTTTTACTATCACAATTGTTAGTTTGTATATTAGAGAAGTATTATAATTTTGGTACTTAGCATCCCCATTTTCCCTATGGATCAATATCCGTATTTAGGTACACTTTATTACTTGACAAGCGTATACTTGCGCGGAATAGGCGCTCTTTTTATATTTTTCTGCATAATTTTATATACACATCACAAAATACGCCTATCTAGTTTTGGGTGTCGTTGCCTGGGAAAATCGGTGTTTTATGCTAATGTCAATACTAAGTGCTTCTTTAATACTTAAAACATTTTTTATGTATATATTTGTGTGGTTTTTGAGTTTTTGATACTTTTTGTTTTCATTTTGCATAAATTTTTAGGTTAAAATCACAATGGATCCTATCATCGAAGCTGACAAATGCAATGGCTCACCTGAGTAAAGAACTAAGGATCTTAAGAATTTGGGTCGGTTTTAGCATCAAAGAAGAGTGACAACCGCGCGGTCGTTGTATAACCCATATGCATCAATGAATTATGCAAAATATGCAGGTACCCCATACTTCGAAAGCAATCATAATTTGATGGAGCCAATACCCAACACCTCACGGAATACGTTTACACCATTCGCACACTCCACAAGTCCAAAGATCAAGCCTAGAAGAAGCTACGGATGAATTAAGAAGAGCTCAAGTCAATCTACCATAACACAACCCGAATTTTCAAGATCAATGGTCGAATGGACCACTCTCAAGTCGGGCTGCCTAGGTTTCTTGATCCATATGAAATAAGTCAACCTCCACAAGAGAGAATGACAACGTTAGAGGCAGCCATGGCTGAATTGAAAAGAGTTCATGTCGAACGTGCAACATCTCAAGTTCAATTCATGGAATTAATAAGGGCTAATGTTCAAATTCAGCTTACGCCATTCAAAGCTCGAAAGTTAAGAGACGGGCTCCAATGGCCACTTCGTACTCAACTTACATTCGAAAGAACAACATAAAGAAGAGAGGAGGGAAGTATGAGCATAAAGAACAAGTGGCAAAATACATGAAGGAACAAGAGAATAAGGTTGCAATGTCCTTCGAAGGACAACATGAGAGCTTGTCATCTACTCTGGGGTGAATTCTAAGAAAAACTCGAGCTACAATGAAGAAACACCTTAAGAGGTAATAAAGAACTGTGAGAAGCTTCAAAGAGCCGGAGAATCAGGCCTAAACTTTAAAAGACTTAGTTAAAAATGAGAAAAGAGCCAACTTTTAATCACATGAAAAGACAAATGACGGTTGGAAAGACTATGCCGTAGATGACTCTACGGGGTGAGATTTACGAGGATTGAAAAAGCAAGAAGATGACCCCAACTTCCGAGGTAGATGAGTACATCATTCAATTGAACAACGAAATGAAAGGAACCTTTGTGAAGAAAAAAATAAAAATAAATAAAAAGATCTTGGAAGACTATGTGCTCAAGTTGCCACTGAGCAACAAACGATTCTGCCTTAGGAATGGACAGGAGGGTATCACATTGCTCGTAGCTCTATGAGTCAAGCCGGACTCTAGAAAATCCTGGAGTACTGGGAGGCAATCCAAGTTTAATAAGTTTCCTTTCCTTTTTCTTTACTTACTGAAGTTTTTTTAATAAATTTTCTTGTTTGATCTTGTGTTTTTAGTGGTTGCTGTGTTTTGGAGTTCGAAGTCAAGCATGTAGGTGGGGAATCTTGAAAAGTGGAAGTTTATAGTATCTGAGGTTCAAAGAACAAAATCAACAAGGAACCCCAAGCCAACATCCTCCTCATTTCATTCCATATATGCCTTACTTCAAGCCTCCTCTCATTTGGAACTAAAGTCTAATCCCTCTTAACACCTTTGCCTCTAAAGCAAATCATATTCATTGGAGCAACTTCTTGAGACTTGATCAACCTCAGGGAAGTACTCATTATCCATTCTTGTTTTTGTTTCACATTAAGGACAATGTTTAATTCAAGTTTAGGGGGGTGAATTAAAGAATTCAAATTTTTTTATTTTTTTTTCAAAAATCCAGCTTCTATATCTCCTTACCTGTTTTAGTTATTTCTTTTGTTTGTTTCATGTCTCATATGAGTGAGTTTGATGCCTTGTTGGCTAGTAGAAGGTCATTTTGACAAACATTTGAAAAAGTACAAAGTGGATTGACCCTTAGGTTTTTAAATGATTCGAATCAGGTGTTGTGTGGTCTAGCATTTAGCTTAGTCACTTCTATGCTGTTAGTTATTTCTCAAGGAATCTATCACACACTTTGGTCTCCCTTGTATGCCTTGGTCCCAAACCCTTTGCCTTGAATTCAACTAACCTTGGGGGATTCTAGCCACCTAAGTGATGGGATAACTAATCAAAAAGAGGATTGCCATCGGTTCAAATTCAAAAGAGAAAATACAAAAAAAAAAAAAAAAAGTGAAAAAGAAAGATAAAGCAAAAGAAAAGAAATGTCAAAATAAGTATGTGAATAAGAATAAGAGGGATCATCTAATCGAACCCGGCACAGCCCTGAGGCCTTCTAAAGCCTCTAATGCCCCAAGCCAACCGGGCCAAAGAATCATTAACTTCACCGCCTCGCCATAGCATGGGACGTGTAAGACGGATCATTTCCACAACTTAAGGCCTGGAAGCCTGGGTTTTCAGTGTCTGCAGAAGTTTGAAGGGAATTTAATGCCTGGTGCCCTTAACCAACTGGTGGGGAGTCATCAATGGATCCCCGCTACAAGAACACTCATCTAAAACTTCTTGGCACTAGTTTTCTTTCATTTTTAGGTATTTAGGTAATTTTTAGGTATTTTGGTATGAATAAAAAGGGTGGAGCGTCTTATCCCTTCTTACTAACTTCCTCCAAATAGGTCGTGGGCTTGAGCTTAAGTCGGGGGCAAATACAGGACTCAATGACATACACGAGATCATGCGATCACTTACACTTAGTTTCCTTGGGAAAGGTCATTGAAAAACCTGGGAGGTTGATTTGCTTTGCTCACTATGCTTCGTTTGCCATGTTCCTTAGAGAGTTTAAAATCATGATCCTAAACTTTGGTTGAAAATGCTAATATTGCTAATTTATGTTCATAGTGATTCTTCCACTTGGCATAATGTTATCATACTCAACTCATTGTTTGTTAGTTTGTGTCATTTTAAATTTTTTGTTTTGTTTTAAGTCAGTCTCTTGCTTGAGGACAAGCAAGAATTTAAGTTTAGGGGTGTAATGAGTATACTTTAAACTCATTTTATCCCTGTGTTTTACTTATATTTTTAGTATTTTTATTATATGAATAAATGATCTAATGCTCTAAATGTTCAATTTTGTGATTAGGTCATCCATGAGCCAATATGGAGCAAACAAAGAGATAAAAGCCCAAATATCAAGAACAACACATGCAAAAGACGCCTACTATGTTTTGATCGCTTTCACGCACAATGATCCCACTGTTACAATATTGATATGGATAAATAGGAGGCTGGCTTTCCAAAGAGACCTTATTCACTCAATTTGGACTTCAAAATGACAAAGCACTTTTGCAGTTGAAGGAAGAAGAGAAGAGAGCTCAATAGTGACCAGTGGGAGCATTTTGTATATTCAGTCTTTATAATGATTTCCAAAGTGTTTTTCCTAGACATATCTAGATTCTAAACTTCAAGAGCTTTCCAACGGTACCAAGAACACCCAAATCGGAGTTCGGATGACAAAGCTGGTATTCCACGGGTTGAAGCAAAACAGCCGCACAACAACGTCGTGACGTTAGAACGTCGCGATCGCCCAACGCCGTGACGCTGCGTAGAGTCGCAGAAACGCAAAGATCTTCGACGTCGCGACGTTGCCAAACGACGTCGCGACATTAGGGGTTGATTTTGGTTGGATTTTTAGAACATTTTGAGCCCATAATTGTAGTTTCAAAGCCTGAACCAAAGACGAGATGGAGGCTGTGGCTCTAAGGACTTCATTCCACACTTCGGGACCAAGGAGGAGGTCGAGTCGTTTTTGGAAGATTTGGAGAAGATCATGAGATTTTGTGGAAGAAAATTCGAGACTCACCATCATTTGATCATTATAGTTTCTTCTTCCTTTTCTCTCATGTTTTTTCCTAAGTTTATGATGTATCAAACCCTATCATGCTTTAAATTTGCGTATCTGTGGTTGTTGTATATTGAACATGGGTTTTATATTTATTTGTTAATGTTCCGTTTATTGTTTCTTGTGAATGCACCTCTATTGATTCATACTGGTTCTATTTATATATTGATTTTTGGCTAATCTCAATGTGGCTAAGTGTCTTTTCAAGATCTAAGAAGGGAGTAAAGAACTGTATTACGTATGAATCAACCTAATTGAATTTTTAAGAAATAGAAATTATCGGTAATTAGAGGCGGTGAGACTTTGGATCTTAAAGCATCTCTAATGCTTAGGGTTGTCGAGAAGCAAAAGACTTAATGTTATCGGTAGGTTATTCGACCTCGAGAGGCTTATAATTAAATTAGACAAGAGTTGCCTTTGGAAAGCATTATCATGAAACAATAGAGTAGAATTTTGACTTAGATATAAGAGGATTGGTCCCACGCACTCAAGTACCTAGGAATTTATCATCTCTTGGTATCCCTTAGTTGCTAACTCCATTAGTTAGATTTAGAACATTAGTTTAGTTTAAATTTTTCTTTACTATCACAATTGCTAGCTCGATATTGTGGTATATTATAATTTTGGTACTTAGCATCCCCATTTTCTCGTGGATCGATATCGTACTTAGGTAATACCTTATTACTTGACAAGCGATACTTGCAAAGAATAGGCGCTTATATTTTTCTCGCATAATTTTATATACACATCACAAAATACCTTACCGCTTCTAGAACTAGAAAGCCTATCAATTTCATGGTTTATCAGGATAGAAGCATGATATACCTTTCTTCGCCTGACACTACCAACAACATACCTAAGACTAGCAGACACATCTTTCCTCTTTATATTGCATTATTGAGGAGGCTTGGAGACAAAAACATCAGACAAGTTAGTCACTAATACCCAGACAGTTTTAAAGCAGCTCGTATAAGTTGTCGACGGAGAAACGTTGAAGCATTTTGTTCTGCCCCTCAAAGACATTATATTGATTTAATGCTTGAAGATATTGGAAACATGAAGCAAATTAAGGAGACTTTAGATCAAGCAAAGATGATCACAAACTTTATTTATAATAGTTTGAAAGTAGTCATTTTGATGAAAGTATTCACCAAGGATAGATCTCTCGCGTTTCTAATAAACTCGATTGCCACTGAATTTATTTCACTTAGGTGTCTTATACGTTATGAGGGTGATTTGAAGATGATGTGCACAACAAATGAGTGGCATGAATTCAACAAAGATTTGAGCAAAAAAAGTTTAAGAGATAAGGTATCCAACCTTATCTTAACTGGTCGGTTTTGGAATAAGGCAAAGGAAGTCCAAATCATCATTTAACCTCTAGTGAAAGTTTTGAAATTGGTTGATCAAGATAAAAAGCCCACACTGTCAATCACAGTAGAAGCAATGGATATAGCTAAATTGGCTATAAAGGCATCTGAAACATTGAAAAGGTATTGGGAAGCTTATTGACATAAGGTGGGCAAATCAATTGCATAGACATTTGCACGCCGCAGTGATACAAAAAAATTCCTTATGTAGTCAGCAGATATCTTATTTAAAGGCAAAGTATTATAAACTTTATTTTTTTTTTACTTTTGTCAGCATATTTTTTAAATTCAATGTTTCAATATTCAAAACAATTCTCCCACCATTAAAAAATTAAAATTGGACTAAAGGAGGTTATTAAGATATTGGTGCCGCATTCGATAGGTGCAAAAAGCTAATGAGCAGATAACAATAACTTTCAGGTTATTTTTATAATATATTTTGTATTTGTAATGCATTAATAAAGTAAAGAACACAATGTAGTGTGTGCCGCTGTCGTGAAATTATTTGTCAAGGCCAAGGAGAATTTGGAAGTGCACTAACCAGAAAAGCAATAAATCACTCTCTTCTAAGTACTCACTATATTAATTTATTTTTTAAATAAAAATTGTCATGATTTCCTATTAAATATATACCGGTGCCTAATATGTTTTTTTTTTAATATTAGCTTAATGGTGAAACAATTATGGTGATGAAGGTCCATGTCTTCAAAAGATTACTGTCAAAGTTTTAAGTCAAACATGCTCTTCATCTGGTTATGAAAGAAATTGGAGCACATGGTCATTGATTCACACAAAGTTGTGCAATCGTTTGGCAATGAAAAAGTTGCATAAGTTAGTTTATGTCCATTACAATATGCGACTTCAAGTTAAGAATTTGATGTAAGAACGAAGCGATGAAGATTTGTACAATCCAATTGACCCAAATCATATTTTTAATGATGATGATATATTAGATGAGTGGATACGAGAAGGAGAAGAACCTATTTTATCATCTGATAATTTGGATTGGTTGGATCAAGATCTTCCCTCTAAAGAAGGTAGAGAAACAGCTTGTGATGATAATGGTGGCAATGCTTACAGCAGGCAGCGCGGAAGTAGTATTGCGCAACGAAGAGACATTGGTTCTTCTCGTAAAGCTAAGGCTCCTCGAATAATTTTTTCAAGTTCTAGTAGTGATGATGGTGACGATACAGTGATGCTGAAGATCGTGGTTATGTTAATCAAGTTGATCATGACATGTCGTGGGCACAGGGAAATGAAAATTATTATGCCACACAAGATATTGATCATGGATATAGGCTAGGCATATGAGAACAACAAAAACACCTGGAAAGACTGACTACATTTCCTAGTGATGATGACTATTCTAGTGGGCATGATTACAAATCCAATTGTAACCAGATTGAAGAGCACTTCCAATCATTGGCTCTAGGATCAATACCTCATTTCAAGTGAGAGGGAGATGGATCCTATCATAACTTCGGGAAGAGGATAATCTTCCAACGCTTAGCGTGGTATGATTTTTGATCAATATTCAACCACTTTAACACTTAGCTAGTGGTTCCTAAGTGGATATGACCAATCTTCTTATAGCAAAGAGTATTGTTTATCAAGGTTTTGGATACTATCGCATGGTAATGTCAAGCGCCTCCAAGGTCATATTTTCCTAATTATGGATCATCAAGCCAATCATCTCAGCCAACACATTCAAGTGATGAACAATTCTTTCAACCACATTTTCATTATGCAAATTATCACCTCGATTTGTATGCTCGTTGTGGAACTAATGATGATGATGATGATTTTTAGCCCCCTCATTATTCAACATGGTATTGATTGATGTATTTGATGACATTTTGTTAAAAAGATGTTATGATTGATATAAAAGAATTTCTTTTGTTAGCATTAGCAAACATATCTTTCACTGAATGCTTCATTAACTATATAAATAATTTTAAATATTAAAAAAATTGTTTTATTAAATTTTTAGCTTACTTAATTATATCTATTTTTCTAATAATTTATATAATATTTTAATAATTTTTAAATACTTTAATCATCTTATTTTACGTATCAGTCGATAAACGATTGATAAGTCTTAGGACTGTCCGAGTCGGTGACTAATATCGCGACTTTGAACCAAATTTAGATATCATAAAGGTTCTTCTCCTGCACCCTTAATTATATGTGAACTAAGGTTTTAAGACTTGCTAGTTCCAACACCATCTTCTTTCTTAAATTTGGTTATGGTTTACAAAATTTGTTGTTTTTGCTTATCGGATCATAACAAACCAATTGAGCCTCCAAAAAAAATTGAAAAGGCACCTTTCTTCTTGCCTTCATTTCCAACACTTATGGGCAAATAGTTTTTGAATCCAGCGATATTTCTAATGAAAAGAATTCTTTGGTGATAAATTGGAGAAAAAAGATGCGATTTGCACTTACATTCTCGAGTTTTGCAACTTATGTAGTCCTCAGTAATGAGTCTAAAACTCATCTATTTTTAAGCTCATTATTCATGCATATTTAAGGCTTACAAGTTCAATTTAATGTAAAATTATGGAGTCTTCACCCAAATTTATGTTTTGCAAGAAATTAGGAAAAGTAGAAATCACCTTTGTGGCAAAAAGAGCGCAGCGACATGACGCTCAATGTCAGAGCATTGGGTGATCAATGTCACGACATCATGTGGAGATTATCATGACATTTACTTCAATGTTGCAACATTGAATTTCCAATGTCGTGACATCGGCTAAAGAGGGTAGAACAAAGAAATATTAATGTCGTGACATCATACGACATCATTGCGTTTATCGAGAACACGATTTCGGTGGTCGAGCAATATCAGACAGCTAATGTTGCGACATCACAACTTAATGTCACAACATTAAAAAAGGCATAAGCATTGAAGTTCTTAACGAGCAATGTCGTGACATCAAAACAACGATGTAGCAAAATCATACCAAAGCAGCCAAGATTGAAGTTCTTAACGGACCAATGTTGCGACATCTCCCGCATTCATAACTTCTACAACATCACACTAATTGCAATGTGAAGAAGCTGATATCGTGAAATGCAGTAATCACTGACACTTATCATAACATAGCATCAGCAATAAAGTGACATCAACACTCAATATCCGCGACATCGCCATGATAATGTCGCGACATTAGAAAGGCCTCCGACGCGAAGATCTCACGTGCAGTAGCCGGCAACATCACGACTCAATATCATGACATCATATTCGCGACCCGAGTTGAAACTTGCGAACCAATGTCGCGTGTCGGACATTGATAAGTGACATTGACATCGAGACTCAGAATATCAACTCAATGTCGCCACATCAGGTTAGCAATGTCGAGACATCAGCTGAAAGGAAAAGAAAAGAAGATCCAGCAATGTCGCGACATCAGAGTTCAGTAATATTGAGGCAATGTCGCGACACTATATTTGATCCACGACATCACCACGACATTGACTGGTCACTCAAAACTCAGAATTGTTCAACAGATCTTCAATGTCACAACATCACCACGACATTGAATGATCACTCAAAATTCAGAATTGCCCAACAAACTTTCAATGTCATAACACTAGACTTGAGCTACAACATAGCAGCTTCAATGTCGCGACATCGCCGTGACATTGCCACGACATCAGCACTAGGGCATAATTTTCCTTATGCTTTTCGAAAGCTGTGATATTTACCTTATTTTCAAGGCCCAAGACACGAGCCTATAAATAGAAACTCCTTGGGAAGAGTGTGGAGTTTTCAGTAGCTTTCATCCAGTTTTATGCTTTTTGAAAGAGCTAAAGTCTCGTTGTATATAATTTTCTTTACATTTTAGTTTTGTTTCTAGATTTATTTTTCTTTCTTTTAGGATTAGATTAGTAGATCTGAGCTGGATTGATTGTAAATTGAGCTTCATTTATGTCTGAACTTTAATGAAATTTGGAAATTTTTCTGGAATTCCTTTTATTTTAGTTTTGATTAAAATTTCAATGAATTTGTTTGATAAACTAATCATAGTCATTGATGATCCATATATGGAAAGCTAAGCTCCCTTTGGGAAGAGTTTGTTGTTTTGATTATTGTTTGTAGTATTTTAATGTTCTTTTGGGAATGATTTAATTAGTATTGCTCTTACAATGGTGGGGTTGAGAATATGTTTTTATACCGGAAAGTGTATGTATTGTGTCACTCAGTTTAGGATCCCAGGTGACACGAGGGATGGACAACGAAGCGAAGCAGTCACTTAGGGGTATATTATGCGTATTCATTGAACCTAATAATTCTAAAGATCCACTTTGATGCATCCTTTGGTGAAGTTCTAACTGTGACTTCAAGGTTCTCCTAAAGTGACAGGGAGTGTGTTCTGAGCATAAGATCCAAGCCTCTTGTCTATCGGTTTAATCTTTAGAGTTTCATCTCGATTGGATAAAATAATCAATCCCATGTTAAATTTAAGATTCCTAATTAAGGAGAGAGAGACATTTTAGTCTAATTGATGGCTAGCCTGCCAATTGTATTGGAAAGGGACTTGCATTATCACTTGTCTATAGCAAAGACAAGCGATTTCAGGAGTCCTAAGAGATGGCGAAATGCTAGGAAAACAGTCGAGATCTTAAAGAGGATCAGTCCTATTGCTTTAGACCCGAAAACCTAGTTTAGAAATGTAAGCGGCTAAGAGAGTGAAATGTCTGCATTAATAGGGAGACATTCCAAGGCTACACTACCCTGCTCTTGGGCAATTCTAAAGTCATGTCCATATTGTATTTTCTTTAGGAGTGCAAAAGATTTGTTGATAATCCTGACGATTTCATTTCAGTGTTGTTTCAATCAAATGAACACTCAACCCATGTATTTTAAATTTCTTTACTTCTTTCATCCAATTTATTTTAGAAAGTCAAATCTATTCTGGAAAATAGTGGTTCAAATAGTGAGGATCTTGAGTAGTAAGGGTAGTTGATCTTTAGATTTTCTAATCAATCCCTGTGGGAATGATATCTAGACTTATAATCCACTTTATTACTTGTATGACCTGTGCACTTGCAGTGATTTAGACCAAAACCAATTTTAATTGAAAATTATTACATACACAGTATAAAACAGCCTTTATATACATAATCAAACAAGTTTTTGGCATAGATGCTAGGGATTGGAAACAATTTCTAGTATCTGAGTCAATCATTTTGTCAGTTTTTATCAGTTATAAATCAAGTCAATCAAGTTTTTGGCACCGTTACCGAGGACTGAACACAGTCTTTGGAAGTAGTGATAGAAATTTGGCATACTCATTTTATGGTCTAAACAAGTTTTTGGCGTCGTTGTCGGGGACTTAATAGTCTTTGGTGACAGTGCCAGAAGTTTGGCGCACACACACACAACAAATATGGTCTAATCAAGTTTTTAGCATTGTTGTCATGGATTGAAATAAAGTTTAAAGATCAATATTCCATTCAAAAAGAGAATTGTTAGTTTGAAAATTTTTCTTTTATATGAATTTTAAGAAATATTTTAAAAATAGTTTTAACCGCAATAGTTGATTTAGCTACTTATCTTTTTATTAAACTTATCATAATATATCATTTGTCTACCAATCTCACTTGATCTCAGTGTATTTGCATTTGAGGTAGTTCTTACATGTACATAGAGCAGTAGGCTGCTATGCTTTGGGCGGTGGAGGACACTATAAGAAACTGGAAGAAGTGAGGGTGTTGAAGTATCAGTGATGGCAAGGAGAGACACAGCAGAACATTCCAGCTGTAGGAGCTTAAAGACCTCAGAGGTAGACTATGGAAGGTTTTTGGAGATCGATCATCAGGGATGAATACTGGAGTTAGAGAGAGAGCGACCAATAAGCCAAGAAACACAAGTAATTTTAGTGAAGCTTTTCATTACATGGGTTGGCACATCCCGCACCTAGTTTAAATGGGCATCGATGAACACCTGCAACACATAGGCAAATTTGAGAATATGTGGCTGTGAAGCTGAATGGGGTAAATCTTGATGTGATTAAGCTCCAACTATTTCCTTTCTCCTAAAGGGATGTAACAGCAAGTTGGTTTGAGTCAGCTGTCATGTATGGATCGATAAGCAATGGGGCTGATTGAGAGGGGAGAGAGAGAAAAAAGCATTTAAGAGTAGATTTTCCCTCTGCTCTCTTTAGAGAGGAGATGAGAAATTATTGTATTTAAGCAAGGAGAAGATGAGAGTTTCTATAATGCTTGGGAGAGGTACAAGAAGCTGCTGAAGACATGTCCAATGCATGGCATTGAACAAATCACACATATGGATATCTTCTACCACGCCATGAATTACTCTTCCAAAGGTATCATTGATGCAGTCTGTTGTGGTGCATTCAAGAGGAAGAGTGCTAAAGATGCCAATCAACTCATAGAAGATCTGGCTAAAAGCAATTATAGAGCTCCATCTAAGACTTCAGGGAGCAATAGTAGGCCGAGAAGCAAGAGGTGTGATTGAGCTGAACAAGATGTCAGCAATTGAAGCAAAGTTGGATGCACTAATGAGCAAGATGGGTCACCAAAAAAGAAGAGTCCATTCAGCACATGAAGTGGGAACTATGGAAGGAGGTGAGTAGAAGTGCATAGTTGATGAGGGACTTGCTCATGAGGGTCCATATTAGATGGAGGAAGCTCAGTTTGTCAATGGCAACAGGAGCTACAACTTTAAGCTAAACACCAACCTTCTAACCCACTACACACCAGCATTGAGAAGCCATAAGAACTTCTCATATAAAAGTGGAGTGTAGCAGGTCAAGAAGACCGGTCTGAGAATTTCAGCTGACAAATATGCTCCATAAGGTTTCCAGGGTGATAGCAAAGCGACGAATTTGAAAACGAGCCCGAGGGAGGTCTGTATTTTGAGGATCAGATGTTGAGCTTCATAGGTGAGAACAAGAGACTATTAAACATACATGAGCATAAGTTTTCTAAGCTAGCAGCATTCCAGGCAAACTCAAATGTGTTTCAGACCAACACCAATGCATCTTTGAAGAATCTAGAGACTCAGGTAGGGCAGTTGGCCTTGAATATACAGAATCAATCTAGGGATTCATTCCCTAGTGACACCAAGAAGAATCCCAAAGAATGTATTGAAATTACTCTCAGGAGTGGCAAAGAATTAGAGAATAGAGAAGAGAAAAAGAGTTAGGCGAGAACCGAAGCGAGAAATAGCAAAACTGGCTAATTTGAACGATTCGAAATAATAGTTGAAAGTGAAATTAGAAGTCGCGAAGAAGCGACAAAAGCTAGGGGAGAGGCGAAAAAAAAGAAAGAGGAAGTAAGAGCCTACCATCCTACAATTTCATTCACTCAGAGGATGCAAAAGTCAAAAATAGAGAAGCAGTTTGCTAAATTCTGAATATGTTCAAGAAAATATAAGTCAACATTCCTTTTGTTAAGGCATTGGCTCAAATGCCTCATTATGCCAAGTTCATGAAGGACATCACGAAGCGAAGGGAAACGATGAAGAAGGAGTGGTGAGCTTTATCGATCGCGCGGTCTGCAGTGATCGAGAGAAGAATTTTCCGTGAATCACGAATCCGAGGGACGGCTTTACCATTCCCTGCACCATAGGGGACTATGAATTGGGGAAAGCATTATGTGATTCCGAATCAAGCATCAACTTGATGCCATTATCTGTAGTAAAGAGACTCAGTCTAGGGGAGCTTACTCCTACAACCATGACTCTACAGATGGTAGACAGAACTATGACTCAGCCAGAGGGAATCCTTAAAGATGTACTGATTAAGGTGGGAAATTTTATTTTCCTTGTGGACTTTGTTGTGATAGACATTGAAGAAGATAAATAAGTTCTACTATTGCTAGGAAGACCCCTTCTTACAAATGGAGCAGCCTTGATTGATGTGAAGAAATGAGAGCTCACTCTTGGGGTGGGAGATGAAAAAGTACACTTCAATTTGAATCAGTGCTTGAAACTGCCTGATTTTGATAATGTTGAATGTAAGATTGTAGAACAAGTAGTTCCCATCAATTCTGAACTTAAATATGATTATAAGATTCGAGTTAGTCAATAAAAAATGAGATAATTTCAGTTGAGACATTGAAGTTGATTCTAATTGAGTTTGGATTAGAAAGAACGGTGCAGTTGAATGAACTGTCTTGAAAATCAACTAACAATGAAAGAAAATCTGAAGTGAAATGGAACACGAAGGTTATTATGAAAGGTATCAAACACTAAAATATCCTTATTGATTAGAAAAATCAAAGCAGATTATCTTATGGTTGACTTGCAAAAAATGGCCTTGATAAATTCTCATAAGATATAAAAACAATTTCTGGTAAGTGGAAGTTTGAAAGAATGGAGCCATATATGTTTGCTTTTTTTTTTTTTCAAAAATCTCATGGAGAAAATACAGAAACATGATAAACCATGAAGGCGATCAGATCATAGAGATTATTGAGAAAAATGCTGAAGCCCTAGTGGAATCAAATTCATTTCTTAAATCTTTCTCTTATGGCCTTTTAAATCCATGCCAATTCACTGCAAGAAGGTGGTTCTTTGTCATGAAACTGAAATAATAATTAATTCAGCAGTGCCAACAGGTGGAGATTTTACCAGATTACAAAATTCAGATCTTTGCCACATGAAAGAAGGATCATTTATCACTGTACATTGATCAATGTAAGTGGGTGTGGAGTTTACCCTCATTTCTGTTTCTTGCGTGGATGCCAGATTATATTAGGGATTGTCATAAATTATAGATGAGGAGAAGAAATTCAGCTACTTGTGTTATGTTTTTCTTCAGATGCCATTTTGACCTATGTGTCAACTCACCACCTTCAAAGTATGTGATATCTATTTTTACTCATATTGAATTGGAAGGAGGCTATATGGAAACCATCATTAGATGACTTCTGAATTATGGATCTTGTTTGAAAATTCTTGAAAATTTGGAAATTCTTGGAGGGTTCAGACCAAAATCCCAAGCTTTGGTGGAGAAAAAATGTCATTTATGAAATAGCTGGAGTGTTGTCTTGGGGGCATAAAATTTATGCAGCTGGACTTGAAGTTGACCAAGCCAAGGTCACTATCATTAAAACTTTGATGCCACCTACTACAGACAAGGGGATTAGAAGTTTTTTAGGGCATGCTGGATTTTACAGAAGATTTATAAAAGACTTCTCAAAAATTTCAAAACTATTGTGCAGACTGCTAGAAAGGGATGCCAAATTTGATTTTGATGAATCATGCAGGTCTCCATTTGAAGAAATAAAATGCAGATTGGTTATAGCTCCCATCATGGCAACACCAAACTGGAACAAAGATTTTGAAATCATGTGTGATGCTAGTGACTATATAAGTGGGAGACGATGTCAGGACAAACGAAAATTTTAAACGATGTACTATCTGACAAAACCTTTAATGAAGCACAAGAGAATTACTTAACTACAGAAAATGAGATGTTGTCAATGGTGTTTACTTGTGAAAAGTTTAGGCCATACATATTAGGATCCCATGTTATCATACACACTGATCATGCAACAATAAAATATCTGATAGCAAAGAAAGATGTCAAATGGCGATCAGTAGGTATTATGCGAAGTTTGGTTGGAGATCAAGGAAAGAAGGGGAGTGACAATGTGATTAGCCCAGCGCTCCCAGCTCGGCCACCTAGTGTCGGCGAGGTGTCATTTTTTTTTCATGTTTCACACTCAGCTTATAAACTTTAAGCTTGTTCATTCATATAATGTTAAACATTTAACATGTACTATAATTACCATGCTTAGAGGCGGATTACAAATATATATAAGCTCCATATGTGAAGTGTTCAACATTTACAATGTTTTACATTTACTTACAAAAGAAACAAAAATACATAACATTAGACGAATGTGGTCTTCTAGTAGGTACACTAGTGATGTGTTGACTTTGACTCTTGTGCGGATTGTCACCTTGGCTGGTTTCTACTGCTTACGTACGTGCGGATGGAGAAACACTTTCGTGCTAAACATAGCTTAGTGGGAATAATACTAGATGGAGCCGACCCATAATAAGGATCATCTCACTTTAGACATATGCATATACTTATGACAAATATAACATTTATATACTTATCCATTTCATCTACACTGTGCAACTTATTTCTTATGCCTTCACCCCTTTTACATATCTTATACACTTCTTATTTATTACGCCTTAGCCTTCTCATCTATAACATCTATCTTTCTATATCTATATCATTCTCCATACACCTCTATTCTTATCCATTTATATATTCCGTTCATAAATAACATAAGTGGATACGGGAAAGAACTATATGTACCCAAATGTACTATCACTGTATGAGACAGTGATTTCTATTTGTATGACCCAAACGGGGCCGCTATAATGATCCAAACGGGATCTATGTCATTGACCCAAATGGGGCCTCGATATCTGTAAACTATATGCTGCAACAATTGTATCCCTATAGGCATGCCTATCTATCCAACTACCCGGTCATAAGCAGACAATCAGTTTTATTATGTTTTCTCAAAAATCTTTCAGGTATCAAAACAAAATATCTCATATACATGAATAACTATTGATATCATTGATGAGCTTAAAAGTCATCTATTTTTAGTACATTTTTCTGTTCTATTTTCATCTAGAAATGAATAATTAATATACGAAATATGAAGAAACTTCATAAATTGTTATTAGCGGGAAGAGAGGAAAGTGAAAAATACGACACAATAAGTGGAAGAAAGTGCGATCGGTCGTGAAGCGAGAAATAAAAGTGGCTGATTCATTGATGCGTTTCAGGGTTGACACGATCAAGTGCGAGGTCGTGACACCAAAGAATTAAAGAATTTGATGCGGGTAGTGACGGTAAGTACGGTCGGTGAGAAGTGTCGGGGAGCTAAGAGCAGCGTCATATGACGTGCAGGTGTGACAACAAAAACACCTTTTTAAGTTATGAGAGAGGTTTGGGCGATGGAAGCTCTTAGGCACTTAAGTTGTTGTCGCGTGAGATTGATGTCGCGACATCGATGATAATCCGCGACAAGAGGCTGGAAGTCGACATCGAGAACCATCAAGAGAAGGCGCAAGCCACAAGGCGATATCGCGACATGAATCAGTCGAGACACCGGACACCTTTCGGTTGAAGGTGAAGTTTCATGAAGTGTGAGGTCACGGCTTGGCAAAGCTCGAAGTCGCGACATCGGGAAACAACCAGTCGAAAGCCTCAGAACTAGGCGATGTCCGTATTTGTGAGATCAGAAGAGTCACGACATCGAGGGCGCGAGGCTAGATCGATGATGCGAGCCTTAAAGAGATGTCACACGTGAGGCTCTTGATGTGCGACGACGCAGTGACTGGTTTGAAACCCTCACGCGAGGTTCTTTTAGATGATGTCGCCGACAGGAGATCGATGTCGCGACATCAGAAAGAATCGATCCCACCACCTTTTAAAGGCTGCACTGGATGACTTAGGCGAGTCCACGACAAGATGTCGACAGTGGCTGACATCGGGAGGTGAGGAAGTGAGACCAATGACCTTTTGATTGAGAAAGATGTCACGATTTTTGTGAGGGGAGTGGCAAGAGATGTAGAGGTCGCGACATCATGGATGACAAATCAAGGTATAACATGGAGTAAGTTGATCTTGGCGGCTAAGGTTGATGTCGCGTATCGCGACAACTGTAGTGGAAGGGTGGGGCGTGGGCCCGTGTCGACAACATCACGATGTCGCGACATCGAGGAACTCTGAACCATTGAAGGCGCAAAGGACTAGGAATGGATGTAATCGCGACAAGGCCGTGATGTCCTAGCGACATCCTGGCGATCTGCCCGCGTGAAGCTGAAGGGCCGGGTGAGGTGCGGGCAGTGCGTAAAGTGGCAGCATGAACAACAGTTCATAGGAAGCGAGCTGATCAATGTCGCGACATGAGTTCAATGTCGCGACCGAAAGTGATGCGAGGCTGACGTGGCAGGCTGGCTACTCCTAAAATCCACAGCCAGTCTACATTGGGATTAGAGGCCCGATTGGAAAACCCTATAAATCTGTGACTATCCAGACTCCGCCAGAGAGAGGGAGAGAGAGAGAGGCGGCTTGGCGACCCGCAGGCGAGGAGTGCAGGATTATTTGAACTCATTTGTTATTTTTCTTTTTATTTTATTTTTCTTTATTTTTCATTTCGTCATTTTAGAACAGATTGTTTATCGTATTTTCTTTTTCTTTCCTTTTTCGCTTTGTTTTGTTTGGATCTGAATGTTATCGTTGAGCTGAAGCTGAATGCTGAAATCAATTTCTTTTCAAATTACTACGGGCATTATGATTTGGACAAATTAAAGTGATTGTTGATTTCCATTACCAGTCATTCCTGCGATCAGGAGGAATCTTTGTTGTGGACCGATTGGTGGGGAATCCGACTTCCATTAAAGTGAACATGATGATCGAATTTATCTTTCACGTAGATTGTTTGCGGCTTGTTAATTTAGGTTAATGAATTTATTTACGGTTTTTGGGTTTATTGTCTTGGGATCCCGAATATATCAGTTTGTATACGTTAAGATTTGCGTCATTGCTGCGATTTCAAGGAGGTCCTCACGGTGATACGAGGAAGACATTCACGAGAAGTAATGTACATTTCTTTAGAAATATACTAACACCTTGCTATTAGGGATCTTATGAGGCTTCAATAAGTTCATAGATAAATCCTCTTCTCAGTGGGAAATCAGACGAGGAGTTGGAGAAAAGGTTATCCTATTTAAGCAGAAAATGAAGGTTCACCTCGGTCGGATAGTGAGAGGACTAATGTGAAATCAGTGTTGGCGTGATCTAATCCGAGAAGGGTTGAGTCTATTTCCTAATTTAGGAAACGATCTGGAAGTTGTATATCCTTGGCCAGATGGCAAGGTAAGGTTCACAGGTCATAAGTAGGTATGAAGTATTGAAAAAGAAAAATATCCGGATAAGGAAGTCCTTTTTAAAAGTAGTTATCTAATTCCACGTGACTGAGAGAATCAGGTTATAAATTAGATAATGAAATGTGGAGTGTGGAGAGATCGGTACACTACAACGCCTTGAGCCAGTTTGAAGCGGAATTAATGAGAAATTTTATCGAGGTAACTACAGGAATTGATAGTTCACTTCTGGCCCATCCTCTTGATGTGTGTCAGTAATAATCTTTTATGATGTTGTTCAGGAATTCAATTCTTGTTATAGAACTTAGTTTTACCTTCATTTATTTATTTAGGTTTATCTAATATATGTTTTCATTCTCTTTAGTTAGTTATTTCTGACTTCTGGCCCGAACACTAATATCATTTGTGAGGTCCAATAGTATGGAGGTAATTAGTCGAGTGGTGATTTAAAATTGTAGGATCTACGTGGGATCGATACGGACTTAAATCCATTTATTACTTGTCGACACGGCCGCTTGCGAGGAATATCGGATCAAAACCAACTTTGAAAAAAATGGTTATAAAGGGTGGTGGTTTATATAATATAATCTTGCATGCATAACTAATGCATAAATGTGCAACAAGTTTTGGTCCTAACAAGTTTTATGGCGCCGTTGCCGGGGATCGAAAGAATTTAAATAAATCAATATTCATATGAAAGAAAGAAATACTAATTTGGACATTTTAAAGAAAAGAACAAAGCAGCGTTCTCCCAGCGGTGACTCTTGTAGCCATGACCTTTAACAAACCATATTTTAAATGTTTGATAATTTGACTAATCTGACCAATGGAAGTGTGTTTGCTTTGAGAAAACTTTGATGCACTGAAACAAAACACGTCTGATTCCAGTGACACGAGAAATAGAAGGGCGCTCGAAGTTTGAGGAAGACGAGAAGGCGAGAGAGAAAGCCTTCGGCCATGGAAGAAGAAAGGGATCAGGTTGGGGCATACGAAGGAGCTAGAAGGCCTCAGGTCAACGTCTGATGGAGGATTTACGGAGACCAATTATCTGAGGAAGAATACTCGCGATCTGACGGCTGAGTTGATGCTAATAATTTTTGAATTGAAGCCCCGGCTGCGATTCTGTTGACTGGTCCAGTGACATCGGTTCTTGGTCATCACTAGAAGATCGACGAACACACAGGAAGATTCTCGGGATGGCTAATACTGTTAAGTGAATGGGGTGAGACCGAAGTCATAAAGCTGCACCTATTCCCCATTCTCAACCAAAAGAATCACAGCGACTACATGGTATGAATCATTGCCTTATGGTTCTGTTGATACTTAGGAGGTTAGTTGAAGCCTACTTAGGTAGATTCTTTCCCCGGCCTAACCACGAAGAAGGAGAGAGAGAGAGAGAAATCATTGTGTTCCGTGGGGAAGATGAAAACGTATGTAGCTTGGGAAAGATTCAAGCAGTTCTTTGAGAAGATGTCGATGCATGGGATAGATCACGAAGACTCAAATGGACATTGTATATCATGCCATCGAATGATATATCAAAAGGGATCGTGATGCTTCATCTTTGTGGAGCATTCAAAAGAAAAAGTCTTTGAAGAGGCAAAGGTGATTGAAGATGCGGCCAAATGTAACATGAGAAACTCCTTACGAGCTCAGAGGAAGCAGCGGAGGAAGGGAATCATGGAGCTGAAGCGAGATGGCTGACCATGGGCCAATTTGGATGCCATTATGCAGTTCAGACAACAAAGAAGAAAGACACACCTTGCTCATGAAATAGGAGCAATCGAAGGAGTTAATGGCGGGAAGTCTTGAGAGAGATGGCCCAGAAGAATTCTATGAAATTTCTGCGGAGGTCAATTAATAATGGAGTGAGCCAAGAGCATCATTTTAAACCCAATCCTGGCAGCCTTCCGGCGCATTATCACCCGGCCTCGGGAACCATGAGAACTTCTCGTATGGTGGAGGGGCTTCTCGAGGCCAAAGGCGGGACCAGGAGGAGACCCTCATCAAGGGTATCGACCACCTAGGTTTCCAGCGGCCCGACAACGGACGGGGAAATGAGCACGGGGAGGATGAATACCGGGACCCGGAGGAGGGCCGCAGCTTTGACCCGAATCTTTGCAGTTTATGGGGGACAATAAAAAGCTGTTGAACCTCCATGAACAAAAATTTGGAGAATTGGAGACGGCTGCTGCAATTCTCAAATTTTCAGAACACCTGTCATCCTACTGAAGAACCTGGAGACACAAGTAGGGCGTGTACTATGCTGCAAAGCAGAGGAAGATGCCTTCCCAGTATTTGAGGAAGAACCCAAAGTACATGTTTATGCGGCTTAGGAGTGGAAGGAGTTAGAAGAGAGGAAAGAAAGATGACCAGAGCGCGAGATGCCCAATGCAGAGGGAAGGAATGATGGAGAATGATAAAGAAGGAGTAGAAGAAGGAAGAACATCGAGGATGAAGCTGCGATCCCATTTCCCTGGTACTTGAGAGAAATCAAAGATGGAGGAAGCGGTTCGCGAGGTTCAGCGAGAACTTTCGGAAGCTAGAGATCAGTATGCCCTTTGCGGAAGAGTGGTGACTCGAGATATACTTTATGGGAATTTACGAGAAGGACATACTGAGCAAGAAAAAGAAAAATAGTAGAAGAAGGAATAGTGAATCTCAGCCACTTGCGGTCACGATGTCGAAAGAACTACCGGTAAGATGAAAGACCGGAGTTCACAATTCCTTGTATTGTTGGAGGCTGGAATTCCCGGGGAAGCTCTGCGTGACTCGGGGAGCTAGTAGCCGTCGATGCCTCTCTCTGTTGCGAGAAATTAAGTTGGGAGCTTACTCCACCCAGCTGTTACTCTGAATGGCGAGACCAGGATCAATGGGTGAAACAGAGGGTCGTGAAGATGTGTTGGTCATGTTGGGAAGTTTGTATTCAGTGGGCAGCATCGATGGACATGGAAGAAGATTCACAGTACCTATTAGGAAGACCATTCACATCTTGGGGTACATACGATTGACATGTGCGAAGGAGTTCTTATCTTAGAAAGGGGTTGGAGAAGAAGTTGCTACATTAACTGATCAAAAGTATGACAGAAATAGATAGGGACGAGGAAGGTTCTTAATCTGGTGATTTTGTGCCACACTTCCAAACTCACGATGTTATAAATGATTGTAACGCTCCTGGTTATAGTGGGGAAGAAGGAAAATCATGAAGACGATGCGAAGGGCTAGTTTTGGGGATTGCCATGTCGTTTAAAGTATGCCTACTTAGAATTACCAAGAAAAAAACCAGTGATTATTTCAGCCAGACTCAGTGATGCTGAGGAACAAAGATTGCTGAAAATATTAAGGAAGCATAAGGAATCTTTAGCTTAACCCGATCCATTGAGAATGGAAAGGTATTAGTCAAACGATTTGCATGCATAAGATTCTCTTTGGAAGAGACTCAAACCATCGAAGAACATCGGAGAAAGCTGAATCCGATGATGAAAGAAGTGATCGAAGAGTACTCAGATTGTTGAATCTTTGGTTTTATCTACGCTATTTGAGATAGTCCTTAGGTAGGCAGTCCCATGTGGTTCCAAGAAGGGTTCTTGTGATCGAAATGAAAAAATGAATTGATTCCAACAAACGTTGACGGATGGAGGAGGTACAAGTAGATTGCTATTGCACGGAGAGGATCAGAAGACCACGTTCACATGCCCTTATGGTACCTTTGCCCTTTAGAAGGATGCCATTTGAGTTATAACAATGCTCAAAAATTTACATTCAGTGCATGATGTATTTTCCAGTTTGGTTGAAGAAGTGATGGAATTTTCATGGATGATTTTCTGTGTATGGATCCGACTTTGATCGATGTTTAAACAATCACGGAAATAGTACTTCAAAGAGGTACCAAGACAAGCGATTCTTGGGTGGAAGAAGTATGTTTATGGTAACGGAAGGTATTCTTGGGCGTAAAATTTACAACAATGAATTTGAAGTTGACCGAGTCAAAGTATCCATTATCTAGGGCTCTTACCACCCCATCATGATAAAAGGAGTAAGAAGTTTCTTAGGGCATCTTTGGATTTCACGGGAAGTTCAATAAAGAGACTTTCCAAAAATAAGCAGGAGACCATATGCGGATTCTTGGAAAGGATCTGAGTTCAATTTTGATGATCCACTGCAAGGATGCTTTGATGAAATCAAGATCGGATTAGTGCAGACTTTATAATGTTTGCAGGAATGGAATCGAGGATTTGGAAATAATGTGTGATGCAGGTGATTTTGCTATGGGGTGACAATTTGGGGCAAGAAAGGAGAAAATGATCGAGTGCGTATCTTGTGAAATAAGACCTTGATGAAGCCTTAGAGACTACTCTAATATTTGAAAGGAGATGCTAGCTATAGTATTTGCTTGTGACAAATTTAGGCAATACATTTTGGGATCCCATGTAGTGAATTCACACGGATCATGCGGCAATCAAATACTTGATGTCGAAAAGGAAGCCCGAGCAGATTGATAAGATGGGTCTTCTTTGTTGCAAGAGTTTGATTTGAAATAAAGGATAAAGGGATGTGACAATGTGATGGCAGGCCACTGTCCCGGAAGAGGAGCAGTGATGAAGAAGACAGTAATGCGAGTTAAGCAGAGAACTTCCCGGATGAGCAATTGTTTAGGTTTTCCTTCAGACTTCCATGGTATCTTGATATTGTGAATTATCGGCTTGTGGAGTAATGCCTTCGAATTCGACTTCTGTGAGAGGAAACTCAGGCTGATAAAAAAAACGGATATTATTGGGATGATCGCTTTCTGTGTAGCCAGAAGTCTTGACATGATAATAAGAAGATGTGTGTGTGTGCGGAAAGGTGAAACAAGGCAACATTTAAATAGATACCATGTCATGTATAGGACACTTTTCGGGAGAAAGAGCGACTCACAAGATACTCCGATCGGGGTTTTATTATTTTATTTATCTTCGAGAGATTGTACGGAATCGTTAAATTGTGTGATCGATGCCAAAGGATTGGAAATATCGCGGGAATGAAATGCCCACAAAGGTATTATGGTGATACAAATTTTTGATGTTTGGGAATAGATTTTGGGACCCTTCCCACCCGTCATTTGGAAACATTTATATGCTGGCCCCAGCGGTGGGTGTACTCTCAAATGGGTGGAAACTCGATTTCTTAATAGGAATGATGCTAACCTGAGTTGTGGGTTTCTGCAAAAAATATTTGAGCAGGGTTTGGAACCGAGAACCATTATTAGTGATGGGAACCCACTAACGAACAAAATATTCTGAAACTCATAAGCCGGGAGAATATGGGGATCGAAGCATATAATGAGTTTAGCATATCATCCCGGTTGATGGATGGCGGAAATTTCTAACGGGAGATCAAAGAATGCTTGAAGAGCGCAGGCTCGGCGGAAGGATTAGTGGCTGAGCTTGATGATGCACTTTGGGCCTACGAATTTGCATCTGAAAACTCCATTGGAATGTCCCCATCTGAGAGGTTGTTTTTGGCAAACCATGTCATCTACCTCTTGAATTAGAATACAAGGCAATGTGGGCCATCAAGAAGTTAAAACTTCAGTTTAAGAACGCGAAAGGAAGAATTGCTCCATTTATGCGAATTGGAAGGCGAAATGAAACATGACAATGCTTTCGAATATACAAAGATAAAACAAAGGAAATGGCATGATCAGAGAATCTTGAAAGAGTTCAGAGCAGGGAGGGAACGAGGTTGCGTTGTTTAACTCTATTTGAAATTATTTCAAGGAAAATTAAAATCCAATGGAGCGGACCGTACACGGTAGTATCAAGTACTACATTTGGAGCGGTGACACTTTGAAAGTATCTTACATTGAAGAATTCAAGGTCAATGGACAGGTTAAAGCATTACCTCAGGGAGGAGGAAGTTGAAGAACTCCAGCTGGTTCTTAAGGAAAAGAAAAGAAGAAGTACCACAACGGCAAGTCGGTAGGACTCAAGTGAAGCGGCTAATGGGAGCTGACCAGGAGGATTTCAATGCGATTTTGATTTTGAACTATCTCTTTTCTTTTAGTTCTTTGATGAATTAAGTCGAATTTGTTTTGAGGAAGGATAGATTTAAATTTTTATTATTAGAAATTGATTGTGTTTTAAGCTAGAATGTAGTTATTGCGGTGATCTTCTGGGGATTCAAGACATGAATAGCGTTGACTATAAAATGATTCCGATGACTTGGGAGGTATGACATGAAAAGGGTAACCTTCTCTTTAGCAAATCCTGTAGTTGTAGTTAGACCTAATTGTTAAATGGTGCTGAAATATACAGGTAGATGTTTAAATGTTAGAAACAATATGAAATTCAAAGTTTGTGAATTCATTGAATTAAAGGCTTGGAGTGCAGCGGAGAAGGGTTAGCGGCATTGGCTAATCATACATAACATTGATGTCGTGACCGGTTGTAGAAACGATTAGTGGAGTGGCCAAAGGAAGGAGATTCATGTCGACACCCTTGTGATGTCGACAGGTGAATTAAGTTTCAGAATTGAGAAGGAATTTAGCCATCGATAATTCACGAAACCCGGACATGCGACATCCTGGGTATGTCAGACATAAAATCAAACACATACCAACTTCTCATTCAAAAGCTAAAATTTAATGATCTCAAATGAAAGGAATGGTATTGAAGTCGCGACAAGTCGCCAGTAAAAACGATGTCAGTAGCGAAAGCAGGTTGAAAATCAATGAATAAAATGAGAAAGTTAAAATGGAATTGTGTAATTTGACATATTTTTGTTTGATTGTTCAATGTTGTGTTGCACAATGGTTGAATGATTAAAGAAATCAAAGTAGGAAATAAAGAAAAGTTTCGAATAAATTCTTGAGGACATTATGTGGTGAATGAAGCAGTTAGAGTAGAATTAAATTTGAAATGAGGAAAGTGCAGAATAAGGACAAAATGCATCAGTTTAATTGAAAAACAAGAGTAAAAATTACTTATATTTAAGCCCGATAAGTCAGTTAGAGGAAGGTAATACAACAATGGAACAAAACATATTTTGAGTTTGTGGTATGAGCAGTAAATCAGGAACTTGTTGAATATCAATTAGCAACTACTCATAAATAAAATGGTCGAATACTCATATAGTTAGTCACAATTTGATAAATCAGTTCTAGAAATTTAGATTATTGATTGATGAAATCCTAGAATGATTCAAGGCGACGAGAGTAATCTATTGAATATTCTTGGATAGTTTGAGCCATACTAGCCATCTATTCATATCATGAGGCATATCTGAGTAGTTCAGTGAGCCAACAAGCCTATTTTCAAAAAATAGACCAATGAAACCCCAACTCATCTTAAGACATCAATCCTTGTTAAGAACCTCACGATTACCCGGGAATTCAAAGGAAGAAAGAAATGAAGTTTGGGGAGTTTATAGCCTGAGGAACTTCAAGGGAATGAAAAGAAAAAGGCAAGGAGCAGAAAATGCAGCAGAAAAGAAGGCTTCTAGGGATAAGTTTTATCTTGTGGCCTAACTCTCTTGAACAATTAAGTTCTTAGGGGTGTTTCAACACCTAGTACCCTAATGCCATGCGGTATGGGAGTTATTAACCCAAAGTTACGCTAAGAGTGTTAGAAGCCTAAAAGTTAAAACATTGCACTATCCCCCTTGAGTACAGCAAACTAAGGAAATTCCTCAGTGAGAATTATAAGAGTAAAATAGAGAATAGTTAAAATGAAGAGAAATCAAAAGATATCCCCAGAACATGAAGTTTAGGGAGTTTACTGAAACTATAAGGAAAGAAATTGGTAGAAGAAAAGAGAAAATGTTCAGGGGTGATCTTAACCTAAAAATTCCTTCCATCCTACCCATTAACCAAGCCTCACGATATAAGCCCAAAAGACCTGATTGATCTGGAAGGCTGAATTCACCTACATTAGTGGAGATCAATATGAAAAACAAGCCTATGGAATTTGGAAGAAAGAAACAATCAAGGGTGCCGAGCTTTAAGAGTTAAATGACTCGACCATAAATTGAAAGAATTTAATTCATTATTCAACGGGATCAATAGTATATTGTTTGTAAAACAATTTCAACATGATAGTTTGCATAACATAAGAGTAGAACCTGACCTTGGCTGGACTTGAAGCTAAATGTGTGATGTGAAAATTTTGCATACCTTGCATTGCGATTAAATTGAATGAAACTACGAGAACAAATCTGAGAAAAATGTCCTTAAAATTATTTTGTTTGAGGACAAACAATTCTTTCTTTTTCTTTGCTTGAGGACCAAACCCAAAACTTTAAGTTGGGGAGTTTGATGAGCTTAAAAGGAAGAGTCATGTATTTTTAGTACATTTTTACATTCTATTTTCATCTAGAAATGAATAATTAATATCTGAAATGAAGAAACTCACCAAATTGTTATTAGCGGGAAGAGAGAAAGAAAGTAGAAAAATACAGCAATAAGTGGAAGAAAAGTGCAGTCGAATGGCAGATCAGAAATAAAAAGAACTGGCTGATTCATTGATGCAGTTTTGGGGTTAACACAGTCAAATTCTGAGGTCGTGACACCAAAAGAATTAAAGGAATTTGATGCAGGTAGTGACAGTGTGCGGTCGACTGAAGGGTGTCGGGGGCTAAAGGCGGCGTCGCCTTGACGTGCAGTCGCGACAACAAAAACACCTTTTAAGTTATGAGAGGTTTGGGCGATGAAAGTTCCATTTACTTAAGTTGTTGTCGCGACGGTGATTGATGTCGCGACATCGATGATATTCACGAAATTTGAAGTCACGACATCAGAACCATCGCGAAATTTATGACCACGGCGACAACCAGCGACGCAGATGAAGTGGGAACACCGAACACGCTTTCGGTTGAAGGGTGAAGTTTATGAAGTGAGAGTCACGGCAAAAGCACGGTAAACGCCGGAAAGCGTCGATCAACCTCGAAGAACTAAGGCGATATTGGCGACATGAGATCGAGAGGTATCTGCGCGACCTTCGGGGAGCGGTAGATCGATGCGAGCCTTGGATGTCGCGGCAGATATTGATGGCGGCGGCAACGCGAGCAACTGATTGAAGCCTCACGGTTCTTTTAGATGATATACAGCAATGAGAGATCAAATCTCCAGCGACATCAGAAATGTCGAATTTGCTGGATGACGGCGAGTCAGCGAAGATACTAAACGTGCGACATCGGGAGAGGTGAAATTAGCAGAGACCAACGAAAGGCATTGAGAGATGTCGCGACAAGATATAAATTAGCGACATCATAGACTGACCAAATCAGGTAACATGGGTAAGTTGATGTCGCGGCATGCGGGTTGATGTGGCGACATCTGCGACAAAACAGTGGAAGGGTGCGGAGGCGTGAGCCCGACGCTGGCGACAACGCATCGATCGCCGAGGCATCGGGGAGCGAACCGTGAAGGCTGCGAAAGGACTGGGAATGGATGTCGACAAGGCCATGATCCGGCGTGACATCGCAACGATCTGGCCCAGAACTTACAAAGGGCATAAGATTGTGCCGACAACGCTGAACGGCGGGTTCTGGAAGCGGAACTTTTAAGTCGATGTCAGCGACATGAGTTGATATCATGACAAGAGAAGTGATAGCGGAGCTGCGGGCGTCTTTGGGCTGGCCTGCAAATCCCACGGCGGTCTATTGGGATTAGGGCCCGGTGGAAAACCACATAATCACAGCGGCTATCCGACTCATGAAGCGGCGGCGACGAGCGAAGATGCAGTTCTTTGGCTCATTTTATTATTTCTTTATTTACTCTTTATTTTTCATTTCGATGCGTTTAGAACAGATTACATCGTATTTTCTTTTCTTTCTTTTAAGCTTTGTTTTGTTTGAATCTCGAATGTATACGTTGAGGCTGAGGCGAATAAAAATCAAGGCTTTTCTTTTCAAATTACTACGGGCAGGTATGGAATTTCGGACAAAATTCTGAGGATGCGATTGTTCCCGATTCCATTCTGATCATTCCTACGATCAGGAGAATCTTTGTGACCGTGTGAGTCGGTAGTGAGGAATCCGGCTTCCATTAAGTGAACATGATAGTCGGAATTTTTATCCTTTCACGTAGACCTGTTTATAGCGACTTGTTCGAGTTAATGAGCTATTTAGTTTTAGTTGTGTCTTGGGATCGATCATGATTTGTATACGTTAAGATTTGCGTCATTCTTTCGATTTCAAAGGATCCTGGAGTGACCACGGGAAGACGTCACGAGGAGGCTAATGTACAGCCTAACTGAAGGTATACTCTTTGCTAGTAGGGATCTTTATGAGCTTTTGTGAGTTCGGCTTAGATAAATCTCTTCTGATTAATCGAAACGAGTTGAAAGAGTTATCTATTTAACAAGCAAGAGTTCCACCTCGGTGGATAGTGAACTAATCCGAGTGTTAGTGTGATCTAATCGAGAAAGGTTGATCTATTAATTTCGAGGGAAGCAATCTGAAGTTGTATATCCTTTGGCAGCCAGATAACTTGAGGAGACTGGGTTTGATCCATCAAAATGGGTATGAAGTATTGAAAAAGAAAAATATCAAGTTGGAAGTGCTTTTTAAAAAAGTAGTTATCTGATCACTTGTATTCGAGAGAATCGAGTCATAAGTGAATAATGAAGGCCTTAGATGGAGAATCGGTACACTACGGCGCGCTTGGGCGCGGAACTAATGAGAATTTTATCGAGTAACTAAGGGTATTGTTCCTGCAGCGTATAACGATGTGTGTCTTTTATGATGGTAGGTAAATTCTTGTTATGAACTCTGATTTTACCAACTTCATTTATTTTATTTCGAGTTTATCCTAATTTTTCATTCTCTTGCGTTTAGTTATTTCCGACTTTACGGCCCGAACACTAATATCATTTTGCGGTCCCGAATAATAGTATGGAAATTGATATTCAGGGGTAGTTGATTTAAAGTACTTTGAGATCTCACATGGGATCGATATCTTTGGACTTCATCCATTTTATTACTTGTCGACTTTTGTGCACTTGCGAATATCGAGATCAAAACCCGACTTTGAAAAAAATGATTTACTCTAAGAGATTGGTGGTTTATATAATATAATCTTGCATGCACCAACTATTTTATAAATAAATACATGAGTTTTGGTCTAACAATCATGTATACTTATGAGATATCATTATCAAATAATCTCTTACTAAGAATTTAAGCTTGTGCACCTTTTCATATATAGTCTATAAATAATATTATCTTTAGCTATTTTTTGTGTATTAAACAATATGATTAACTTCATATATTGTTTTCATACAATGAAACATTTTGACAGCCTTTATACAATTTCAATTTCCATAACCAGTGCACTTTGAATAATGGATTCCAGTGGTTCCAAATCCATTTTCGACTACGATTTTGACCTTATAGCAGGTTGTTAGAAAGTGATCTTTAACTTCATTCTGGCCTATATCTTGAGTTTCATATAGGACTTGAACATCATGTCATTTGGACTTAATTTGGGAGATATGGTCTAAGCATTCAGAATTACTCTGAATGATTTCGAATAGAATATAAATTATGTCTATATTTTAAATTTTTAAGAACATTAGAGAGGCATAATTCTTCATGAAAGTTGTTATCCCGGAATGTCTAGTTTGTACAAAAATTTGGATCACCTCATTTGGATGAAGGTGCAACTCAAGTTATAATTTCAAAGCTTGGCAGGAATTACTCGAGTTCGAGGATTTGTTAGAGGCAATTTAGACAACTGCATTGTTCG
The DNA here is from genome assembly GCA_016808115.1 of Tetrastigma voinierianum. Lineage (NCBI taxonomy): Eukaryota > Viridiplantae > Streptophyta > Magnoliopsida > Vitales > Vitaceae > Tetrastigma > Tetrastigma voinierianum. The sequence continues at coordinate 258,365 of JAEQBH010005931.1, read as the reverse complement.
CATTGATGAGTTTTCTGGTCTAATTTGGTCCCGAATTTGGATACACTTATTCCGGGGATATCCACTCTCCTAGAAGTCTAGTTTGCACAGAAATTTGAATCCACTCAATTTGGGTAAGTGAAACCAGTATATACCAACTAAATACCATTGTTCCAAAACCAGTATGAAATTGACGCGAGCCTCACTTTGATGAATTTTCAGGGTATACTGGGGTCCAAATTTGCATACACCTATTTCATGGATATTTGTTCTCCTATAATTCTAGTTTACCTAGAAATTTGAATCACTTAATTTGGATGAGTGATGGCCAAAACAAAAACATTGGTTTTAAAAAAAACAGACAACATCTCCCCTAAAACCCAACATTTTCTCTATACAAATTTTTCCTCCATTGAGGATCACAACCAAACCAAACAACCATTCCAAACAAGGATTCTGCACAAGAGGTATTCAAACACTCCAAGCAGTATCCATATACAAAAATCCATACCAAAATTCCTTACATATCCATCACAAAAGTTCTGGAATTCATTACACCTACTTTTAACTTTTATATGTTGCCCCAGCCTTACTCTTCTCTTCTTGCTATTTCTTCCTCCTTTATCTTCTCTTCTTCCCTTATCTAATTTCCTTTTTTATCATGAGCTACAAAAATGAGATTCTTTAAAGCCATGTTGGCTTTATCTAACATTGTGACTTTAATTGTGTTTTTGCAACTTAGTCCTTTAATTTCCTTTTATTTGCAATTCCACTTATCCTAATCCTATATTAGCATACAATCTTCTTCAATTATGACCCTTGGGTCTTGAAATGGGCAATTTACCAATTTACCCTTGACTTTTGTATTAATTCCGGGTTTTTCTTATTTTATTTTTAGCATTATTTTATTCCGAAAAATATGTTTACTTTTACATTATACCCTTTAAACATGTTATAAAAGCTATCGGGGTTCCCAATTTGAGGTGTTACTGACTCTCCCTCCTTTAAAGAGTTTGTCTGAAAATTCATATTGATTCAAAAGTTGGATACTATGCTCATGAATTCTTGGCTCCAAACAGCTTAACTCTCTGCCATGGTGTTGCCATAGCATTTCCACCTCGCGGTACTTGTTTGTTCATTAAGCTGTTTCACCTCTCTCGAGCGAGAATAGCGCTGGCTCCTCGTCATATCAATCCTCCACAGCCGCATGTCTCTTATGGCCCGGCGTGGTATATGACTCATCATCTTGAGCATTTGAAAACGCAACACGCTGTGGAACATCATCTGACTTGGCTAACTCGGGAGGAGTGCCAATGAATACATACTTGAGTAGATTCTCTCAAAAGCTTTATATGTCTTTGATAGACGCCGGACCACTGACTTCCTTTCTTTCAGTCAAACACCTTCCTCCATGGGAGATACCTTTGAGAACACTTTATCTACAACTACATATTCAATGTCACTTTACTTTCAAATCGGCATATATGACTTTTGTCGATCACTAGCAACCTTTGGCAGCACAAGATATGAACTTTTTCTTTTGTATCTTTTACTAATATGCGGACCAATCTACTTCAATACTAATTAGTCTGTCGACACATGGGAGTTCTATCTAGGCCATCTGAAGCCTCATATGGTGCCATGCCGATCTGATTGATACTTCATGTTATAGGAAAGGGTCTATCAATGGAATATACTATCGACTTCAGGTGGATTACCATTACACGTCACAGAAGCATATCTTGATAACGAATCGACCTCTGGGAATTTGTCATCTGTATGGATGGAGATAATGCGAAATTAGGCTGATACTTTATGGTGGTATGGTTGTCGAATCTCGGGGGTAAAATCGGATCTCTATCAGACCTGATAAATGACGGCTTTCATCTGATACTTCTGATCTCGTCCCACGTATAACTTTATTTGAAGATGCGATCCGTAGAATAGTCGATCTTTGATGGTATAAAATAGTAGGCTTTGTGAGCATCCAATATCACCCGGATAGTCATGTTTTGTTGCATGAGGGAAAACGACACAAAATCCAGAGTAATATTATCCACTTCATTGAGGAATTGGAGGACCACGGACTGTTGGAACAGTGTTTGCTTTGATTTCTTGACAAATCAAACATTGAACACGTACTCTGTCACATCTCTTCATTCCTTTCTGATAATGATGTTTCAAATCTAATATGCTTATTACCTCGAGGATACATGGTAAATCTGAGTATTATGAGCTTGAATAGTAACTTTTCTAATTTAGCTCTTTATAACCACAGCACCCACATAATACGTTAAAATACAGGCTTCTAGTTTCTTTGAAAAATCATGTATCACCATCTCTGACCATTTGTACCTTTTTCTACATCTCTTCATCATTTTTCTGAGCATCTATAATCATTTGCTTTAAAACAGGTTGCACTTTTAATTGAGCTAAGATAGCTCCATCAGATACTATTCTCCATTCAGCTGTATTTGTGACTATGAATTTGTCGTGCCTTTAAATACAAGGCATGCGCTACCGTTAACTTTTGATGTGATCTATTACATTCATAACCCTTTTTAAATAGCTCAACCACCTCCACTGTCTCAAATTTAATTCTTTACGGTGGCGGTACTTGGGACTCATGATAAATAACAAGTCACACTTTCCCAACACTCGTGGTGTGCCATATTTTCGAAGCAAACCTTCTTACCGCGGCTGACTCTAGGTCATGAGTGGGATAATTTTGTTCATGTGGCTTCTACTGCCCGGATGCATAAAGCACTACTTTTCCATCTTTCATTAACACACATCCCAGGCAAATGCGAAGCATCAACGTATAAGGTGTACTCTTTTCTCGAGTAAGGTTATTAATATTGGTGCTTATTTAGCATTTCTTTTCAACTGTTCCAAAGCTATTACGACATTTATCTTACCACTCGAGCTTTGTATTCTTTTCCTGAGTAATTTGGTGGCGAAGAATTTATAATGAGAATCCTTCCACAAATCTTCTATAACGGCGTATCTGGGCACAAACTTTTCTCATCGGTAACACTTCGGGTAGGTTTCAAGATTCTGCAACCCCGATCATAGCGGAATTCGACTCTTATACCCTCAGTGTGAGACGAATATGGCTTTAGGAATGAAACTTCCTTTGGCAATCACATTCTTAGTTTTGCATACAGCTTTCTCTCTCAGAAGTCAAGTGAATTTATTTTCAAAATCATTAACCACTCTTACTCATCTACAGAATATGTGATACATCATCGTGAAGACCACGACAAAGCGATCAGTAGGGTTGAAACACCTGTTCATATCACCTCCATGGAGATATTAATCGATTGCATTATTCAAACGAATGGCATTACGAGAGCCATAATAGTGTATCGAGTTCGAATGTTGTCTTAAACATGACATCTTTCACTCTTCCGGGCGATAGTACCACGATCGCGAATTACATCTTTGAGAAGACACTACGCTCCTTTTAATTGATAAAGTCTTCAATTCTCGGCAATGGGTATTTGTTTTCTACTATCACCTTGATTTAGCAGGTAAATCAATGCATAACGTAAGTGTAATCTTTCTTTCCTGAGGAACAAAACGAGGTGCACCACAGGGAGAAAGCAGCTAGGTCGGATAAACCACTATCACAGAAGCTCCTGCTAGTTGAATCTTTAAGCTCTTCGACTGGAGTTGGAGCCATCTTGTATGGTGCCCTAGAGTAGGAATTATTCTTTGGCAGAAATCTCTTGACAAATCCTTCTCTTGGGTGGAATACCGAACTCTTTGGGGAACACATCAGAAATATTTCCATGACGAGAATATTTTCCAGGTCGATGTGACCTCTTTTGAAGTCAACACCAAAGCGAAAAAAGGCCCCATCTTTCTGTGCAATCGATCGGGCTTGCATATCTGAAATCACATTGGACATTGGGCTAGACCGAACACCATGTACCTCACTTGGGCCGATGGAGCAACCAAACACCTCTTGTCTTTTATCACTTAAATCCAGTGCTCTTGCCGTGTTTGAGCAAACCAATCCATTCCCAAAATCAAATCAAATTCATGAAATGGTAGAGCAATCAAATCAATAGAAAATTCTCAATCATGAATGATTATAAGGCAATTCTTATACACTTTATTCACATTGACAGTTTTAAGGTGGTTATGCATATCCTTTGTAATCTTTGCTTTCCATTGTTGTCATCTTATCGAACATATGATGCATATATGAATGATGTTAGATCCATGGTCTATTAATGCATGCATTTCGTACCATAAAGAGAATTATACCAGCAAATTATACGGTGCATCGCGGTCCCCACGAGCCTTCATAGCATGTATGTGTTGTGGCGTAGGGCCCATCTCTTGTCTCACGACAACTATGCCTCACTCATCCTACATGTTGGCTCTGGCCCCTCGACCTCGCTCTATCTGAGTCAACGGTGGTCTTAGTGGACCTCCCTATATTCTAGGATTCCTATTGTCCACGACTCTTTCATAAATTTTTCCATAAAATGTTCGGTGCTTCCACATACAAAGCACCCTGTATCATAATGCAAACTCCTACAAATGTGGGTAATTAGCAATGATGGCACTCTGGGTTTCTCTGGTCCACAAACTCTACTAGGTCTTGGGTACTGCGGCTCATGTCTTCTTCCCCTTTGTGTAAAACTATGTGTGGCTCGGTTTGGACTCTTTGGCTCTTTGCTGGGAGGGGAAGAAGCTTCTCTAAAGCTTTCTCTTGAAATCTTTCTCTCTTGTTATATCAGTTCTCCACTTTCATTCTTATTGAACTAGCTGATAGAAATTTACTTTAGATCTTGTCTGACCTTGAGATATCTTTATGGACGCTCATTTAGTCCATCCTCAAGCACCTACATAACTGAAATGCACTCTGGTGAGGCGGATTGATGCATACTTACTAAGATGACTAAATTCTCTCATATTCCTGTGATAAGTTCCTTACTTCAAATTGGGCACTTCTTGGTCTCCTATTACATATCGAGATACATGTTGTTGGCCACTGGGCACTCTTGGATGAGAAAAACTCATGGTATGGGATGCAGGCTTGTCGGTCTCCTCGATACTAGCTTCCGCCGTCATAAGCCTTTGCCTGACTAGAAGCGCACGTAATATCTTTGGTGGGAGGCATCTCACCTCTCATTTATTCTTTGCAACACCAGCGGAATTTAGCTTTGTAGGACTCTTCCATGTTAGACCCATTGAATTCTCGGCTCATGCCATCTTCTTACTGCCATCTGGGGGCTTTGAGGTTGTCGATCTCTCAGCCACAGAGCCATGTCTGAATATCCTCGGCAAGGCTTCATTTGGCTCGGCCGGGGGCATTACTCTCGCCGATAAGATTTAGAGGATCGACGAGATATGAGTCTCACGGGTTAACACTCTCCATTAGCTATTGATGGATTTGGAGGATGATCATCTATAACTGAGTTTCCATCGATCAACATATTACTAAACACATGTTTTTTTAAATGCATCTCTATCTAGAATTGCTTAAACCTTAGGCTTTCAGAGGCAGCTAAACTAGAGCACATGATACCAGCAAGCTGCGGCGCCCCACTGGCTTTTCGGTTCTGGGAATTTAATCGTTTTATTTTTCATGTTTACTATAAACTTATAAACTTATAAACTTTAAACTTGTTCATTCATATAATGTTAAACATTTAAATTGTACTATATAATACATGTGTGGATTACAAAATATACTCTGAAGCTTCATATATGAAGTTTCAACATTCTGATATTTACATTGCTTACAAAGAAACGAAATACATATACATTAGACGAAGCAGAATCTTAATTGGAATTTTTAGTGATGTGTTGACTTTGACTCTTGATCACGGATTAATACATCCTCACGGCTTCCTCTTACGTACGGATGAAGAGCACGTTTAGGCATAAGCAGTAGGAATAATATACTCGTGGGCGACCTGACAAGGATCATCTACTTTTAGACATATTATATACTTATAATGAATATAACATTTTACATATACTATCCATTTCTCACTATCTACTTTTTCATAACATCGTTCATTTCTTTTCATATTGCATATACTTTTTGTGTGCATACACTTACTTCTTGTTCTTATGTGATGCCACTATCATCACATAGCAGTGTTACTTCTCATATCATGTCATATATCATATACATCTCATTTCATGCCACTTTCCAGCACTCTTTATGTTTCGTACTTGCGAATATTTAGAAATATGGATACGGGGAAAGAAGCTGTATGTACTCGAAGCTACTATCACTATAGGAGACAGTGATTTCTACTGTGCCAGGCCCAAACGGGGCACGTTATAATGATCCCAGCGGGATCTATGTCATCGACAACGAGGGCCTCGATATCACCTCTGAGCGTATGTTCATGACGGTGTATCCCTAAGGCATGTCTATCATCGACTACCGGTCATAGCGGTGTCAGTTTATTATGTTTCTCAACAATCACCCAGGTATCAAAAAAAAAAATCTATATAACGAATATTATTGATATCATTGTATCTTATGAATATTCATTTATCAAAATCTCTTATAAGAATTTAAGCATGCCTTTTCATATATGAAGTATACATGTATTCTCTTTAGCTTTCATAATGCATGTTATCATGATCAACTTACTATGATGCATTATTTCATAAAACAATACATTTATATAGCCTTTACATAATTTCCGTTTTGCTGTAATGTGCGAGCAGTTGAAGCGTTCCGATCATTTTCGACTACAATTTGGCCCGGGTGTAAGCTAAGGATTGTTAGAGAAAGTGTTGAACTCAATATACCCTATGTCTTAAGTTTCTTATGGTTCAGACATCATGTCATTTGGACTTTTAATTTGGGAGATATGGTCTAAACATTCCGAACTACTCCTAGACAATTTCCAGGAACAGAATCTGAAATTATGTCTTATATTTGAAATTTTTCACCTGGTTATTAAGAGGCATAGTGATCATAGGTACAGCTGCATGAAAGTTATTAACCCAAATGTCTAGGTTGTACAGAGATTTGAATACCTCATTTGGTGGGTATACCTCGAGTTATGATATGATAAGCGAGATTACTCGATTAGAGGAATTTGTGCATGAGGCAGTTCGAGGACCCTAATTGTTCCCTTACATTGACGAATTTTCTAGGTATAATAAGGTCTTAAGTGGATACTTAGGGAGATTTTTCTCCTATAAGTCAGTTTACGAAATTTGAATGCTCAATTTGAACAATTAGGCTTCCCGACATATGGCTAAATACCAAGAATTGTTCGTAACTAGTACAATATCAAAATTGACCAAAAGCAGGCCTCACTTTGGCAGAGAATTTTCCACAGTACAAAGTTGAAATTGGCATACACCTATTTCATGGATATTTGTTCACTAAAACAATTGTCTTTATAGAGATTTGAATCACTCAGTTGGTTGGGTGATGAAATGGGGATTATTGCCAAAACAAGAACATGAGTTTTAAAAAAAGCAGCCGACATCTCCCACAAAAACCTAACATTTTACTCAATACAAATTTTCCTCCATTGAGGATCACAACCAAACCCAAACAACCATTCCAAACTAAAGTTCTACACCAAAAAAGTATTCGAACCTCAGCAAGTATCAACACAAAAATCTATACAAAAATCATGCAAAATTTGCTTACATATCCGATACAAAGTTCCTATAAGTTCATTACCTTTGCTTTTCTTTTCTCCTTCCTTCTTCCTTCTTCTCTTTATATTGCTTCTTCTTCTACTCTACTTCTGCTTCTCTTCTCCCTTAGCATTCAATTTTATCCTAAAGGCGAAATGATTTCTTTAAACCGTATTTGGCTTTATCCCTATTATTGACTTAAATTGTGTTGTTTACTGACTTAGTCCTTTAGGCTTTCCTTTTATTTGCAATGCCCTTATCCTAATCCTATATTAGCATACAATCGCTAACAATTATGACCCTTGGGTCTTAGAAACGAACAATTGCAATTTACCCTTGACTTTTGTATTAATTAGGGTTTTTTGTATTTATTTTTAGCATTATTTTGATACGAAAAAATACGGCTTTTACTTGTACCACCTAAACGTATTCTAACAATAAAACGGTATAATTTGGGGTGTTATAGTGATAGCAAATCACTTGTCAAGATTGGAAAAGCCTATAAAGGAAGAGGAATTTGAAATAGAAGAAAATTTCCTAATGTAGCTTTCAAGTCATCATTCCAAATACTACAGATATAATTGGTATTTGCCAATTACTTAGCTTGTGGAATCATGCCACCAGAATTCAACTACCAACAAAAAAGAAAATTGAGAACTTATGTCAGAGTTTATATATGGGATGACCCTGTAACACCCCAAAATAAACCCTAGTCGTTTTCAACATGTTTAAGGTATTTTGTAGGTATAATTTGAATTTTCGTAATTATTATTTTGCTAAGTGAGAAAATTTCAAAACCCGGAAATTGTACAAGAAATAAGGGTAAAATTGAAATTGTCAAAATGGGACATAGAATTCATAAGATAAGAAGAATATGGGCTAAAGTGGAAATAAGCATAACTTGATTTGTAAATAGGAGGAGTTGAGGACCTAAGTGCAAATAAAAAGAAAAATTAAATATAAAGGGTGAGACAAATTGGTACTCATTTTGGAGAACACAAACCAAGTGAAAGGAAGGAAAGAGGAGAGAGAAAGAAGAAGAAGAGGAAAGAAGAGGCGAGAGGTATGGAACAACGCAGAAAATGTGGTTTTGTATGGAATCATGTGCCCTTACTGGACTTTGAGTTTAGGGATTTCTATGGTTTCGAGCCACAGGGTTTAGTTAGAATTCATTCTAACCCTAGATTTTATTTAGGAAGATGGGTTAAAAAACCCTAGTTATATCAAAACATGAATGATCTTCTATTTCTATGGTTTTGTAAAGATTTGTGAACTTTGGTATGAATCAACCAGTTATCTGGCTGGGTTTGGTTTAAGAGATTCTCTAAACCACCATTATAAGTGTTTATGGAGTTGTTTGGAGGGATTCCATGGTGGTTTTTGACCTTGGGATGAATAGAAGAGGTTGAAAGAAAAGATTGAGGTAAAATGGCAAAATCTACCATTTACGGTCGAGTTCACACTTGACTAATCTGGGTGCAACAGAGTGAAATAGGTACCATCTCTGAGAGGTAAAATAAACCTTCGGTACCATCGAAGTGGTCAAATTTTACATCAAAGTATAGACTAACAGGTACCAATCAGGTGAAGTGCAGTACCATTAACCCTATAGCCACGATTTTGGTATTCTTACATTGTTAGCTCGATCTAGATGAAGGTGCTGGGAACCTGACCATGACAGATGGGATCGAATACGGAGATGTGAAACTAAGTGAAAATGCAGGTACCTCATTTGCCTCGGCGAGTTCGAAGTGGGCAAACTTAAATGCCCACATGATAAGAGATCTTGACAGTTCTGAATACATATAATTGTAGGAATACCCAAGACCGAATTATTAAATGGCGGCATACGTGAAATGTGGGCGGGCACGTCTCGATGAGAACTTTTGGCCTCTTGCTGAATGTTCGACACTTCAGCCCCACGTGAAGACACGTTAAGTGGTGTTTGGCGCTCTGTAGTGCTACGACGCTTTCTGTTTATGGCTTGACTGCGTTCTTATCGGGTGCCAAACGCTCCTCGCCCAGTGCTCTGGCGCCTACATTACGTGACGCGTTTTGATCGGTCTTATTTTCTGCTTTGTCTTCACGACACCCCCTCCAGTCTTTGTACAATACAGCCAGATTACTTTATTGTGTTGTGTCACACTCATTTCTTATTTTCTCTAGGTGACTCAAATAGTTGCTATGATAAGAGTCTTGAATAACGAATAAAGATTAAAGTAATGGACATCAGTTACACTACGAATAACACCTACGGTACCTGCAGTATAAGTATAAAGTTACGATGTACCTACAGGTACCTTTGTATAAGTATAAGTCACGCTTTAAAAATTATAGTATAAGTATAAGCTTTGTAACTCTACGGGGAGATACGAATAAAGTATAAGTCTATTATAAATCTAGTATGTATATTAGTTTGTTATATGGGCTATGAAAGTCGATATACATTCTTGTTATGCGCTGCCCTCCTGATGTTTTATATGCATAAGACATATGTTTCCCATTAAGAGTAAAGCTTAGCGCGGGTTTTCAATCGGTGAGTACGGAGGGAGGACGTTGGCGATCTTGCTTCACCATTGACGACGCACTAGTAGGGGTTCATCCGATGAGTTAAAGCTACGATGTGTAAATGTGGCGTGGTTGTATATGTAAATGAACTTGGATTGGATGTATATGACAAGCATAAACACCACTACGTTGATAGTTTTATTTTGTATTTTTGTATCTCTTTGGATATATTGTGATTTGGTGCGACTTGGTACCGATTTACGAAAATGACAAGAGTCCAGTCAGGTACAGTCCTCATAGCGTCCTGTTTGCTGATTATGGACCAGGGGTAAGTGTGAACCATAGCATTTAGAAGAGTAGATCATATTATCGGAAGTGTAGTATTAAACACCTAACAAGGTGAAATTCTTGATAAATGTCATGCGTACCATGTGGAGGACACTGCGAGAGACATATGACTAGAAAATTCTCAATCGAGGTTTTTTATTGGCGACTCTATTTAGCATTCATATAGGTCTGAAACATTATGAAGCCAATAATAGGAGGATGAGGCAGTATGCTTTCTCAGAAATGAGACTGCCTTTATAAGGAATCCTAGTAGTGCATATTTTTTTATGTATGGGGAATAGGCTTCATAAGTACACACCACACCCTCATTTATGAAATCTGTACATTCTCTTCTTTGTGGATTATCAAATGGGTTGAAGCTATAGCACATTGTCCATAAATGATGCAAACATAGTTGTGGGTTTTATTCAAATAAATATCTTGAGATTTGAGACCCGGACAATCGTGACGTGGGGGTGCGATTTTACCAAGCAACTATTTACCAAACTTACCCGAGCAAATATGGAAATTCGAGACGTGTTATGGGATTGACTTGTACCCTCGGTCGAATGAAGCGAGCAAAAATTTCCAAATAGGGAGATAAGAATATATTAGAAGGAACCAACCTGAAGTAGGAAAGAAGACTTGTCAATAAAACTAGATGATGCATTGTGGGCTTATAGGACTACTTATGATCTCTGTGGAATCCCCATCTGAAGCTGTGTTGGAAAGGCCTTATATCTCCCTCTTGACTTGAATATAAAGTATGTGGGTAATCAAAATGAACTATATGATTTCCAAGTACACTTTAAAGATGAGAGATTACTCCCGAATGAATGAGCGGAAGAGGCGAAATGAAGCTATGATAATGTCAGGGATCTATGAAGATAAAACGATGGCATGATGAGGAAGATTAGGAAAGATTTCAAGGAGTAGAAAAGCTGTCCCTACATCTGATTCAAGGTGAAAACTTTTTCGAAGAGCTTCGAGTCAAGATGGAGTGATCCGCTATAATGTAGTTGCAATTACCCCTTTTGGAGGCGATAACATTGAAAACTTAATTTGGAGATGAGTTCAAAATTACAGAATGGTGGAAGAGACATCCTTAGAGGACTTATAAATGAAGAATAATCTGTATGTTGAAGGTATCAAAGGAATTGCTGAAAGAGAACACATTGCGTGATGTCTAACTAAAGACAGAAAATTGAACAGCTACTTAGGAGGCAACCCAAGCAATCTTTATCACTTTACAGTTTTATTTGGTTTCATTGAGATATGTTTTTGAATAGTTAGTTGGTAGAGTAGTTTTGTTAAGTTTATTTGAAACTTATATAGTCGGATTTTGTCTAATTTCGGGACAATGGCTTCTGATGAGATATGAAAGTCATTTTGAAACACTTCCAAGCCCAAAATATTGGTGCGGAGTTGACTACAGTATATTTCCACGACTTGATAACTTTGAAATTATGTGCATATCTTAAGTTTGGGGGAGTCATTTTTCTAATCTAGAAAGTGCATATTAGCTTTAATGTCCTTTGTTAATGTCCTTTGAATGAGAAATTGTTGCAGTACAGAATATTTTCAGATTTTGGGGGTGGTGAATAGAAAATTGTCTTTATTTTTATGCTTGAATTGAGATACTTCATTCTTGATAAGATTTATATTCTCAACATGAAGCTGAATAATACATAAATAAATAAGATGAGGAAAACGAGAAAAAAAGTGCGCATCGACTCCAAAAGAAGTTCCCCCGATAATAGTGACATAGCATTTACGAAAGGCGAACACTAATATTGACATTCTGTCAATGTCGTGACATCAGAATCTGGAAGTCGCACCAGCGAAAAATCACGAGGCAATGTTATACGACATGCATTTTCAATATCAGCGTTTGTCAAGATAAAAATCTCGGTATTACAATTCGATGTAAAAGGCGTTAAGGTGAATTAAACGAAGAACTTTAATTTTCAATCGATGTCGTGACATTGACATGTCAATCGTCATGTTTTATCACAATTATCTCAAGGCGGCGACACTGGGAATAAGCGATTAAACGATGGTGCAGAACATCAGCATGATGTCGTGATGTATCTGCAAAAAATAATAACAATTGTTTTTTCGGCATGTTTATGGATATTTTGTAGGTATAATTAAATTTTTTAAATGATTAAATTAAAAACATGAATTCAGAAAACAGAAAATAATAAGATCAAAAATTTGTAATTTTCAAAATGGGATATAAATGTCATAAGATTCTACGTTATATGCCAGTGGAATTTGAATATTTGTGGTGTAAATAGAGGAGAGATGAAGGACAGTGCGATAAGGAAACTTAAGTCAAATTAATGCATTACAGTCTTGAGCATATTGTATGAAATGAGACCAAATAAGACCAATTTGAATATCTCATTTGGAGTTTTTTTTTATGGAGGTTCATGCGTGAAGGAAGAAGAAAAAGAAGATGAAAGAAGAAGGAAGCGATAAGGTTTGGATACTTGTTTGGATTTACTTTATGGTTTGTTGAATTTAGCTTTGGGAAGTGTTTGTATGGATATTAGTGGTTCTATTCTGAGGTTTAGTTAAGGAATGCATCTAACCACTAGATGTCTTGAAAAGATTGGGTTGGTAAAACCACTATTTTTAGTATAAGATAGTATGGATTGTATGGATTCTTGGTTTATGGTATTTGGAGACATGTTTGGGTGCAGGAAGTTAACACAACACAAGTATTTGAGTTAGGGTTTGGAAAAAGCGTACCCAATCCTATGATTGGTTTGGTTGGGTTGGAACATGCTTGAGAGATGTTTTCTAGAGAATATATGTGACTTTTGTGTGTTTGGTTAGATTTGTAGGAAAAGGACCAGCGACATAGTGCAGGCAATGGGGTGTTCGCGATGGCGAAGGACCCTCACCCGGTGCGAAGGTCCTCAGCAATGACAGCGAGGACTGGCGAAATGGTGAGGCGAGAAGGAGGGATTTTGTCTCGAGTTCGCGCGGCTTGATAACTATCCACAGCGAGGCACTGCTGATTCACGACATGGAAAAATTGTTGTGTTTTGGTTTTATTTCGTTTTTTCGTTGCTCTACAGGGACTGGAATGCATTGGACTAATGGGGATCACATAAGTGTGTAGAGATTCCGTTATATTTATAATAATGTAAGGAAAAATTATCTGGCACCTTCTTTGCCCCGGCAAAGTGAGATGAGCTTTTAATGCCACTTATATTAAGATAGTAGTTCAAGACACATAATTGTACGAATACCAAGACCATATATTGAATGACGGGGCATACATTGCATTGAAGCGGGCGTATTACGACCGGTGCTAGCACTCACACTGAGTGTGCGCCATTACCGTAGGCGAGCACTTCGTCGGTCTTGGCTCAAGTGCTAATCTTAACAGCTTTTATTACGTGAGCGACGTGTGCCACGTCCGATCTTTCAGCTCTTGCTTTGTCTTCTCTTTCGATCTTATCTTGTACCTTTGAGTACTTATTATGTTGTGTCCTACTCATTTCTTATTACTTGGTCTAAAAACAGTCGACAGATTATGTAATGAAAGCCCCAGGCAACCGAATAAAGTAAAAATGTATCGTTACGATACATGGCTCTGGTGCCTGCAATAAACGCAAGCTGCAGCCAGTACCTACGTCATGCATTAACTGGCATGAATTTCTACTGTAACTCCTACCGTGAGATACGAGATAAGTATATAAATACACTGTAAAATGTAGTATATGTCTGAAGTTTGTTATATGAACTCATGTTCAGTCCACGATATATGTTCTTTGTATATGTTTGCGAAAAAGAGTACTCTAATCATGTGTACTATGTATAAGTTATATGTTCCTTTAAACGTAAAAAAACACTTGGGGATTTCAATACAGTGTAGTGTCAGAGGAGTCCAATGATCTTACGCATGCTAGTGGGCGACACACTTGTAGGGGTTCTGCATGTAGCAGGTTCAGCGCTGAGATATGTAAATGTAAATATATAGTTTTTTTGTATATCTTGTATGTAAAGGAGTTCGGAACATATGTATCCTTCTTGTAACACCTTCACGGTGGTAGTTTTAATTTTGTATATGTTATTGTCGGATTCAGTTATAAGACTTGGGAGGCCGCAGTAATACGAAAGGTAGGTAAAGAGTCCAGTTCGAGGTTCACGCCCCTTTCTTCACTTTAGCGGGGATGAGACGACGTAATGACATGGAGCAATGTGCCGAGACCTTGCAGAGTCAATGTCGACATGGTTAGATCGATTAGAAAACCTAAGCAATGTGGGTGACATTACAATCCCGATGTCCTGACATTGAGGTGTTGGGGTCATAAAAAATTTGTCGATGTCGCGGTGCATGAAGGCACTTAATGTCGCGACATTGCATAGAGCATCACACATTTAAGGAACACTTAATTGAAAATTGAGCGTCTAGTGAAATCTTGTAATCTTTCGAGCCACTAGCTTCTCCAAAATCTATGAAACCTAATTTATTTCTGTCACGCTTTACCACTTTGGGTGAAGAAGGGGCGTGACAGGGCTGAGACTCCTTTGTGATTTTTCTAACATTAGTTGGGGCCCATTTGATATATAAATCTAAAATATCATATTATAACTTTGTAAAACTACTAGTAATTGGTGTTTTAAAAATGTCTTGTACATATATTCTTGAAGTCTCATTTACTTATACTTACAATTCTCTATTACCAAATAGCTACATTTTGTTATTCTAAGCAATCGAAACTTCACGAGGTGGACTCCCTATTGTTGTGTTAGTCTGTTAAGCATATGTAGAATGCACCTCGAATGTCCTCTTCGATGCACACAAATGAAACACTCATACTAGCTTAGCTTAGTAGAGCAAATAACTTATATGACCACTTGGGGTGGTCCACATACATATATGAGAATGGTTATCAAGTTTCGTATAACATAAATCTATAACGAGGAATTTTCGCTATAATATAATTCTTATAACGGGGTTTTCATATCTCAGTAGGAGTTGAAAACAGGAGATCTTTATCTGGAAGGTGCACATGGGTGATATAGAACATAGCGATTCCTTATACTTTCTTATTATTCATTATTCATATTCTCTTATCTAACATAAATGTTTACTATATAGACAGATAATAATGGAATGAGAGGATGCAACATAATAAAATTAAGAAAGGTCTGTCTGATCTTTGATGAGAGATGTCGCACTCGTAGCAAGGTGTCGTAGTAAAAAATTAGGTGACATTAAAGCGAACGAGGGGCGTGCCTACCGCCATGTCGAGACAGTGCTGCCGTAGAATTTGAACAATGAGAGTGCACTGCACCCACTTGAGAGATGTAGTAGCATTAGTAGAATTATTAAATGCATGGCGATCAAGCGTGCTATTCATTCCTTATCTGGTCTCCAAATAGGCATACAATCATATGTGTTTAAATCTTATTATTTTGTTCTTAATCGCGTGGCAAAATAAAGGGACGAAAGAAACAAAGTACATGACGACGAATCCCTCTTTGGTAA
Organism: Tetrastigma voinierianum; assembly: GCA_016808115.1. Taxonomy (NCBI): domain Eukaryota; kingdom Viridiplantae; phylum Streptophyta; class Magnoliopsida; order Vitales; family Vitaceae; genus Tetrastigma; species Tetrastigma voinierianum. The sequence continues at coordinate 242,398 of JAEQBH010005931.1, read as the reverse complement.
AGCATTTTCATATATTCATTATACTTATGCGAACCACTTTTCATTTCACTTATGGATCCTCCATTCATCGATGGATGATTGCTAAAATAAAGGAATAGAAAACAAAACAAGATTTGTCGATGCGCTTTAGAGTGAAGCGATACACCTTAGGCAAGAGGTTTGGGAAGCGATGCTATGCCTAGTTTGGTCAGACAATGGGAGTCGTAGCCTCGGGTTTTCTTAGGCAAATGACCTTCTCTAGTAGGCACTCCTGTATCTCTGGTGAAGGAATGTCAACAGAAATAGAGGAAATGGGGTGTTTTCCACCCACCTTTCTGGAAATCTTCATGGCTGAGCCAGGCAAGCAATCGACCTTGGCGAACTTAAACCAAGCAAAAACACCTTTATTATGAGTTAGGGTTTTCCTAACCAAACATAGACAAAGAGGGATCTCCATATCAGTATTCCATGCTAGTATTCCATACATATAGGTTCCATACCTTGATTTCTTCTCTACTTTTTTCCCTTCCCTTTGCTTGAACAATTAGAAACCCAAAAATGGCTTCTTCTCTTCAATATAACCCAACCAAATAACAAAAGTAAAATGAGAACTTTATCACAATTCTAAGACAAGTTTGGTCTTATCCCCCAATTTAAACAACGCCATGTTTGGCTTATCACATTTTGGACTTAATTTCTTAGCTCTTGCATTTTAGTCCTTTATCTCTCTTTCATGTGCAACTCAACTTATGATATTTCTACTTTAATATATCATCTTCTTGTGTTATGACCTTTGGGTCCTCATTTCTGATTACGATTTAACGAGTTTCCCGGCTTTACACTTATTTTTAAAAATAGGCACTTATATTATACACCAAACATGTAATAAACTACTGGGTATAATTTTGGGTGTTACATTTCCATCGAAAAACAACTAGAAATGTGAATCAACCTCTCCATAGATGAAGTAGTATGAAACATCGTTGAGGAGGTTACGAGAGAGGCTGACAGAGGAACGAGGAAAATGCTCTGAGGGAAGTGAGTGAAGAAAGAAATAAGAAATGTGAGCAAACATATGGAGCCTAGGAAGAAGCGTTGGTGAAAAATTATATTCAAACCTGGGGCCGAAAGCCGAACGACATGCACTACATCGAGGAGATGGATCCTTTTGGGGGGGAAAGAGTATCTCGACTCTTGGAACTAGACTAAGTAGAAGCGCAGAGTATGTGACTCGAAAGAGCCCCGAATATCGAAGAAATCACCCGAGAGGTAACAAATGGTCAGAGAGCGGCGACGAAGAACGAGACCATCATAGCGCCTACATAGGCAGTTGCGCCAAAATTAACAAGGTTTGGTTTTACTTGATTAATTCAATTTTCAAACCTTCAAAACATGTATCGATTGTGAGACAAGACCGCACACTACTATTGTATGCGTTGATCAAAGGCTTTGAGTTGGATGTGGGGAAGATTATCAAGCTGTGCATTCTAGGTATGTTGAACATTTACTGGGGAACATCCCCGCCCCTCATGAGTAAATCTCAGCATCAGAGTAGAATTAATGAAGAACAAGAGAAAGAGCCCCGAGCCTCTGCCCAACTCTTACGGAGCCCTCAAGGCTCCGGTGAAGTGTGGTAGAACAAAAATGAAGAGAGAGCAGGAACTGACCTAAGGAACAGTCCCTACGGTAAAGACTAATGAAAGTACTAATGAAAGGAAGTAATGAGTGAAGAAAATGAGGGGTTTTGAAGCCCATTCAAAGCAGCTAGTGCTCTCCCCTACAACAGAAGAAGAGCACCAGCTCATATCAGAGTTGAAAATAGAGAAAAACAAAGAGCAAAAGCTAAAGAGAGCAACAATTCTGAGCTATTGAAGCTGATAGAAGAAATGAGAGATGAAATGTGTGACGCCCCAAAACCCGGGGGTCCGTTGATAACCCGTGAACCTTCGGAATACTCGTGAATGTCGGGTAACCAGACACTATTCACAAAAATCGACGAGGAGTCTCCTTTGTGGGGCTCTTACCCAGAAATACATAACCTGTCCCGAACAACATCATAGGAACATATACATGAGTAAAGCGGCCACTTGAGCCCGTCTGACAATACTCATCAATATACATCACTATACCATAGCTCAGAGTTAATAATTCCTCTTATTTCAAACATGTATTAAAATTCTAGAATTCCAATACATATCTGTACATCATAAAACCATCGAAACCCTGGCTTGGCTTTCTTAGTGGCCTCTAAGATGAGCCGCCTCCTCGTACGTTCCTTGTACCTGATCCAACTTAAATGTAAACACACATTCAAGCAAATTCGTGATCCTACTTAAATGTCTAAATGTATGTTCCCATGTCTCGAGTCATATCCGACTCCCTCACACTTGCCTAAGCCATGTATGAGAAAAACGTCATTTTAAAACAAAACTTGTTGTTTTTTAAAATACACTACCGAAGTGTCGGTAAAAATATGGGACTACCCTCCAAGGCGAATGTGTTGGAGAACCTTCCAAACAATACATGGGCTCTTACGACGTGTAATTGTAGGACCATCTCCCCAACACCATTCTCACAGGAAAAATCATCACAATGAAATTCCTTTACGCCTTCATGTTTGTTTTGCAGAAAATTCATGTCATGCACACACACCTAATTTCTAGGTTACCCCGGTGCATATGAAATGCATTATGTCATTTCAACACAATTTATATAATACATGCAAATATATCATCATGCATATATTTACATACTTTAAATCACAACAACATGTTATATAAATTCTCAATACATTACACCAAAAATTATCTCACATTGGCTAATTAACAACACGAGCAATTCGATTTGAATTGCTCGACGAACACATTTGCTCCGCAAATATTTGTGAACACTATTCACATGAACAGTGAAACCCTCGGGTTACTGTTCACGGCCAATCACCCAACATCGGTTCCACTTTGTGAACCCGAAATCCAATGGCCATTCCGGCCTCATGCACATCACAACATAATTTATAGCATAAAATTATACCCTTTACTTGACCAGCTTGATGGTGGCTGTCTAAGCTATCTGGCTTGAGCTCAAATTTCCACATTTCGGTCCCAAGTTTTGGGACAGATCAAACAGTCGTTCAAGGCCTCAAACCAACCGAATCATCAACAAAACACTTAAACAAAGTGTAACTCAAGTAGGATAAAACCCCTACCTCACGGAGTTTGTCAAAACTCCGAAGCGTCACCCTACGCATTTTCGCCTTTGTGAAACGACTTTCCTTCTTGCTCAGAAAGTTCGACTGATCCGATCACGGGATCTTAGAGAGAAATTGCACACTCTCTCTCTAAAATCAAAAAAACTAACTCACTGCATCTCACTCTCCCTCTTTCACGTTTTTTCCCTCTTTGAATGTAAGAGACGACACTATTTGTTATTTTGTCCTTATTATCATTTATTGTTTTATTTAATGTCATCTATGTTCCCAAGCTTTGGATTTTCGACATTTGGCACTATCTCGGCTGTCCGTTTCTATCATTTCTCTACTCATGCAACATGTGTCACATGAGTACATGTTATGGGTAACTTTTTTCACATAACATGTCGTTTCTCTGACACCTAATGATGCCTCAAAAAAAGCGTGCAAATTATGGAGCTATCTCGGGTGTGAGAATCGGCGTGGTAGCTAGATTTGAGATGATTCCAACCAGTGAAATTCGTTTCATCATCCGAGATCTAGAAAAAATTTCGGATTTTGACCGAAATTACGATTTTGCCCTTTTTCCAGAAATTGGAATTTTCTCGGGTCTTACAAAATGAGAGGCAATGATGAGTAGCTCAGGGAGGAGCTAAGGTGGAGGGACAACCACCGAGATGAGAAAAACAATAAGAGAGAATAATCCGACAGTAGCCCTCTAACAGAGAGATAATGAATGGAGGGAGGAGTTGCACGGAGAGATGACCTTCATCTTTGAATTCGAGAGAAGAGATAAGGCATTCATGTTGGCGATTAAAAAAAGAGGGACCAGAATTTGAAGATCTGGAGGTTAGAAAGGAAATGGAAACGGAACGTGCTACTTGATTGGCATTCGATGTTGGATAACATCGAAAGACGGAGATCAAGGCAACCATCCAGAAGAGAGATGAGGAAATGGAGTCAACCCTGAATTATAGGGAGAAGTTGTGGACATAAAGCCTGGATATGGTTAATGCCAACCTGCTCAAAATGTATAATGCCCAAGGTAAGTTTGAGGAAGCCCTGAATTCTGTTGGATTGAGACAAAATGAACTAATTAGACAAAATACTCTAACTCAAGAGTTGTATTTCTGAAACGAGGAGAAAGATTGCCTGTTGCAAAACCCTGACACTTCAATCCACGACACTCCATCTAATGCTAGTTATAAATATGAACCAGTAAATCTCAAACCCTACAAATACCAAAGAAAAAATAAATGAACCAAATGTGTTTCTTTCTTTCTCTGAAAGTCGATCATTGTAATTAAGTTCTACGTAAATGAACTATAAATGAAAACATTACGAATTGGTGTCTCAGTGTCTCTTTTCTTCTTCTTCTTATTCTTTTTCTTATTTTCTTTTCATTTTATATTTTTGTGATTTGTACAAAAAAAAATTGAGTTTATGGTTTGCTCTAATGAATAATTAAGAATTCAGTTGTACTGAATGCATAATTGCTGAGATGAAAAGATTAAAGGGTTTAAATATCAGTGTTGAAGTTTTTTTTAAAACAGAAAAAAAATCTAGAACTTGAAAATGACAGGAAAACTAAGTTTCTGGACATTATGCATAATTGTGCTTTGGTTGAAAAATGAAAGCTGTAACTGTTTGTTTGGTTGAATTGGAAGAAATGTGAGTTGTTTATGTTATTGTTGATGATGAAATGAACTAAAATGATGGATCAAAATAATTAATAGAGTAGTAGCATAGCAATGTTTTAAATGAGCAGGCAAAAATACGTAAAAAGGAAATTAGGTTGAATGAGTGGAACCAATTTTAAGTTGTGATGTCAAGGACAAATACACTGAATTTTTAGATTCTAAAAAAACTGAAATTGAAATCAATGTTAATAAGGATTTTAATTCTAATTGATTGAACAGTACAGTTCAGGAAATGACTGAACTGACACATTGGTCATAAGTGCCTTGAAAACTTATTATGCTTAGGTTAAGAACACCTTATTAGATTGACCATTAGTAAATCTCAAAAGGTCCTAGAACTTTTTGTATTATTATTCAAGGCGAAATCATAGGCATTACAACCAGCAGGAAATGATTTAGGCCATCCTTGGATAGTTTGTGCCTTCAAGCCTACCTTTAGTATATGTATCATACCTTAGTATTATTTGAGCCTAAATGCCATTTTAGTCATCAAAGCCACAATGAAAAACCTTAACCTTTCCTTAAAATTTGAACTTTATGTTAAGAACCACAGGTTTGCCCAAAACTGCAAAGTAAGTGCAACAAAAAGGAACAAAATGACAAGTTTGGGGGAGTAAAATTTTGAAAAATAGAAAAAAAAATGAGAACTAAGGATGGGGAAGAAAAGAAGTGAAAAATATGTACAAAGAGGTGCACTGCTTGTGAGCGAGAGAAGATGAAAAATATGTGTAGTTTCGAGTGAGTTTTTGCCTTATAACTGTTTCCCTTAAGCGATTAAGTCATGGTGTTACACACCTAGTACCTAATGCCAGCGGTATGGGGTGCTAACCCAAAGCTTGTTGAGGGATAGTAGAAATCTTAAGAAGGCAAAACATTGCACTGTTCCAGGCAGACGAAATAACAAGAAAATATTCTAAGCGGCGAAATTGAAGCAACGAGGAGAAAAGAAAAAAAAGCCACAATGGGAAACATGAAGAAAGATGCACTAAATCAAGTTTGGGGGTGCTCTTGAAAAAGTTTTGATTAGACATGAAAGGATGAGCAGTTAGAAGGCAAAATGCTAAGAAAATGTATGTAGTCTGGGTGAATTTGAACCTAAAATGTTCAGTAATCTACCAAAGTACCCTAGCCATAGATTACAAGCTTAAAAGACCTATTTGATCCTGAGGGTTGTGTTATGCCTACATTAGTAGAGAATTGTATGACCAACAAGCCTATGGACCTAAGTAATTCTAAAGAGAATACCATTATGCATAGTGAGTCTCATAAGTCCTGTAATGCAGGTGGTCATAAAGGAAATACCAACACACACTTACTGGGTCAAGAACTATAATTGTTTACTAACTATGAATTATATGCTATATTGAATGATCTAAATTGAAAATTTTTAGGATCTTGAAAGTTAAGCTTAATTAGAATTGATATCACAATTGAAATACTACTGAGGCCAAATTGCTGATATGATTGAAAAGAAGATTCAAATGAAAAATGTCCTTTAAAATCAATTTTTATTGTTTGAGGACAAACAAATAGTCTTTTCTTTGCCTGAGGACAAGCAAAACTTTAAGTTTGAGGGAGTTTGATGAGTCTAAACCTCATCTATTTTTAAGCCCATTATTCATGCATATTTAAGGCTTACAAGTTCAATTTAATGTAAAATTATGGAGTCTTCACCCAAATTTATGTTTTGTAGGAAATTTAGGAAAATAAGAAAATATCAGCATTGTGCAGCAAAAGAGCAATGTCGCGACATCGGGTGAACAATGTCGTGACATCGGGTGATCAATGTCACAACATCATGTGGAGAGTGTCATGACATTTACTTCAATGTCACGACATCGGCTAAAGATGGTAGAACAAAGAAATACCAATGTCGCGACATCGCCACGACATCGCCGCTATATCAGAACACAAACTCAACAATCAAGCCCCAATGTTGTGACATCACAACTCAATGTCGCAACATTAGAAAATGCATAAGAATTGAAGTTCTTAGCTTGCAATGTCGCAACATCACAACAACAATGTCGCGACATCATACCAAAGCAGCCAAGATTGAAGTTTTTAACGGACCAATGTCGTTACATCTCCACGACATAGCTACGACATCACACTAGACTACAACAAAAAAGGGCAATGTCGCGACATCAAAACATAGCCTCAATAGTCAAGCGACATCAACACTCAATGTTGCAACATCACAGCAACAATGTCGCGACATCATAAAGGCCTCAACATTAAAGATCTCACATTGTAATGTGCGACGCGCTGACTCAATGTCCTGACATCATATCAAAGCAGCCCAAGGTTGAAACTTAACAAACCAATGTCGCGACATCGGACATTCAATGTCGCGACATTGACATCGAGACTCGGAACATCAACTCAATGTCGCAACATCAGCTTATCAATGTCAAGACATCAGCTGAAAGGAAAAGAAAAGAAGATCTAGCAATGTCATGACATCAGATGGCAATGTCGAGACATCAAAGTTCAGTAATATTGAGGCAATGTCGCGACACCAGATTTGATCCACAACATAGTAGCTTCAATGTCGCGACATCACCACAACATTCCACGACATTGACTGGTCACTCAAAAATTAGAATTGCTCAACATATCTTCAATGTCGCGACATCACCACGACATTGCCACGACATTGACTGGTCACTCAAAATTCAAAATTGCCCAACAGACTTTACCAGACTTGAGCTATGACATAGCAGCTTCAATTTCGTTACATTGCCAAGACATTGCCACGACATCAGCACTAGGGAAGAATTTTCCTTAGGCTTTTTGAAAACTGTGATATTTGCATCATTTTTAGGGCCCAATACACAAACCTATAAATAGGAACTCCTTAGGAGGAGTGCGGAGCTTTCAGCCGCTTTCATCTAGTTTTGTGCTTTTTCGAATAACTAAAGTCTCGTTGTATATAATTTTCTTTTTATTATTATTTTATTTACATTTTAGTTTTGTTTCTAGATTTATTTTTCTTTTTTTTAGGATTAAGTAGTAGATTTGAACTGAATTCCGAGCTGGATTGATTGTAAATTGAGCTTCATTTATGTCCGAACTTTAATGAAATTTGGAAATTTTTTTGGAATTCGTTTTATTTCAGTTTTGATTAAAATTTCAATGAATTTGTTTGATCAACTAGTGATTTTCATTGATGATCCAGATATGGAAAGCTAAGCTCCCTCTAGGAAGAGTTTGTTGTTTTGATTATTGTTTGTAGTATTTTAATGTTGTTTTGAGAATGAAAACTAGAATGATTTAATTGGTATTGCTCTTACAATGAACTATTTGGAATATCAATGTTCTAAACCTAGAAAGAGTTGTATCTGTGCTGTTCGGAATATCGGTGTTCTATACCTAGAAAGAGTTGTATCTGTGGTCTGATTTCCAATATCCCCCTTAGGGCACAGGGATGGACGAGTTGAGAGCAAAGAGCAGTCACTTAGGGGTAAAGATCACTTTGATGCATCACTGGTGAAGTTCTAACCTTTGACTTCCAGGTTCCCTCCTAGGTGACAACAGGAGTGTGTTCCCGAGGCATAAGATCCGCCTACTGATCTATCAGTTTAATCTTTAGATGTTTCATCTCAATTAGGTAAAATAATCTCAATCCCTTGTTACCTAAGATTCTAATTAAGGAGAGAGGGCATTTTAGTCTAATTGATGGTTGAGGTACCAATTGTATTGGAGAGGGCTTGCATTATCCTGTCTATGGGAGCAAGTAGTTTCCAGTCCTAAGAAATGGCTGAGAAATATTGAGAAGGAAAAACAGTCAAATCTTAAAGAGGATCAAGTCCTACAAGTAGCTTTTAGACCAATTGACCTGGTTTAAGAATATGGTCAGCTAAAGAATGAAATGTGTAATGTCAGGAGGCATTCCAAGGCTACACTACCCTGCTCTTGGGCAATTCTAGAGTTCATTTCCGTAACTGTATTTTTCTTTAGAAATTTTGCAAATTGATAATCACAACACTGATTTCATTCCCATTGTTATTTCAGTCCAGTGAACACTCTAACCCATGTATTTTAGAATTTCTTTACTTCTTTCATCCAATTTATTTTAGAAAGTTAAATCTATTCTGGAAAATAGAGGTTCAAATAGTGAGGATCTTGAGTAGTAGGGGTAGTTGATCTCTAAATCTTATCTAATCAATTCTTGTGGGAATTATATCTAGACTTATAATCCACTTTATTACTTGTATGACCTGTGCACTTACAGTGATTTAGACCAAAACCAATTTTAATTAAAAATTATTACATACACAAGAGAAATCAGCCTTTATATACATAGTCAAACAAGTTTTTGGCATAGATGTTGGGGATTCGAAACAGTTTCTGGTATCTTAATCAATCATTTTATCAATTTTTGGTCAGTTACAAATCAAGTTAATCAAGTTTTTAGCGTCGTTGCCCAAGACTGAACATAGTCTTTGGTAGCAGTAACATAAATTTGGTATACTCCTTTTATGGTCTAAACAAGTTTTTGGTGTCATTGCCAATGACTAAATAGTCTTTGGTGGCAGTGCCAGAAGTGTGGCACACACACACTCATCAAATATGATCTAATCACTTAGCAGAGAAGAAAAGTTGTAAGTTCAATGGCCTTTTTTCCCCGGTATACTTGAATGCTGTGGATATGTTGCCATTGATGAAACACTTGAACTGATCTACATCTTGTACTTCACATTTTGCAGTTTCAGCCTTCACCAATTACATTAAATGTTTATCCTCTTCTACTTTGGATGTGGAATTACGGATGCTTCAAATTATAGATGAAGATAATGAGCAAGGACCTGATACAAGACCTGACTTGTTTCCAATTGAACTGTTGTTGGATTATTTCATACATGAGACTTCTTGCAGAAACGATTTTGAGTTTATACAAGCTGTTATGAGATTGTTTTTAAAGGTATGGATATTAACTCGGTATGGACTTCATTTCTTTTGTAACTGTTACTTCTCAGCTTCCCTTCTCTACCTTAATGTTTTTCATTAGAATGTTTAAGGTGAGGGAGCAATATTCATGCTTAGCTTTAGAAATAAAAAAGTGTTTGTAAATTAGTGACAAATATTCGTAGGTAAGATCTTTCATGCAGTTGTCATGGAATATTCAAACCGTTTCATCTTATGAATGGCTATCCGCTAAAAGTATCTTAAAAGTCTTATCTTTCAAACAAAACTGAGGAAAGCAGGGAAGTGTTCTCTTTAAGATTCTCCAAAATTTTGGGGAAATAAGATTTTAAAATTCTATAATCAGATCTCAGAAACGATTCGGCGTCAGTCAAATCTACAGGATAAAGCAAAGGAACTTCTAGAGGTCCAGTGTGCAGTATGGCAAAGAGTGGATAAGTTGTTCCAAAGTTCCAGATGCATGATTACATTTCTAAGCAATTCTCAGTTCTAACTCTTCTCAGGTACTTCTGTTTGATTCATTTTGATGCTAAATTTTGTCGATTTTAGTAGTCGTGGCTAGTAATCATTTGTAAGACCAGTTATTCTAATGGTTAATCCAAGAACTTCGCTGGATTGAGGACTTATTGTGTGTTGTGTCCATTATGATACAATACATGCTTGTCATAGTGCTTCAACGAGTAACCGATGATAGGATTGTTGATTACTTAATTGTATGCTTTGGTGATCAACAATTTTTTTTCTGCAAAGATGGCATCTTGATTCCTTTTTCCTTTGTAAGGCTACAGTTCCAACTAGGATAGCCAGACTATGCTCTGGCAACCTTTTTCTGCTTTTACTCTTTGGATTTGAATTGGACTTCTCATAGCTTCTTTAGGAGACCTACTTCTTTACTGGAGATTACTTTGTGAGAGGTTTGTAATAGAAACCAAATGGGTTAATATGCATATATTTTGTTTCTTTGTCTATTCTTTTTCTGTTGGTTCTTTGAAATTTTGGTTTCTATTTTAGGAATGGTTGGAGGCTGCACCTCTCGTTTAACTTCATGAATCATGCTGTCCTGTTTCTAGAAAATATAAAACTTATGTTTCAAATTTGTTTTCAGTTTCTCTTTTCCAAGTGCTTGAAAGCTTTCTTGTTTTTCTTTGTTGTCAAAATGGAAACGATCCCATGTTGTGTTGTTGCTTATGTGTTTCAATGGATATACATCGTTAACTCTTTGAAAGAATAACGACTAAGCTTCTGCTTTTGTTGGGTAAATTGCATACTGAGAAGCTTAATTTTCAGAGCGATGGTGGCCACTGGTCGTTATGAAGATTGCTCATAGAACTCCAAGTTAGGAGGAAAGAACTTTTCAATTTGTGGTAAGGGTTTTTTCATCCTTCCTCACCATTTCTAGATAATGCACTGCTTTGTATTATTGGTGTTCCGAAGGAAAAAATTACCCTGAACGTTATACCTGGTTAGGAATAGAATTCTGTTTTCAGTGTCAAATTGCTCTTAGTTATTCTTCTGGGAGAACACACTTGGATTAGCAGCTTCACCAATGTATATTTAATGTTCTCATGTTAGCTAGATAGAGAAGGATGGAGACACACTTTGAGGGCTTATGTATTGTATCGTTTGTTATAAATCTAATTATGTGGAAAGGATTGATTTTATTTTGCCAAACCTCCATGATTTTCAATTTTCTATTTAGGTAAACTTTGTTGACTTATTTTCGTTATGCACTGAATGATTACAATTTACAATTTAAATGAGAGTAAAGCCAAATTGAACAACTTTATCATGACAACCGACTCAATTTGTAACTTCACCACAATGTCTTAATAAACTCAATTTGAATCTGATTGTTATTGTCATGTAATTCAAATCATGGTTGGTTCAAACATTAATGTTATTTCTATAACTATTAATTTATGTAGAATTAAATCAAGAGGGAACGGAATGTCAACTTGCTTTAGAATCGACTCCAATCTAAAATTTAATTTTGTGATTTAGATAAGCTCTAAACCGTTATCCCGTGTAATTACTTTTATAAAATGATATGTTTTAATAAAGGGTTAATTACATAAATGGTGTCTCAACTTTAAATTTTTCTATTTTGATGTCTAAATTTTATTTTTGTTTAATCAAGTGTTTAAACTTTATGATTTTTTTTTTTTAATTTTGATGTCTTAATTTTATTTTTGTTCAATAAGTTTCTACACTTTTTTATTTTTTCTATTTTGGTGTTTCAATTTTATTTTTGTTCAATCAAATCTTATTATGATATTTGAATAACCAAATATTACATTCAAATAATATTGTTATCATATAAAACGAGCAAAATTATTTAAATGACCTTTAAATCTAAGTGAAAATGTAACATTATTCTTTTCACATTATAGTTTTTGTTATAATTTTCGCTATTATATAAAAGAAATTAATTAAATTGGCTGCTATGGGATTAAAATAAATATTTCATTATTTTAAAAATAATTTTAATATCTAATGCTTTACTTTTAATTATTCATTATAACTTCTTCTTTTTTCATATAATACATAGAAAAAGAAAATAATGATAATTAAAAGTTGTTTTTTTAATTTTATATTTTTGTAAAACTTTTTTTTTTTTATCTCTCGTTCTATAGTAGTCATTTTATCAATTATTTTTACGTAAAATAGGTAGTAAAGCTCTAATGGAAATGATAATATTCTCATTTCATATTGCTAAAAGTCATTTAAGTAATTTCATTATTTTATATGATCGTGGAATGTCATTTGAATTCAATTTTTCCTAATACAAATACCCTAATAAATTTTTATTGGTCAAGAAACACTTGATTCAACAAAAATTAAAAGCTTAAACACTTAATTGAAAAGTTGAGACATCAAAATAGAAAAATAGAAAAGTTTAGACACTTAATTGAACAAAAATAAAGTTGACACAAAATTAAAAATAAAAAGTTTAAACACTTAATTGAACAAAAATAAAGTTGATACACCAAAATATAAAAAATTAAAAAGTTTAGACACTTAATTGAACAAAAATAAAGTTGAGACACCAAAACAAACAAAATAGAAAAGTTGAGACAACATTTATGTAATTAACCTATTAATAAAAATATGTGTCCTACTTTTGCATTGTTAGCATTAGCTTTTATTTACCCGGGATGATCTCCCCGCTTCCTCCCACAATGATCCACTCCACATCAGAACTAGAGGTGGCAATTTAAGCTCGATTCATTGGGTTAGCTTGGTCCTCTCGGAATTAGGGATGGGCTACACTGTTAATTTATTGGCCATAAAAAATAAGGCCAAATTTAGGCTCAGTTTTGCCTAGCCCGCTCGCCATTTTTTTTGCTTTATAAGGCAATTTGGCCCATCCTGCTATTTTTTTTTTGCCCTAAAAAACCGAGCTAAATTTGGCTCGGCATAATGTCATCCAACTTAAGCTAGTCCGTCCACCCGAATTGCCACCTCTAATAAGAACTTTTCAAATTATTCTTTTTTTGTTAGAGGCCTCCAAAAATGATGTTGTCATGCCCCTACCCCCGCTTGGGCAAAGAGATGGGGCGCGGCACGGGACTGAAACTCTTTAACCTGCTTTCCTGACCTTGGTGGGCCCATTTCATATATATAATTTCATAATGAAATAAAACTTGTAAAACTACCACCATAATGGTGTTTAAACTATCATGTACATTCCTGAGTCTCATTTACTTGTATATAAACAAATTCCACTTTTACAAAAACTTTTATATTTACATTCGAAACCAAAAAGCAAAACCTACATCGGGTGGACTCCTATTGTTGTGCCGGCCATGTTGTATGCAGAATGTCTTGGGTGTCCTCTTTAGTACCTATACAGACGAAACACCCATGCTTAGCTTATAGCTTAGTGGGAAACAGATAACATATATGACCACTTGAAGTGGTCCACAATTACATGATACATATATCATAATGCATATGTCAGAGTTTACGTATAACCTAATTCTTATCACAGAGTTTTCATATCTCCCGTAGGAGTTCAGAATAGAAATCTTGTACATAAGGTACCCATAGGTACATTACAGAACAGAGCAGAAATAATTACTTATGCTTTCTTATTTTTCATTATTCATATACTTGTCAAATAAATGTTTCACACATCATTTTATTCAAATACTTTTCATATAAATGTTTCGTCGTGATAGACCAAGAATAATGAATGAGAGGACGCTGCACAATAGTGGCACCAAGGTAATCAGACAAGATCGAACGTAGGTGCCGGGCACAATATGTACCGCCCACACAATAAGTGTTGTAAAGACTCAGCGTGGAGTGTTGTAGCACTGATTAGAGACGTGTCTGCCCACATAACATAAGTGTCATAGCACTAGCAAGAGTGCCGAAGCACTGAACAAAGACGTGCCTACCCACATAACAAAGGTGTCGTACAACAATGTAGGAGTGTCGTCGCACTGAATAGATGTGCCTATTCATTAACTATCCGGTCTTCGACAGGCATACAAATATGTGTGTTTCCAATCTTGTTATTTTGTTCTTACTCGCATTAGAAAATAAGGGCAAGGAACAATGTTTGCCCACAGAGCATTTTTCATACAACTCGTATACATGTACTGACCTTTCATTCGGAATAATGGAAAAACAGAACAAAAACAAGGTTGCAGGATTGATACTTAGACCTTAAACAACTTTGAGTACCGATACTCAACTTTCAGTACCGGTACTCAACTTTCAGTACCGGTACTTAACACTCTCTGGACCTTAAACCACTTTGAGTACCAGTACTCAACTTTCAGCATCGGTACTTAACCTTTTCTGGACCAAAAACAACTTTGAGTACCGGTACTCAATATCCTTTAGACCAAAAACAACTTTGAGTACCGGTACTCATCTTTCAAAGACCGATACTCACTCGCGATTTGTGATTTGCCTCTTTTCACCGCACTTCAACCAAAACCCAAAACATCAAAGAAAACAACTCCAAAACTTGACTTGAACCAACCAAAACCACTAAAGCCCACAAAAACCAACCAACAACACTTTCATAATGGAAGTTAGGTTTTTCCTAACAACCCATAAACAAGTATGACTTGTGATAGTTTCTGATGAGGTTTAAAATAATAGGCGGGCAGGCCCATAACACGAGCCCAAATGCCAGGCTTAAGAAGGGATTAAGAAGTAGGCCTAGTACCAATGTTGGGCCCTTAATGACATCCCCCAAATATAGGCCCAAAACAAGGGCCCAATTCACCCCTTCAAAAGGCTGGTAATGTAATCAAAGAATTCGTATTAAAGGAAAATACCCAATCTCCACCAATTAGGAAAACATAATATTTCCTAATTATTGCCCATCAATTATTCCTATTAATTGGTTTACGATAAGGAAAGAAAATCTCTCACCCAATGGGAGGAATATCGTATCATCATCCAACTAGAAAGTTATCAATTATCCCTTATTAATCGGTTAACAATAAGGAAAGAAAATCTCTCACCCAATGGGAGGAATATCGTATCATCATCCAACTAGGAAAGTTATCAATTATCCCTTATTAATCAGTTAACAATAAGGAAAGAAAATCTCTAACCCAATGGGAGAAATATTTGTATCATCATCCAACTAGGAAAGTTAACATGATCATCCATTATAAATACCAGGCCACCCCATCGGTAAAAGGTACGCACAGAAAATTCATTCTCTAAGCAGTTGATATTCTCTTCCCCCGGAAAGAACTGACTTAGGCATCGGAGAGGCAACGGGCGAGCCCCCGCCGATCCTTTTTGTTTATTGTTTTTGCAGAGAAGTCCAACGTACGGAGTCAGCGGACCGGCCCAACAATTCAAGCACGCTTCAGCCCAGTTTCGGTTGAAAAAACATCATCAGTTTAGCGCCGTCTGTGGGAACGACAATTCCTTTACAAATAAAGCTAACCTCTCAACGACTGATGGTATCAACTCGGAACACAAGCAAGAGCAACGTCAATCCTCTAAGGATGCAAGACCAGCTAAGCGACGTGACGCACCGACCTCCCTGAGGCGCCGCTAGAGACCGCGGCAAAGTAACACGACGAGGTGGAGGGGCGCTTTCGCTGGCCACCAACCAACACTTGGCCGAAAAGAGCTGGAACAACTCACTGTGCAAATACGACGCCCTGGGGAGACACGACAGCCCGAAAAAGACCAAAACCCCGCACCAGAAGAACAACTCGACCCGCCGAGGCGACAGGAGAAGGAGAAACTAGTCACACTAGGGAGCAAGATCCTTACAAACCCCCCGGAGAGGATCGTAACGGTGAGAGGTGGTCGAGGAAAGGCAGGTTCAAGGACATCCAAAGAAGAAATCGCCTACGCGAACGGCCAGAAAGGGTCGAAGCCCGGGCCTACGCGACGCCCGTACAACAAACCGACCATTCACCGCCGAGGTGTCGTGACTTCCCTTCCTCGCAAAGTTCGTGTCGTAGATCGAGACATTCGACGGAACAAAAGACCTAACATACGAGTTGAGCTACTCACGAGGTCTTGGCCACGAAGCCCAATAGCCTGGGCCTCAGCAGAGGTCTTAGCGCCCAAAGCCCAATAGCTCAACCTCAGAGCTTAACAAACAGCAGGAGCCCAGCGAGCCCGTGAGCCCGCAGGCCTGGGCCGCGCCGGAGGGTCTTAGAGCCCCTGAGCCCAAAGAGCTCAAATGCAGAGCTTAGCAAACAGAGTGGTCTTACGCCTAAGCCTGGGGAGCTCGGGCCTCGCGCAGAGGGTCTTAGCGCCCGAGTCCAAAGAGTTCACCGTAGATCTTAGCATCAAAGAGGGTCTTAGCGCCCAGGAGCACAAGAGCTCGGGTCACGTGAGGAGGGTCTTGAGCGCCTGAGCCTAAAGAGCTCACCGCGCAGCCTCTAACACCGGAGGTCTGGCCGCCCGTAAGCCCGCAGCTCTCGCCTCAAGGCAGAGGGTCTTAGCGCCGGGAGTCCAATAGCTCAAATCCCATGTGAGCTTAAAAGCCCAGAGGGTCTTAGCCTCAAGGAGCCTAGTAGCCCGCCTCGCGATGAGGGTCTTAGAAGGCCCAAAGCCCCAAGAGCTAAATTTACAAAGCTTGAAGGTACCGTGGAGTGGTTCTAACGCCAGAAGCCTAGTAGTCACTACAGTGAGAGTCTCAAATACTCCTGTTCCGCAGCTGCCCGCAGCCATCAAACAGAGGGTCTTAGCGCCCTGAGAGGCCGCAGACTCAACCTGCAGAGCTTAGCAGCTCAAGAGGGTCTTAACGCCCAAGAGCCTAGTAGCAAGAGGGTCTTAGTGCCCTGTGAGCCCAAGAGGGCTCACCCCCGTAGAGCTTAACAACTCAGAGGTCTTGAAGCGCCAAGAGCTTAGTAGCCTCGCCTCACAAGACGTGAGGGTTCTTAAATACCGAGCCTAGTAGTTTCACTCGCAGTAGCTAACAAACAGAGGGTCTTAGCCGCCCAGAGCCTAGTAGCTCAGTTCTGGGCAGAGGGTCTTAAATACCGGAAGCCCAGCAGCTTAGCTCCGCAGCTAGGCACCAGAAGGTCTTAGCACCTAAGAGCCTAGCAGCTCGGGCCCGCGCAGGAGGGTCTTGGGCCGCCTGAGCCCGCAGGCCTCACCCCAGAGCTTAACAACTCATGAGGGTCTTGGGCGCCCCGGTGAGCCCGCAGCCTGGCCACAGAAGAGGGTCTTAGCGCCCTGAGCCCAAGAAATGCCTTGCAGCCTTAGTAGCTCGGGAGGGTCTTAGCACCCAAGAGCTCCTGTAGCCTAGTTCACAGAGTAGTCTAGCACCCTGAGCCCAAAGAATAAATTCCTACGCAGCACAAACATGAGGGTCTTACCACAAAAGAGGCTTAGCTCGCACAAGAGGGTCTAGCACTCGAAGCCCGTGAGCTCAACAGCCAAAGAGGGTCTTGGGCCGCCACATCTGGGTAGCTGTGGCCGCTGCAAGAGGGTTTTAGAGCCCCGAAGCCCGCAGCCTGGCCACAGATGAGGTCTTAGCCGCCTGAGCCCGCAGGTTCACCCTCAGAAGCTTAGCAGCCTCGGAGGGTCTTAGCGCCCGGCTTAGTAGCTCGCTACAGCTTAACAACTCAGAAGGCCTTAGCCTAAGCCTAGTAGCTAAGTTTACAGAGCTTAACAGATCAGGAAGGCCTCAGCACCCAGGAGCCCCATAGCTCAGTTTGCAGAGCTCAACAGCTCAAGAAGGCCTCACCGCCCAGAGCCTAGTAGCTTAGTTTGCAGAGCTTAACAACTCAGGAAGGCCTCAACGCCCAGGAGCCTAGTAGCTCAGTTTTCAGAGTTTAACAGCTCAAGAAGGCCTTAGCCCCCACTAGCCCCGTAGCTCAGTTTGTAGAGTTTAACAGCTCAAGAAGGCCTTAGCGCCTGTGAACCTAGTGCCGGTTTGCGTAGTTTAATAACTCGTGAAGGCCTCGCCGCCCCAAGAGCCTCAGAGTCGCCTGCGAAGCATCAACTCAAGAAGGCCTTAGTGCCCACGAGCCTCGTAGCTCGCTTTGGTGTAGCTTAACAAACAGAAGGCCTTAGCGCCCGTGAGCCCAAAAGAGCTCGCTAGCGCAGCTTAATAGCTCAGTAGAAGGCCTCGCCGCCTGGGGAGCCCCAGAAGCTCGCCTCAGAGCTTAACAAACAGAAGGCCTTAGCATCCAGAGCCCAAAGAGCCTCTGCTGTGAGCTTAACAAACAGTGAAGGCTCGCGCCTGCGGCACCCAAGAGCCCCATAGCTCGCTTGTGAGCTTAACAACTCAGAAGGCCTTACGCCCACTCCAGCCCTATACCGCTTTACAGCTTAACAAACAGACAACCTTGTTCCCCCAAAGAGCCCAAAAGAGCCTCGGGCCTTTTCAAGCCTAATTAGCTCAAAAGGCACACAAATTTAGTGCCCGTAGCTCGCTTTGGGGCTAAACAACCTTAAAACCAGAACCAAACATCTAAATTTAATAAACACATAATTAAGAAATCCTTGTGATATCAAGAAAAAGTCAATGTTAGAAGCAATACGCCTGCTTACGCCTCTCTTTTAGCCAAAGGTTCGGGGCAATCGACATGGGGTTTAAAATAATAGGCGCGCAGCCCGCAACAAGAGCCCAAATGTCGCCAGAAGCGGATTAAGAAGTAATCTAGTACAGATCAGTCTGATGATATCCCAAATATAGGCCCAAAAACAAGGGCCCAATTCACCCCTTCAAAAGGTCGTAATGTAATCAAAGAATTCGTATTAAAGGAAAATACCCAATCTCCACCAATTAGGAAAGTAGGATATTTCCTAATTATTGCCCATCAATTATCCCTTATTAATCGGTTTACGATAAGGAAATAAAATCTCTCACCCAATGGGAGGAATATCGTATCATCATCCAACTAGGAGTTATTAATTATCCCTTATTAATCTAACAATAAGGAAAGAAAATCTCTCACCCAATGGGAGAATATCGTATCATCCAACCAGGAAACTTATCAATTATCCCTTATTAATTGGTTAACAATAAGGAAAGAAAATCTCTAACCCAATGGGAGAAATATCAGATCATCATCCAACTAGGAAAGTTATCATGATCATCCATTATAAATACTGTGCCATCCCCATTCCAAGTGAAAGGGTAATGCAAAAATTCATTCCCTAAGGGGCTTGATCTTCTTCTCGAAAGAACTCGGATTTCTAGTGATCTGAGAGACAACGGCGAGCCCCTCACTGATCCTTTTGAGCCAAGTTATGCAAGAGGAGTCCAACGTATCGAGTCACGAATCGACCCAACACCTACACGCTCCAACCTAGTTTCTATGGAAAAGCATCATCAATTTTATACTCGATTTCTTAAACTTCTCTTCTTCCTTCTTACTTGAACAAGGCTAAATCAAAGAAATGAGAGGAAGTAAACCGACTTTGGCACACCTCCAATCAGAACCCTAGCTCTTCTCCCCAAAGATGAGAAAATATCTCCTCGCTAATCCATAGACCAATTTTTGGTCTTATCCACACGGCCTAAGGCCATGTTTGGCTTATCACATTTTTGCTTAATTTTTCCTCGTTTGATAAATTTTCACTCTCATCTATTAGCAAAATGAACTTATCTAAATTCCTACAATAGCATATAATTTTTCATTTAATTCGGTCCTCATTTTACAAATCACCAATTTAACCTCGACTCAGACAATTCCTATTTATCCTTCTTTTTTTCACTTTTAACACTTAAATTCCAAAAAATATAAATTTTACTTTTCTTATACTATAAAACTGTAATAAAACTACTATGATCTAATTCGGGGTGTTACAGATGTCGTGTTGACCCTTCCTTATCCAACTAGCAAAATGGGGTCTTACTCTAAAAACGACATCGTGTTGGCCCCTCCATTTCCAACTAGAAAAATGGGGTCCTCCTCTCTTAACTAGATTCATATTTAGGAGAATTAAAAGAACATGTATGGAAGAGAAATAAATTAAAGAGAGGTTCCCGAAGGTAAAACATTGTCTAGTTGTACTCTCGAGAAAACTCTCCTAAAGTATGATTTCAAATAGTGTTTCATATTGACTTTCAAAAACCCTTCCATACATTTACATCCCACATCCTAGTCTCCCCTCCTCTCCTCTCCCCGATCTCTCCTCTCTTTCCCTTTAACATAAATATATTTTTATATTAAATGTTAATTTTTTTTATATATTAATTATACTTAATATTAAAATTAGATTTGAAAAAAAAAAACTTTTATTCATTGATTTTTATCAAAATTTGTATTTTTTGTTATCAGTTATCAAAATTTGCATTAACTATTTTTTTTTAATAAAAAAATTTGTATTAACTTAATACAATGAAATAGATTAGTTTTTAATATAAAAATATATTCTTATATAATAATTAATAATATAATAAATAAGTAAATTATAAGATTTTACTATATTCCATACATAATTTATTTTCTTTTATATTCATACTATTTTAATATTTATAATTTTCAAAATTTGAATTAATTTTTATACAGTTAAAATTTTTATAGAATATTAAACACAACTTTTAAAGAAAAAAAAACTTTTATCCATTTATTTTTTAGCTAATACTGATTAAAAAAATATTTTTACCATAATACATAATAATGTTACGAATAGATATATCAATGTTATGATTAACTAATTTGAATAGTGTTTTTTATTTTTATTTTTTTAAAATTTATGTTTAATGCTTTATAAAAAAATTTAAAAATATAAAAATAGATTCGAAATATCAAAATTATAAATATAAAAGAAAATAAATTATAAATTAAGTATTTCAAATTTATGTAGTTTGAATAGTGCTTTTTATTTTTATTTTTTAAAAAGTTATTTTTAGTATTCTATAAAAATTGATATAACATATGAAAATTATAAATATAAAAATATTATGATTATAAAAGAAGATAAATTATGTATACAATATCAATAAAAATTTAGAATTTACTTTTTTGAATGAAAAATAATAGAATTTACTTTTTTATTATATTATTAATTATTATATAGAAATATATTTTTTTATTAAAACCTAATATATTTTAGTGTATTAAGTTAATACAAATTTTGATAAAAATCAATGGATAAGGACTAAACGAAGAAAACTCTACCACAAAACACAATTGCATTCCTAGGTACGAATTTGAAACCATTGGTTAAGAGATATCTCAACTATTTCACTTACATGTTGATAAACAAAAAAATAATAATATCAAAATATCTTTATGTTAAAGGGAGAGGGAGAGAGGAAAGAGAGGGAGGGAGTGGGATGTGGGCCCTACATCATTAATGCATGAAGGGTTTTTAAGAAGTCAACATGAAAAACTATTTGAAAGCATACTTTTGAGAGGATTTTCGAGTTTTGTCTCAAATCAATAAATAATTTCTTAAAATTATCAAATAATAAAATCAAAATAACGACACAACTAAATAAGGATGAAGCACATATTGTAACACACATCATCAAAGCCGAAGCAATGACTGGCGACTTCAAAATTTCAGAGTTAAAGTCGTAATCACCGATCACGCATTAATTTTTTTTTAAATTCAAAGTCATAATCAGTGATTACGACTTTAACCTAAAATTCAAAGCTGCAGCCACTGACTATGACTTTGAAGATAAAAAATCCAAAGTCGTAGCCAATGACTCTTTAACTTGTGTTCAAAGCCAGAATCATCGACACGCCTAACATTATTAATAAAGATACAAGACTAAAGACACAACGACATTCCCTTTCCTCTCTTCCTCTCTAGCTTCCTTTCTTCTTCTCCGACTTCCTCTCTTTCTCTCCGGCTTGCGTGATTCTTCCTCCGATCAACAGTTAAGCTTCAAACTTCATGTTTTATTGGTATTATCATTGATGGTGATGGTGAGGGTGGTTCAAAATCTCTTAAAAAACCATGGAAACAATCATTACTAGTGTTTTTTTCCCTTCCCCTATGTGTCAATCCGGCAATGGCATATATTTGTGTTTTTGCTCAAGTTTAGGCATAATACACTCTAATTTAGTGAAGTTTTGCATTTGTCCTTACATTGTGAAGGAAACTTGCGTTTTTGTGTTTGAACAGTTAGGAATGTTTATGAATGTTTGTTTACTCTAGATTTTCAAACATAGGATTTATGATCATGTTATTGAATAATGTTCCAAGCTACCATGAAAAAATAAAAACAAATTTTATTTTGAGGAGTGCCCATTTTTAGTTTATTCGCTTTGTATTGTACCATGCTAAGAGGTATGTAGCTTCTCAGAATCATGGACTATGCTTGTCACTGAATTGTTGATAATGTTGGTACACTGTGATGATCAAGAAATTGAAGCTATATTGTCTAAGAAGATTTATTTACCAAAGTAATTCAGGGCAGATTTGTCTTTGTTGTCGGTATAAACCCTACCTTATGTTCTTTTAATAGCACCTATATATGGAAGTGGTGTAGAGCTTAATTTTAAAGTTCTCTCCATGTTCATGCAGACATGGTGGTTGAACTAGAAATTTAGTGTAATTGGTTAATACAAGGTGAAGAGTTCTCCATCAACTCAAAGAGCTTTGTGTAATCCCATCGCTTTCATATTATTGATAATGAAACCATTGATTTATTTTTTATAGGTAAATAATGTGTGAATCCATTATTCCTGTGATATGTTGTGAAATATGTTGCGAACAAAATTGTTATTGTGCCTTTTGATGTACTGATTGATTCCACATTTGATTAGTTGTTAATTATGATATACTCAAAGACAGACATTAACAAAGAAAAGTTTAAATTAGTCCTCAATTGTAGGTATCCTTTGGAAATGGGAAATAGGTTCCAACCTTGTCCAATATGGGATGACAATAGTTTGTCCCAAATGTTGAAATTGGTTAACAATTTAGGAATTAATGAAATTGAATTGTATCTTGAGCTAGTGCGAGTTAAGCCTCAAGTGAATCAATCATTGGGTACCTACACAGATTTATTACTTGGAGGAAATGATAATGTTGAGGAATTGTACTCTAGGTGTGGGCCTAGTGGTGCTTCAGTCGCTTTAACTGATAGATGTTAAATATATGGAGATCATGAAGATTGTCAAGATGAAGACTGTGAAGATGAAGAAGGTGATGATGAAAGTGAGGGAGATGGAGATGTTCAAGCTGATGATAATGTTTCGTCTTTCTTAACTTTTCACCAATAATGATAATAAACAAGGGAGAGATTCAATGGATGTGGGGAGGCTGAGGACGCCTCAAATAACACAAATCTTGAGGACCTAGTAGAGTCATCCCATGTTCAATATCACTTACCACCATCATCTCAGTTTGAAAAATGTAGAAAACTTTGGTAATGGTCTTTCAAGTGACTGGACTCCATGGGTGAACCATAATATTGGAAAATCAAGTGGAGAATTTGTAGTTAGCTAAGATTTAAATTCCAAAGCTATGTTTGCAAGACAGAAAGTTATACCTCATTAATGCACACCTCGAAATATACCCTAGTCAAGCTTTCGAGCATGTTTAGGTATTTTGTGTTTAATTTTGAAAGTTTCGTGGAGTTGAATGCTAAACAAACACTTAAAATGAGAGACCTTGAATTACAAGAATTAAGGACAATTTGTAATTGGTCCAAAGTGGGGGCTTAAAAGTCCTAATGTGAAAGACTAGAGGCCAAAATACAATAAAAGGAAAGTTGTTTATAAATAGAAAGAGTGGCCAAAAAAGCAAATAAAGAAAACTTAAAAAACCAAATGGGTTTTTTATTCAGCCAAATGGCCTTAACAATCCATGATTTAAGACCAAATTGCCCCAAAAAGAGGGAGAGCTCAAAAACGTATGGGAGAAGGAGAAGAGAAGAGGAAGAGGAAGAAGAAGAAGAGAAGAAGAGGAAGAGAGATCAAGTCCAAAAAGGTATGGAAACTAACCTTGATTATGGAATTGAATGGATCTATGGAACTTTAAGGCTTTGTATGGGTAATATCTATCTCCAAAGCTGGGGTTTTGATAAAATTGTATCCAAACCTTGATTCTTGAAAATAGTTGGTAAACCTCATATGGTACAAGATAATCATAGAATCCTCTCTTGGGTTGGATTCAAGGATTAATTTGAAAGAGACTGAGTTAGGGCTTAGAATAAACCCTAACTAATCATCATGGTTGGAGCCTGAGGATGTCATAACCTATGTTGGAATGTGATTTTGAGAAATTCATGGAAAGGTTTGAAAGAAGATAAGAAATGAAAGAGAAATTGAATAGAAAAAGGATTCCAAGGTGAATGAAATGGATTAGATAAAGGTTGAAGTATAGAATTGATTCAGTATCAAAGTATGAAAAATGTGAGAAAACACAATATTCTGGTACTGACTCAGACGAGACAATCTGAACTCAGACGAGACAACTTGTGTTCCGGGTCATTTGGTCAACTTGTACCGGTACAAGTTAGGACATGTACCGGTACAACCGCTCGCTTTTCCGCCTTGACCACAGATTGGGGCTAACTTACCTTATTTTTATCCGATTGAGTGATTCAAGTGGCCAATTAAAATAGACTTCAAGAAAAAACATCCATATAGAAATAGACATCATCAAATTATGACTCTAAGTGGCCCAAAAATCCACTCGAAATGGGACCATATGCAAACCAAATTCTGGTTTCAGTGTTGAACATAGAGAAGTCCGGGTTGTTTCGGACGTAACTTGAGTTCCGGTGCTCGACCGTGATTCCATGGAATAGAACCCTTAAGACCTAAATAAATGAGTATAAGGACATAGTGTCAAAATATGAAGTCAAGACCCCCGGAAAATGAGTAATAAAAAACAGTCCTCAGAAAATTCCAGAAACCGACTAGTTGGCATGAAACCATAATCCTCGAGTTTAGGATGATCCGATTGGAGGATTCCAATTTCTACTCTAAAAAAATAGATCTCATGTGAGGGACTAGAATACATCAAGGATGTGTGATAGGCTTCATATCATACAAGGTCCGAATGCCATATGGAATAGGCATGAAACCCGAATATTATATGAAACCAAAACAACCAAACACGAACATGAACATGAAAAACACATATGTCATGATCATAGAATGTGATTAAGACATTATAAGTTATGAAAGATATATGATCATATGACTACATCGACCAAAAATGAATGAGTGGACGCCCGATTAGTGCCCCGGCACCCGATTAGTACGCACTCCCGACAGGCGCTACGACACTCCCGTCCCGACAGCGCTACGCGACCGTCCCGACATTAAGGCTACGCGCACTCCCGGCCCCGACCAGTGCCACGGCACTCGCTCACTTCTGTGACCCGCCGGTGCTATGGCACCCAAAGATCAGATCGCACTTCGTACTTATCGTATCGCATCCTACCATTTCTTATAATCGTCTAGGCAATGTACATACATATGATAAGATTAATCGAATAAAGAATAAGAGTAAAGATCTCAATGTATTCGACCGTCCCAGAAAATTTACTTCGTACTCCTATATCCGAGGAAACTCAGTACCTACTCGTACTTCGCATTTGACAAGTCCCTAACTAAATAAGTTCGTAGGGCACATACGTACTCCCGTCTTCCGGGATATTCCTCGTAGCACTTTACGTACTCCCAGATTCAAAAATGTTCGTAGTACCTACGTACTCCCGTATTTAATTAAGTTTGTATTTAAATGGGGTTTTATTTTAACATGTGGATTTGATTCGTGAGTACATGTGGTACTCATCTGGGTCAGTCGATCTGTGTCAGTTGTTAAGTACACAAGGTACTCTGTGTCTGATAGTCATATGTATTACCTCTGGTATATGTATCACGATAAGTCTGTGTATGAACAAGTCTGTATTACTATAGAGATCTATCATGAGTAAGTTAAGTCACATGTCTGATTAAGTTACGTATTACCCCTAATGGTACTCTGTATTCGTTAGGATCACGTGCGCCTGATTAAGTTTTGTAGTACATGGGTACTCTGGCATTTCATCGAGTTACACAGAAGTAAAGGTCTTTCACTTGTGCTCTGATTAAGAGTCGTGAAATGCCTAAGTCTCGCGTAACGATTAAGTTAATGGTGCCTCACAGTTTCCTGTATTTGATAAAGTTAATGTTGCCGAGGTACTCTGTGTCGATGTAAGTGGTGTATTTTGAAGTTACTCTCTCATTACATATTAAACAAACCACGGATTATAAAATCCAGTATAAAAAAATCAGTGTTTTTAGTGCTCGTCATTGATAACGATATAAAGTTCATTGTGCAAAAGACCTTCATATTATATTAAATAAGTATAGTTGACAGTATATGGTACTCTCGTAGCAGTAAATAAGTATATGTATCATTTACGTCTTGCATGCACCTTTGTAAAACAATGTCATTACGATATGTATCTGCATACGTCGTCACGACCTTGTATGTGATACGATGATTGGATTAGACTTATTGTCTGCGGATAAACCCAGCCTTGAGGATAAGATCCCAGTAAAGATAAATGATATATCTCATTGGTGTTATCAGGATTAATTAAGATAAGTATATCTTGAGACATGTATAAGATCTGAAATACATGTCAGTTACTAATAAGATTGCCCGAGTTGTAAGTTCCATAAGACCGATGTCAGTTTGTGTAGTGCTTACAGTACTTAGTATAAGAATAGGATTACGCAATATCGTTATACGATTAGTAATTTCGATACCTACGGGTACCTCCAGGAATAAAGGATAAACTCTAATATCTCAAGGATAAGTTCTATAACTCCTCTGAAGTCCGGATGATGTAGTGTTTATCAGTGAAGTCTGCATAAGATAAGTTACCTTAACTCTGATCTGAATACAAATAAGTGCAGTAAGTATAAGAAGTTACGCCAACTCTCGGGTCTGAGATAACGTAAAGTGCATTAAGTATGAGTTTTGAATAGAGATATAAGTTGTAAACTCTACGGGGTCAGAATAAACATAAGTTTGTTATAAGCATAAGTTACATAGAACAGATCTGTAACTCCTATAGGGAGATCAAGAATAAAATGGCACATTTATAAAGAAAAAGTACGTATAAGTTCACGTATAATACATAAAATTTATATTATACATTGTTGTTTATGCATTAAGTAGTGTATGTATATAAGTGTGTTTCCTGGCGTAGCTTAGCGCGGGTTTTAATCATTATGAGTCTGAAGACATCGGGCTGCCTCTGTTTGGGGCGACACACAGGGGAAGGAGTTCCACTTTACATGTGGGATCTGTATGGGTTGCAATGTAAAGGTTCGGTTTGTATAAGTAAATGGGACCGATTATATGTGTATAGATTTTGATGGACACCACTCGGTGGTAGTTCTTTTGATTAATTATAAGATGTGGGCCATGCACGAGTGCCGGTCAGTACAAAAAAAAATAAAAAAAGTGTCGGTCGAGAGTCCCAGGTCCACGAGTCTCGCACCGAACTCGGTTCGGATCACTGTCAGGTCGGTCGGAAATCGGGCGTGACAATTAATACAAATAACATTATGTAGTTGTTTCATCTGAAAAATTGTTAATTGTTAAAGATGTAAGAAGTCCGAAGAAGTATGCGTGTCCGCTGGAAGCTTCATGTTATGGTTGTGAAAGGTGCGTCTTGTTGGAAACCGATAAGTATATTGATCCGCATATATATGTCGATCCTTGCTTGAATGCGGACCGTACAATTAGACCCCAGCAGGTTGATGCCCATATCAAAACAATGATTAAGACACAATTCACATTGTTAGTAGTTGCTATTCAAGCAAGCATTATGGAGAAATTTGGATATGAAATATCATACAAGAAGTCATTGCTTGGAAAACATAAAACACTTGCTAACTTATTTGGTGACTTTTATAAGTCATATGCACAACTACCACATTTTTTCATGGCCTTATAGCAGGTAAATCCTAGATGTGTTGTAACTTGGAAAACATTTGACAATAATATGCAACATAGGAGATGTTCTGCGTTTTCTAGGCGTTTCATGCATCTATTGAAGGATTCAAATATTGTCGGCCAGTACTCAAAATTGATGGTACACATTTGTATGAGAAGTATAAAGGTTGTTAATGATTGCTATGAGGTGCAATGGAAATAATAAGTTGTTTCCATTGGCATTTCTTTAATGATACTTAGGCTCTGGGAGTCTGTTTTTGTCATACATTTGATCTTTGGCGACGGAAGAAAATGCAGCCATGACAAAATACATATCGCCTCGGTTGTGCGCACGCTACTAGTCGCGTTAGCCACTGTTCGCGGCGACCTGCATCGATGGCACCAAGGGGTATATCAGCGACGAGTTCTATCTGTAAGTGGCGAACTACGATCAGCGGTGACCAAAGCCATAACGCTGGCCGTTCCTTATCGCGACATAGAAATCTAGTACATCCGACGCATATCGCGACCTTTGAGGATCACCGGTTGCGACGATAAACCCTTACGCGATGATGAACTATCGCCATGACATCATTTTTCTACATCGACATAAACCTCCTAGTCATGGCCAGGCCCGCATCGCGGCATGAAAGCGTATGTCATGACACAGAGCCTTTAGTCTCTTAATGATTCTACGTCGCGACAAAGGAGGATTCTTATCGCTGACCTAAATCCCCACGGCTGAGGCGGCACATTTAGCGACTTGAAGTTACAATGCGACCTCTTGTTGTGATTGTCTCTATCGTGACGAAAGGCGGCACTGTCGCGACGTAAGTATGAAAGAAAACTAGAACCTGTCCGCAGCCAAAGAAAGCCGTATTCTGGCCGATTTTATCACTTAAAACGCGAGAATCATGTCGCGACACGGGAATTCTGTCACGACCGCGAGCGAGGAAAAGCTCTGCCGTGACCGAGCCACGCCAGCGACTTAAACCCCTGCGAATACCTGAAAATCTCTCGCGATAAAGAATACTCTATCGCGACGATCCTACCGATAGCGCATGGCGCTTCCTAGCGTAGAGTGGTAGCGAGCGAGCTACTCGAACTCGGCTCGGGCTCGGGCTCGACTCGAAAAAAGCTCGGCTCTGGCTCGGCTCGTGAAATTAAGCGAGTCGAACGAACTGGGATTTGGAGCTGATAAATCTCGGGCTGGCTGGCTCGGCTCGAGAAAAAGCCGACTCGGTGCTGGGATATCCGTCGGTGGAGCAGGGCTTCCACCTGCGGTCTCCGGTAGACGGGATCGGTCTTCACTCGTGCGATCAGGCACAAAGGCGCCCAGTGATCACCAGTCATGTGTCGAATATCGATGTAATGGATCCTCGAGCTCTAGATCCGATCGACATGGATGGCAAATGCATGAATCCTGGCAGCGGATTAAGGAGAAACGTGGCAGCAGCGGTATTCCAGCGAATCCACGTCGTCTGGCGGGGGCGTACCTAGATCTCGAATCACCTTTCGATAAGCGAAATGGTACTACGATAAGCGCGAAGGTGTCGGCGGCGGTATGTTTGATTGTGGATAGCGTGAAGGAGTCTTGTGAAGGGGACGTCGGGGAAGGGCGTGGATGTTGGGTATGACCCCCTTTGGTACGATCGATCGATCTGGTGTCTGAGAATCCGTTCTGAATGTAGGGGTATTGGGGCTCCTGTGGAAACTATAGAGGCGGTGGCCGTGAGCTTAAACAGGTTGCCGATCTTAGCGGTAGCGATGGGGCCCAGTCACGGACCGATCACGATCAATTCGGCCCCGATGAACTAGGATCGATCTCGAATCTAGGGTATTGAGGCCCCTTTGGATGCGATGCTGGACTTAACTTGAGCATCCCCAGCGTGGAGTATGGAGTAAAACATCGAGGGTGATCGTGGGGTGGGGTTTCATAGAGGAAACAAGGAGCCCGGCATGCGGGATCTGCCCAGAGGCAGTGATTAATAGCGTCGGGAGTGCCACCAAGTCATTTGCGGAGTATGAAAATTTGGACGGCCGGTTCGACATGGTGGGCGGGTCACGGATCTCGGTCCGTGATGGGTGAAGCTATGGGTCTTGAAAATTAATCATCTCTTGCCAGCTTAGTAGTCGGAAGGTGGTGTAACCAACCATGTGCGGCCGATATATTACCCAGTATTTGTTACTAATGAGTTTGCTTAGCGAGGATGCTTGTTGATATATTATTTCTTTATTTAGATAATTGATTAAAACCCGATCATGTTTCTTATTCAATGATTTCGAATTATCTTTATTTAACATTTCACAGGGCTATACTTGTTTTAATTCTATTTCATAATTTTTTCGATTCTGTTTGTTTCGTGATGGAAATTCTGGCGTAATCGAGAAAGGAAACAAATGTTGAAGGAGGTGGCTTTAACGGCTTTAGCATCGATTGCTAAATCTGACTAAGGTAAAACAAATCCAACTTTTGAAAATTATTTCCCTTAATTGATGTATTTGTTATGATTGATTAAAGTTAAAAGTATATGGGTGAGGCTTGAGGATTGATTACAATACAAACTTGTATAGGCTCAGGATTGGGCTTGAGCTCGAGGTTAAGCTCGGGCTCGTTAAATGTTATGGAAAGCAGCCTAATGAGCTCGAGGCAAGCTTTTTTTTTAAGTCAAGCCCAGCTTGAGCGATTTTAAAATTTAGTTAGCTTCGGCTCGGGCTCAGGCTCGCTCATGGTGCTCAGCTGCTTTCGAAATGTTAGCTCGGCTCGGCTCGTTGACCTACCTAGCACCTACAACCTTCTGAAAGCCTTGATAAACTCTCAACACCCCGAAAGCCTTTTCGCAAGGCAGCATGAAACACAGGAAAACTGCCAAACTATTTTAAGCAGTTAATGGAGTTTAATTCACGACTTTCTTTCCATATATGTATAGAAACTGAATAAACTACACAGAATTTAACGAGGAAACTAGATAAGCACATCGAAAATTTTACAAAATCTGATAAAACCATAAATAAGGTCTCGAGATGTATTTTATCTCTTGGCGTACCTCTAACACTTGAAAATATTTTCCCACGGCCAGGTGAGTAATGCCCGATAGATAAAATCTCTACAGTACACTCCCACTAAGTGCACATGCGATGTCATGATTCACACATTAACACTCATTAGTAAAAATATGCACATTTCTACGCAGATGTCACCACATACCATACTTATGTCTCGAGTCTCGCCGACTCCTCCTTTATGCCTTTCCATGTATGGCGTTTTCAAAACAAAATATTTTTGTTTTTGAAACTCATTGGACAACCTCCGATATCAAAACCCATTGGACAACCCTCCGATATCAAAACACATTAGACAACCCTCCGATATTAAAATTTGTTGGACAAGCATCCGATAAGAATTTGTGAATGACTCTACGATATAATTTATTGAATGAACTATGTCATGCACTCACACCAGTTTCAGATTTCCCATGCACTGCAGCCCAGCGATGCCACTTCATGGTATTTATATTACATACATACTAAGAACTACATGCAATATTTAAGAATCATGCTTCATACAAGCATCATTGATAGCTACATCTTGCATGTAATTCATACCCGTACATAATCGTGTTAATATATTAAGCATGCATATATCATAACATTTTCCACCTTGACATGTATTTATTGATCAAGCGATCGACATGTAAAGGCTGATTTTCGGTCTCGACACAGGAAGAAGCGGCTGTCTGCTTGATCGGCATGTCGATTCACATGGCCTTGACGCCTGACGAGATCATCATACTCCGGATCATGCTTGGGCAAAAATAAAATCGGTTCCAAAGCGTAGTTTAGGCCCAGAGACACAAAGGTGGTCCCCCAGTATCAACAATTTATACGGCAGTTCTTGAGCAATGAATGATTAGAGCTACGACTCATAGCCATTGAATAGCCTTAGACAACGATAACGGTAGGAGAGAACCCCTACCTCTTGAAGCGTAGGCAACTTCACTCCTCATTCGAAGGATTTTCTCGTTCGGCAACCAAAAGCTCACCGGCACTGGTTCCTCCTCCCTTTTCTTTTTCTTCTTTTCTCTTTTCTTTCCTTTCCTTTCTTTTCTTCCTCTTTTCTCTTCTATTCCACCGAACTCATTTAGTCTTGGTGGAGAATTCCTTCTCAAAACACTTTGACATATGGCAATCACTATGCCATGTGTCCTCATGCCTCATTTACTCACCCGCAGGTGCGTGCATGAGAATGGTATGACCGCCTTAGTTCCCATGTGCCAAGTGTCCTATCTCCTCGGGTTCCACATAGCCGCGTATTTTCATGCCCGAGTGTCACCGTATGATTCGTTAGATTCGCCTCTCGAAATACGTGAGTGCGTCTCGAGGTGACGAGGTCGTGTGCTATAGATTCGTGAGATGAACTTAATGGTGTGGTCTGTGTTGTCATCCGAGATCTAGATAAATTTCCAAACTTACAGTCTATACTGTAGCGGTGGTCTATAGTTTCACATTTGCTATAACAGAAGGCGAGAATATTGATAATTGAGGGTGGTTATTGACATGTATTAGAAACAGAGTAACTCAAAGGATGAGACTTTGTGTAATATCTTATAGACATCGGACATTATAAGCGATGTGGTGATGTTCTATAGTTGGTTTGAGAAATGCCTATCATAGAGTTTGCATGCGCTATCTTATCTGACAATTTTATGACTTGATTGAGATAAGATATTGAAAAATTTGGTGTGTAAAGCTAGTAACTAAGTTGATAAAATTGATAAGCATATGGACGATTAAGAGAATTAATTTGGAAGTACAACGATGGTTAAAAGAAGCCCGATCCCTCCTTGAAATGGGCAATTTCCCATGATGGAGGTCGGAGATATGGTATCATGACTCTGAGCTTGTATGAGGTTTTCAATAGTGTTCTTAAAGGAGCTCATAAGCTTACTCCTTAACTACATTGGATTCCAGTGGCCATTTTTCGGCTCAATAGTTACTTTGTTGAAGGAAATGGTGTTAATAGATTGACATCAAATAAGCAATACACTCCATATGTTGATGCTAAGATTAAGGCACATATGGTTAAGGTTGGGTCATTTGAAATAATTTTTTACCATCACATCCAAGGACGATTTCATGAAGACAAGAGTGGTCGGGCATTGTCGGCTTACATGACCACGAATGCACATGTGGTGAACTTATATATGGATTTCCATGGGTATATTATAGCAACATCGCCCCAGTTTGATTTGTTGATTTTCGAGCATTTGCTGAGGGCTGCAATGCTGGCATCTTGTGATACATGGATGATCTTGTTCCATCTGTCTTGATGAATGTGAGTGGCTTCATTGTGATGGTCAAACCATTGTGCCTTACGAGTTAATGAAACGCATAGGTGCGGAGGATGTCGAAATCGACTGTTTGCATAATGAAATGGACGTTAGAGAGGAAGCCACATTACGTGGTTTGGAAAACAACACGAGTCCTGTCGTCGCTCTTATAAAAATAGGAATCGAGTTTATTGAAACATGTGATGTAAACTTCTTTTTATGATTGAGATGAAAAAAACTATTGTGGTACTATCTTTATGATATTATCTAAATGAAAGTATTTTTTCATTGTTATTGATTGCACATGTTGGTGTTGATTTGTATTGGATATGTTCATAATACAAGGGAAACTCTATCAAAATTTTCATTTTTAAGAATAACACTTTGTATTCCTTATGAACATGAAATTCTAAAAATTGTTATTTGTTACAGATATGGCCTTGAAGAGTGGGACATGATCTGAATCAATTTGAATGATCTTGTCTTAGTTTTCTGAAGAATGAGCATAAGTCTCACTTTCTTCGATATACTCTATGTATGGGTTTTTACAATGTATCATTTATTTTTTGAATTCTTGTATGCATAACATTTGTATTGATTTATTGATTTTTTTTATAATTTGTAAACGCCCCGTTACTCACTCTTCGACAATAGATGTTGAAGTTCATGCGGGAATGATAGTTGGTCCTCACATTCACCCGCCATGATTCAAAGTTGGGCACATCATGATGTATCACATCGGACATGTGATGCTCGATTGATATCCCGATCGGTAGTCTTTATTGAGAGAGATGATATCTGAGACACACACCTTCCACTTTCTCTGTTGAGGAGGCCGGCGATCGTTACGAGGATGTTTGCATCATCTTAGGACTTCATATCCATATACCACTAGTCATTGGCACATGTGACTTGGATCGTCGCTGTGTCATGAGCTGTTAGGTGTGATCCCACCGCCATTTGAGTTTAGAGGATCGAGCATTTCAACACGATGATTGATTCGACGAATTCTCTGACTTCCACATTAAAAATTGATGAATGATCTTGACCACTATTACACTTTGTGCTGAGCTTTCATCCCCAGCATTAGTAGAGTTCCTTCTTGTTTCAGAATGAGTATGCATGTTGACTTCGGTTTTTCTCCTACTCTGATGAGACTTGACGGAGATATCTACATAGTTAGGGTAGATATAGTTGAGGTAGTCTTGTTAACATCGCCTGTGGAGTTATCTTGAACTTGGATCATGGTATTGAAATCTCGGGATGTATGGCATTATTCTGAGGTATTAATCATTTATTTTTTAGCTGCACACGTTCATCTAGAAAGTTTATCAGGTAGTATGATAATATAATAATTGTTTTTCTTATCATTATGGTCTTGGTAAGACTCCATGTAATCTGACTTGATTTTAGTGGAAGCCCTTTAGCCTCCCGGCGGAGTTAAGTTGTACACCATAGATTAACTACTAGAGTGAGCTGAGCGACAATGGGGTGTACACCGTGGATTCTTGATTGAGCTTGAGCGATCAGTGATGCCATTAGGGTGTAGGTGGAAGCCTTTACCGTGGTATAACCACGTCGATGCGATTGACCTTATATCAAGACCAGTTAGATGCACAGACTCCTGATCAGGTAATTGTAGATTAATCTATATTATTTTTAGTCATAATCACATTAACATTATTGACGTAGAATGTATATTTATGCCAAGGTACATGGGAGCCATACATTTGGAGACTCGGTTACCAGTATGGTGCACTTGTTTACATTAATTAGGAGATTTGGCGGACAATATCACCGCTCGTATGCTGAAATTGTTGAGTGGCATCGATCAAAGCAAGTCTTGCGTCTGTTTGGGCTTCATCAGGGGATACCTCTATCTTGCTTAACAAAGTAAGAACTACATTCCATTGATAAATGAGGATGGCCCAAGTACGATTAGGAGACGTATCATGCACATTACGTTGCATTATGGGTTACATGTCTGATGATCGTCACATCACCTCCCCATGGCTGGAGTAATTATGGATATGATCCATATATGGAGTGGTATCAACATATTACCACGGCGTTTTATCACACCATCACTCATGCTGGATCGAATGAGGTATCTTGTCTGGCGCAAAGATCGATTGTTGGTAGAGTCTTTAAATTCTAATTATTTTTCAATTTTAATGAGTAAAGATAATCATTTACAAATGTTTAGTTTGGTTTTTTTTAGATCAATGGGATAGTTGACACATTTGCTAGTAGATTTAATTAGGCCTACTTCTAGCTTACGGTGTATGACATTCATTAGATTGCTACATCGGTGAAATATTGGGAATACGGTTGAGAGAATACGAATGAATAGGACAATAAAGAGAATAGGCGAAGAATGCCCTAATCTTAGGGATGGTCGTCTCTGCCCACTCTAAGACTCTATTAGGGCTGGCTTGAAAGAAGACTCGCTTTATCACTTGAAGGAAATGGTTAACTCCATTCCCATTTGAGTACCCTTTATAACCATTTGAGTTAAGGCTAGGAAAATGTCATTGATCAGTTTTACGCCTTATTGGGGAGGAGCATCACATTTTGTACACAATGAGGAGGCATCCACATCATATGAACCATCCATCAAACCTCCTCTGTCATCGATGCGATTATGATCTGACTGTTTAGAGTTGAGGGAGAGGTGAGTGGGTGATACACATGAGGCGATATTTACCACTATACATGCTTGTACGAAATAGACCACTAGTCGTTTTAGGCATGTAGCAAGGGTATTTGTAAGCCTAATTTGATTTGTTTCATGAGTTAAATGTGGCAGGAAATGAGAGACACGGAAAGTTACAAAACTTAAGGACAAAATTGTAATTTCTTGCGAATGGGGCGTAAAGTCGTAAGTTGATAGGTTATAGGCAGTAGAAATAACGGGAGTGAGGCCCTGATGAAATAAGGGAAGTTAGAGGGCAAAGGCGATAAAGCGAACTTAACCCCAATGGGTTTTGATGGCGAACATGGCCTTAGAAAGAAGGGGATTTAAAGACCAAATTTGGTCAAATTGGGAGAGCAGAGTAGAGAAGAAGAGAAAGAAAGAGAAGAAGAAGAGAGGAAGGAAGGAGGAGGATTCAATGGCCCAGGAACTAAGGTATGGAACTTTGGATTCTTTGTATGGAAGCTGAATTAGTATGGATTTATGGAATTCTAAGGCTTGGTTTAGTTAATGGCTTGTCCAAAGCTAGGAGTTTTTGTTAAGAATTCATTCTAACCTTGGATCTCTTGAAATTAGAGGGTTGGTAAAACCCAGCTATGGAACAAGGTAGGTATAGAAGTCTCCCTTTTATAGGTTGAGATACATGTTAAATGAAGGAAATTGAGTTAGGGTTTTGATCAAACCTAACAAATCTTGACACTTAGCGTCAATAGCTGGGTGGTAACCCATATTAGAATGATATTAGGAGAGATTAATGGAAAGTTTTGAAAGAAGACAAGAAGAAGTGAAGAGGTGAGTAGAAAAGTGATTATAAGATGAATTTGAGTGATCTTGAAGTGTAGATGAAGTATAGAGTTGAAATGGGGATCAAAATATGGAAAAGGAGAGAAAAGCACATTACGGGCATTCTCGGGTGTCTTCTCTGGGGTAGAAGTTAGGGTGCCGTCTGACTTTGGTCACGGTCATTTTTGGCGGATTAGGTAAAAATTGAGTTACACCGATGCAAGCTTGTTCTGGTTTTCAGTTTCGACCAGTTTTAGTATTTTGGCCATAACCTCATTTCTTATCGATTTGGGTGATTCAAGTGGCCAATTAAATAGACTTCGAAGGCAAAACTTAAAGAAGGCATCGCCAAATTCACAGTCCTAAGTGGCCCGAATACACTCGAAGTGGGACCATGTGCAAACGAGTGCGGTTTTCGGTGTTGAGCATGAAATTCAGGGTTGTTGGACGTAACTTGAGTTAGTGCTCAGGTGGGTGATTCAGTTGGAATAGAACCCTTAGCACCTTAGCTTTAAATGATTATAAGGAAATAGGGTCAAAATATAATTTAAGACCACAGTAAATAGATGCTGAAGCTGTCGCTAGAAAAATCGGTAAAATGACTAGTTGGCATGAAAATGCCATAACTTTAGTTTGGATGATCTTAGATTGGATCGATTCAATTCTAAGTAAACTAGATTCATAGATAGATATGTGAATGAGGTGTATTTCATAGATGTGTTCATTTAATATGAATATATAGGATTATATGATAGATATATTTAAATGAATAGATAGAACATGCTAGAACAAATGATAGAATAATACAATTGATATGAGTATATGATAGACACATCTGAAAAGGAATAAGATGGAGCAGAACATATGATAAAAAAGACATAAATGATGAAACGATAGAGATAAGCGAAAGATACAAAGCATAGGAATGAGAACATGCATAAATGATAGAGTGCAGTATATGAAAATGTGAATGAGTAAAAGCACATAATAGGAATATAAGTGAAATCTGAGAATAAGCTGACATGATAGAAGGTATAAATGATATAAGAGATATGAATATAGAAAACATATATGAATATATGAATCTGAGAGTGCATAGATGCGTTCATGATATATGATATACAAAACTAAATAATAGAAAAGATATGACTATATGTAATATAGATATATGAAACGATAATATGAAAGCTGCGAGATATGAGAATTAATACGAGTAAAGTAATGATAGTATATAGTAAGCGATTATGATATGATAGTTATTCGTGCTTATGAGATATGTACGGAAAATGTAATAAAGCGAGTTATGCGCTAGAGGCACTGGTAGAGGGATAGATAGACGTGCACATAGGAAGATACGATTCTTTGCGGCATATTCGTAGACGAGATATTGAGGCGTTTGGGTCGATGATATAGATCGTTTGGATCGGGTAGTACGCATGAGTCAGCGCGATAGGCCAAAATCCTTGTCTGGAATGCGGTGATAGTACCCCAATTTACCACGTAGAGCGAAATATTTATGCCGTGTTGATGACCCAACTGGGTACGTAAGACGAAATCGTATGGAAATGCAGTGATAGTGCGCGGTCTGTATGGATTATTTCCATGCTCAGCTTTAAGGTATTCGCAGGATATGAAAACTAACGGGAAATGATATGTATAAAATATATGACATGATATGAGAAGGCACGTAAGTAATTAGCTATCTTTGATAAATCTGAGCAAATTCTGAACGAAGTATAGTATAACTTAATATGAAAATAAGTATATACTTGTAGTAAAGTACAGAAAGTATCTATTGTAAGTATAGGATGATAAGAATAAGAATGTGAATGTATATGATATAGGAATAGATAGAGATAACGGGGATATGAAGAATTACAAGATGAACGCACATAACGGGGGGAAAGGATACGATAGTATAAGTATGAAAGTGAAGAATGCGATAAATCATAAACTAGAAAGATGAAAAAGACATAGACTAGCGATATGATAAGTATAGGAATAGAAAAAGTTCGACATCTGTTAGGAATAATAAATGATAAGAAATTAAGTTATAGAAATATGTTTAGATATATATATATATATATATATATATATACTATATATATATATATATATATATATATATATATAATGCATATGTATAAGCATGACGATCGCCATTGGTGGTTGTCACATTCAGCACATATTCATTAAAGCGTAAAACATGGTGTTAATCCATGTAGGTCTTAGAAGAGAGAGGAAGCTGAAGGGCCAGACCTTCCACATCGGTAGAGATCGGCCCAGCATCCAATAGGGAATTCGATTTGGAAGATTTTTGTATAATGTATAAGTCTTTGCATTTCTTACAAGCGATTAGTAAATGTTGAACCTTTATTAAATATGTATTATATAAGTAATTGTATAAGTAATGGGGTTTCAGTATATGCGTATAAATTATGATGGACCATGAGCTCCGGTGGTAGTTGCACTGTATGTCTCCTGGAAATAGTTTGTTATTCTTGAAATTGTTTGTGCGATAGATGCAGTCTGACTGAGAAGAGCAGTCGATGAGAGTCCCGATATAGTATAGATAGTATCGCCGGACTTCGGTTCGGATGTGATCGGGTCGGCGTGGGGATCGAGAGGCGTGTTCTATCTACTACATTTTCACCAGAGACTTCCACACCACCCTCTACCACTCCACATGTCATCAACACATCATCCCATAAGTGGCACCTACATCTCCATCCTTAGGTACATATTTACAAATACTCTTATGTGTGAGTCTTAGATCAAATACATCAAATATCACCTTACCATCACCACCTTACAATCACCTACATTACGGTGATCTTGCCATTGTTGACCTTGTTCACGAGAAAGTTAGTTAAATGCATGTGACATTGATTTCACGTACTACGTCGAGTGCTTCATCGAATTTAAACTCATAGTTCCATTTCAGATTACACATGTCCCTCGAGATCATACAACTACGTATTCTAGGCGTCCTAAGATAAAGACAAAATATCCATCATGTGACTTTCATTGATATGTATTTATATTCGTATTATGATTTTTATTTTTTATAATGAACAAGAGACAATCTTTTAGTTATATTACTTTGTCATGTAATCCAAGTGAAAGGTTTGTATTTAAAATGATTTTGTTGTGTAATGCAGGTGGAAGTGCTTAGTTTATATTTGAAATCAAAGTTTGTTGTGTAATGAATTAGTTGTAATTTGGATGCAAGTAGATGTAATTTGTAATTTCAAATGAAATTTTTTTAAAAAGTCCAATGCCAAAAT
This sequence comes from Tetrastigma voinierianum, assembly GCA_016808115.1. Lineage (NCBI taxonomy): Eukaryota > Viridiplantae > Streptophyta > Magnoliopsida > Vitales > Vitaceae > Tetrastigma > Tetrastigma voinierianum. The sequence goes on along the minus strand of JAEQBH010005931.1, from coordinate 202,202 downwards.
CACTCATTATGACTTTGATTTTTTTAATTCTAGCTATGGTCAGTGGCTTGTGAACTTCTTGTCTAAAAATTTTCAAAAATGTAGTGGCGTGAAACTCGCTTAAATTTTTAGCAGTGTTATTTGTTAACTTTGATGATCGTGTAAGTTAGCATCGTACCAAACGTATTGGTTGGATATTATTTTGATTTCCAAACTATTTTGATATATATATTTTTTAATTTGTATTAGTTTGGGATAAAACTCATAATTTTCCCATTACATGTTAATTCCATGTGTTTTTTTTGAAGTAGCAACTGAATTTTCTGTTGTACATTTGTGAACCTTTCTTTTAATTTATTAAAGTTTTGGACATAAATAGGTTATTTAAATTTTTTTTTTATACTAATTATAGGTTGGTAATAATGGCAAGATTAGTCACGTCTGACGATGTAAATGATCATTGTTCACATGACATTGAAATCTACTCAGGTGTGTATGATCAATGGCTATGTAATTCGAAATGCTAAATTACGACGTTAAGCTTAAAAATTCGATAATGATCTTGTTGTTGAGACGTTATTTACAAAGTCTATTCATTTAATAAAATTTTAAAATAACCTAAATATGTCTAAAACTCAATTTATTATTTCTAAGGTATATGAGGCGCATTTGGTGGAGGCGTTTTATGCCAAATTAGAGGATTGAACTGCATTTTAGAAAGTGTAATGCAGTGGAAATCTCTAATATTGTTGTTTGGTGATGGGGATTGGAAAGTGGATTAGGACTCGATGTATTAGTTTTAATGTTATTAGAGATGGCGTTTCAGGCAGAGGATTGAATATATGGAGTTAGAAAATGATTTATTACAGAAGTTGTCGATAATTATAAATCTTCTTACTGCAGGTTCTCATAATACTGCGAGATGTCAGCAACCAATTGTTTAAATGTACAATAATTAATATTTAAATTATATGAAGAAATTGACATATTGAGATTACCAACATATTTATCTTAGATAAAAAAAAAAAAACTTATTCACAACTCTATTGATAAACTAATAGTAATGTTTATGAATTTGGCAGTTTAATATTTTTATAGTGCTTGACTCGAATTTGTATATTTTAAAATTTTAAAATGGCTAATCTTTATAAGTAAATGTTTTAGTGCTTGATAATAATATCTTTTATTATAATAAAGCTCATCTTATAAATTTAAATTATTATGAATAAAATACTCAATAATAAATTATATTAATATTTTATTGATTATTTATATATTTAACAAATTATTAATAACTAATAGAATCAATTACTCAAATCAGATTAATGAAGTCATAATATTAAACAATTAGCAGCATGGGAAAGAGGGCCATATTCCTTTAAATCTCCGTTAATATTTTATTTCTTCGTGGATATAAGGCTGTCGCTGGGTGAGGCCAGTAACCCAACGCCGTTACCCAACTCAACTCAACTTCCTGATATTATTATATCACATGTGGTGCTAAAGCTAGCTTTTATACTATCTTGACGTTGACGTGGGACTGGGAGAGAGAGCGTCAATGCCACGCTTAACAAGGACGCGTTTTCCTCCTCCTCCTCCTCCAGATACCATAAAACCCTTAACCTATATTCTCCCTCCTCCTCCTCACCTGCTCTCTCGGCGAGAGCAGTAAATTTTCACCTATTGGGGTTCCACTCATATTGTTTCTTCTTAGCTATTTGACTCTTTCATGATGATATTCGACCGTTTCTTATCATCGAGTCTGAATTGCTAGAAATTTCAAGAAAAGGGAAATAACCCTAGATTTCGTTATATTGATTTTCTTGATACAGAAGATCGATTCGTAGTGTTTCTTTATTCTCGGTGCCATTAGTTTGTCATGCGTATGAAATGAATTTCAGCGTTTCCATTCGCGGGTGTCATCTTCTTTAAGATGATGGCTGCGAGTGGATCTTCATTGTGGTGTTACAGATGCAACAGGTTCATCAGGGTTTGGGCTCAAGATACAATCCTATGTCCCGATTGTGGTTCTGGATTCGTGGAGCGAATCAACAATCTCTTTCGACCTCCATGGAGTCGTCGATCTCCAGCATCGGCAATATACCACGAAAACAGGGATAATTTGGATCAGGATCCGGTTCCTAGAATTCGCCGGGCCAGGAGGAGTGGAGTTGATCGGCCTTTTTTCAACCCTGTTGTCGTCCTCCGCGGTTCTGCAGATGTAAGTAGCAGTGAAGGTGGTGGTACCAGTCGTGAAAGGGGAAGCTTTGAATTATATTATGACGATGGTACAGGTTCGGGATTAAGGCCGCTGCCTGCCCGCATGTCCGATTTTATGATGAGTTCCGGGTTTGATCGTCTTCTGGACCGATTGTCACAATTAGAAATCAATGATGCTGGGCATTGTGAGCATCCTCCGGCTTCGAAGGCTGCTGTTGAGTCTTTGCCCACCATCAAGATTGTTGATAGTCATGTTCTGAGTGAGACGCATTGTGCTGTTTGCACAGAACCTTTCGAACTTAACTCGGAGGCTCGTGAGATGCCGTGCAAGCACATTTACCATTCTGATTGTATCCTTCCTTGGCTCTCTCTCCGTAATTCTTGCCCTGTTTGCCGCCATGAGTTACCTACGGATGATCATGAAGGTGGAAATTCAGAGCATCAGCAGTCTCCTGGTCAGACAGAAGAAGGCAATGTGGGGCTAACAATATGGAGACTCCCCGGAGGTGGTTTTGCAGTTGGAAGGTTTACTGGGGAAAGACTAGCTGCAGAACGCGAGCTTCCCGTTGTTCCCAGGGAATCAGATGGCGGGAATAATTCCCGTGGTGCTTCCGTGAGGAATTCGTGGGGTGCAAGTGGAATAGAATCAGAGAGATTATGGATTTGGTCGTGTTATGAAATTTCTTATCTTTTGGGAGGTTTAGAGAATTTTATCCCTCGACCTCGTCGAAATTGGGTCGAGGCGGGGAAGTTACCTGATTCCAGTGTTTGAGAGGTCGTCAAGAAGGCACACTTATCATGAGCTTTGGATGCGGTGAAATTCTTGTTTTAAATGTCTATGCCCTACCTGAATCTTATTGCTGTAATCTTGCTGAAGGAAGAACGCATGTGAAAATGCATGATTTACTCTCTGTAGATAATGACACGAAAAAAGAAAGGATTTGTTTCCAATTTAATATATATATCTGTCATAATGGAAATGTCAGCTGTTATGAGATTTATTTTTGCATACATAGAGAGAACACTATGCTGTTAGCTGTGCACTTAGAGTTGGCCATCAAAGGTTATGAAGGCATTAAAAATGTTTGATGGTATTTTCAGATTGAAATTTGCAATTTAAAATGCCAAGCAGAATGGAAGTTGAATTGTTATCAGATTTATTTTTGCATAATGGGGAATGCTGTGTTGTTTTCTGCCTATTTTTAGAGTTGGCCATCAAATTTGGACGTAGTGAAATTCTTGTTTTATATGCTGATGTTCCCTGCCCAAATACATGTGGACATGCATGGTTTACTCTCTGTAGATAATGACAATGAAAAAAAGAAAGGATGATTTCCAATTAACATTTATCAATCAGAATGGAAATTTCAGCTTTATCAGATCTATTTTGCATGCGAGGAGGACACTACGCTGTTAGCTGTGCATTTTGAGTTGGCCATCAAAGGTTATGAAGGCTTTAAAAAAGTTCGATGGTTTTCAGAATGAAAATTTCCTGACTTAAAAAATTTCAAGGAGAATAGAGAAGTTCAATATTTATGAGTTTTGTTTTGCATAATGGAGAACACTGTGTGCTGTTAACTGTGCATTTAGCGTTGACCATCAAAGTTTATGAAGATATTAGAAAATTTGATGTTTTCATTTTCCTCTATATAATTTATTTACTAGCAGCTGGGTGATTTTATTTTCAGTTACCTAGAAGTTTCTAAGTTGTTCTAGATTTTGTTTTCTGTACATATGGAGGAAGAAGACTTAGCACTTTGGTATGCACTTACAGGTGACTATTAGAAGTTATGAAGGCATGCATTTATTGTTGCTTGCTTGCCACTGAACATGAATTAGTCTCTAAAAGCGTTGTACTAAGTATTTCTTTTTGTTCACTAATCAATGCTTATTATTTTCTCTTTTACATAATTTGTTTGCACAGTTAGGTATGTTTTTTACTTTCAGTCTCTTGGGAAACTTTAAAGTTGTTCCATTCCATCATTCCTTGTAAGATGGTTGCTTTCTCTTTGATCTTCTGTTTCTTTTGGATGTTCTCCTCAAAGTACTAGTCTCTGAATTACAGCGGGTCTGCCAGTTAGTCATGTATCTCTTTTAAATTCCTTGCACTTGTGATTAGTTCCTTACCAATTGTTATATCTAACCATTCATCCATTGATCAAAAACTCATAGTAGAAAAATTGTTCTGAATGTATCACATAAGAGGATGCAGGGATCATCCCAAACAAATGTGTGGTTATGTCAATCTGCATTCTCAACATGTTACTGGGTTATATGCGCTGAAGTGCATTCACCTTATGAAAGGCGATGTGATCACCTTGAGTCATTACTCTTTTTTTTTTTTTGACAACCATTCACTTGGAATTACAACATTGTAATAATCTGCTCTCAAGAAGTTTCGAACCCTAGTCCCTCCCCTCCCTATGCCTAGCCTAGCACTTTAAACCAACTTAGCTAGGGCTTATTGGCGAGTCATTACTCATTGTTGTGTGTTATTTAGCTTATTTATTTCGCCCTAGCATGAAGGTCTTTAATGAGTTTATGTGTTCTTATTATTCTAAGGGCATTAGGTTTTACAATATTAGGTGTCGTTTGTTTTTTTTGACTACGAAAATTAAATAGCTTTAGTATTAACATTTGTTTTTAACATTTTTAATGATTTATTATTAATTTACAAATAAAATTACGAGATAAAAATAGGCCAAAAAATATTTTCTTCTGCATTAGGAAAAGTCGTATTAAAGCAAGCCTTGCGTGCCAATGGAGGAGAATTTAACGTGATATTCACGTGTTAAAAAGCGAATAAACATCTTGTCTTATTAAGTCTTATTTGGAAATTAAGTTGAAAAGTTACATTCGGCGTCTTAAAAAAGCGAATCTGCATAGTTTTAAATGGTCTACTGCATGGGATAGTTCAATTTCTTGTGGACTCTGGTAAACTTGGAAACCTAATCCTATCCGAAATTTTGATAATAAGAATTACAGGTGGAGGTGGGCCAATTTAGACAATGTCAAGATTGAATCACTTCTTTGTAACAGAGAAGTGGAATAGTAGCTTTAGGGAGTTAAAGCAAGATGTTCTCCCCAAGCCTTTTTCTGATCATTTCCTTGTTATGTGACTGTGGGGAGGCTTGGGGAGAGACCCTACCTGTTTCATTTGAAAACATTTGGCTGAAGGAGGAGGGTTTAAGTAGCCCAATAAATCATGGTGATGGGGTATAGCTTCAGTGGCTCCTGTAATTACAGATTGGTTGTAAATAGAGCCTTAAAAAAACTAATTGGAGAAGTGGAATGAGTGTTTGGAAATGCGGAGGTTAAGAAGGATAGAGCTCTTGTAGCAGTGGAATTCTGGGATGAAGGAGAAGAGTATTACATGGACTCTAGAGGAATTGAAAGCAAAGGAAGCAAAGGATGACTTTAGAATTGGGTCTTGTTAGAAGAGGAATTTGTCTAAGGCTAGATACCCAGAGGTTGTGGTTGAAAGCGAGTTATAGATACAAGCTAGTTTCTCCAGAATGGCCAATGTGCATAGATGCAGGACTGTTCAAGTGGCTGGCCGGAGTTTTTGTAATAGGCCAAAGTGATCAAGAAAGGTGATTTCAGGGCTCAAGGAGCGTTCTGCATCGTTCATTTGCCAATGAAGCTATTGTCTCGATCTTAACATATTCCTTTTCCTTCTTACAAGAGCCATAGCTTGTTATCTCTTTTCCTTCTCTTGAGACCCTTATGGCGATATTTATTTACGTCTTGTGTGCGTGTATCTTTTTATCACTTTTGTATAGATCTCTAATTACTTGAAAAAGAACTAATAACATCCTCTCCAACTGAAATGTATGTTACTAAGATCTAGGTTTACACACAATAGAAAATAAATTTGTATCTAAAGCTTTACTGCTTTAGTACTACATTCTCTCTCTTTTTTTCTTTTTTTTTCATGTAAGAATTTTTAGGTCGTATCAGGAATGGTACAGTGGAGGCTTTTATGTTTATGATGCATTTTGTTGATTATTGGGTACATAATAGAAGATGGTTTTCTTGGAGACTTTTTTCGCTTTCGGTTTGATGGTGTGTACAATTCCTCTGGACACTGTTTAAGACTTTTTTTCTTTTCTTTTTTCGTTTCAGTTTGATGTTAGTGTACACTTCCAGTTATTACTCTAGCTCCTTGTATCTCTTCTATATCTATATTTCATGTGTTTACAAGAAAAAGAAAAAATCTTTGTGCATAACACAAGAAAGAAGTCTTAGATGCAAAGATAGATTATTGGTTGCCTAAACTGCATGTGGAAAGTAAATCAGTAGTATGTTTACTCATTTAACTTGCTTTTCTTGTATAAGTTTTAATTGAATCTCATTCTTAGATAGATATTTAGAATCTTTATTTTCAGATAATAGATTAATCAATATTCTTCCATACTTTAAGCAAATGGATTTGTTAGGTATTCTTTGTTGACGGAAATGGTAGTCCTGCTGGTAGTAATGTAAGGTTATTAAAAGCTTCCAGAAGGATTCAGAACATATGAGCCATAGGTGAAAAAGAGTTGGAGCCCATCCTTATCCGGAGAACCCCCAGTAATCTTTGGTTCTGACGTGTGTATCCACTAGTAGTAGCTGGCAAACAATAGATGGATAGATACAAATGCTTCTAAAACATGAACCCCTAGTCGACTTTTAATCCAGCTAGCAAACCTGTGTATATACCCTGTTGTTGTCATTCCCACAGATCTAAGCATTTTGTAGGGCAGGAAATATATCAATGGCATCACTGGCTCCATTACAGACTCTGTTTCCTGGGAATTCATTGAAGCAACCCTATATTCCCAGCTTTTATGCTCGTCCAACACCTGTTTGTTCAACAGTTTCATGGAAGAAGAAAAGATCTTTGACGATTTCTTTGCTGTTGGGGATGTATCGGCGGTTAATTTTAACTTATTTGATTGCAGGGGCTGTTGCGGTGGCAGTGCTTGGAACGGCCTTTCCAATTTTCTTCATCCGGAAGGACCTGTAATTAATAAATTGCCCCTTCACCCAACTTGTGAATGTGAATTGAATCTGTCCTTTTGAGTAGTCATTCTGAGTAGAAATTGCTATACACGTATATGTTGGATGCAGGTGTTGTGCAGTGTGATGGTGCAGGCTTTGTGCGACAATCAGGTGTGGCCCTGAGGGCGAATGCGGCAAGGAAGGACCAGACACAGATTGTGTGTGCTCGTTGCAATGGCCTTGGCAAGCTCAACCAAGTTGACAAATAGACTCCGTATATATTTCCATCTCTCATGAAATTTGAAAAACCCTCCTTTCCTTGGACAGTTCCTAGTCAAATTTACATATAAAATGTACTAGTTGTATAAGCTCTTATTTTACTACCCCATAACTTTTACATCACCTTTGAATGAATTAAAATACTATTTTCAGCTAAATGTGGTGCAGGAGAATGATTCATGTTTTCAACAAGAAGATGTGGATTATTTGCTTTCTTCATCTACATGAGTACCATTTCTGTGTTGCCAAATCAAACTATTTACAGATGAGAGCCAGGCGATGCTCTAAAAATCGACTTGTTTGTTCAATGGATGGATTGATGTTCTGCTTCTTCTAATTACTTAAAATGCCGTTCTCCAGTTTTCCCTTATGAATGAATGAGAGGAAATAATAGGGAAAGCTGGACACTGTGCGGTTGTTTCATGGTTCATTTCTCTGCAAGATCGACATTTTTTTTTTCTTCTGAGTATGTGGATGTGGATGTGGGTGTAACACTCACCTAAAATATGAACGTTTGGTGTTTGTTTGGCCACGACCCACGATACAAGGGTATCACAATCCGCATAGGATAGATCATGATACGAATTGATGAAATATATGTACAGTAAGCGGTCATGGGATCACACACTAGCATGTCATATTTTGCCTCTGCTTATGATTAGAAACCAGATTTTTGCAGACCAAGCACAATGGAAACAAATCAAATCGGCCTAATGTAGAAGATTCAGAATTAAAATATATAAGCTTGAAACAGGTAGATTTATAAAAATGTAATCACTATTGATGAATACACATTTGAGTGATAATTATAAGAGAATCGAACACATTTAAACCACAATGTACTCACATTTGGCATAGAACAAGAATGCTTGTCTGTACGTGTTTTCAGACTTGTGCGGAGTCTTTTAGGTTTAAAACGTAAAAGTGCGCGAGGATGTAAATTTCGGGGAAAATTTAATATGAGCGATGTAAGATGTGGGTGGTGATTGACGAGTCTGAGGTGAGACGAGAAGCCTTGGGAGGAGACAGTCTAGGTGGGACAAGTCCTCTTGTGGGAATATTTAGTGCGATGGACAAGTCCTCTGGGTGGGACTTAAAGTCCTCTCGTGGCACTTATTTGGAAAGTGGCGATGAGCAACTCCTCTGCGTGGGACTTAAAAGTCCTCTGGGTAGGACTATGAAACTTTTAAGGGGTGTCAGAGTGTCAATGCGGGAACCATACGTAAGCGAAGCCAAAATGGAAAAAATCACTTTGGAGGGCTATAAAGGAGGAGGGCGCCGTATTTGAGGGCTTCTTTTTTCCTTTAGTTTTAGTTTCTCTTTCTTTGGTTTTTAGTTAACTTCCAATTCCTAGGGTTTTAAGTAATAATAGTTTTCTCCATCTTCTCGTGTGGTACTTTTGTAGATCCAGTTTGATTTCCTTTCTTTTAGAAGTTTCCGGATTAGAGAGTTTGCAATCTTTGACACAAAATATTTATTACTTTAAATACTTACGTATTATGTATTGCAAATTCTCGGTTCTGAGTTAAGCTTTGATTTAGCGAATCCTGTTTTTATGATTAATTGTTAGCTTTAATCATTCATATAAATTTTATGGGTTAAACCCTATTCTTTGCAGGATCATACGAGAAACTTCATGTCAAAGTAAAGTCTCAATCCCTCTATTGATTTTAAGCAGTTATTGTAATATTGATCGAAAACACGTGAAAGGTTTTAAGCGGGTAGTTGAATGAGTGCGACACGTGTTAGCGAGATATTTGGTACCGCGTTGTGTGGCGATCATGTCTTGTAGGGTTCGTTTTAATTGAGCAAGTGTTTGGTATTTACCGATCGTGCTTTATTTTCCAAAGGCATTAGCGAAGATAAATCCTCCATCGGCAATAGTTTCTCAATATGGTTCTAGATGAGTTTATAAAATAAGAATTAGGACTTACCTGATCAAAGTGGTGGGCGCAAAAATTCAGGCGATTGTCTTCATTTAAAACATTCAAACCCGTCAATGAATTGTCGAGCAACACGACATTCTGGGTTTTCACTTAGAAAGCCATACTTTTAGTGGAGACTGACTCCTATTGATCAAGCGAATCGGACGGCTCACTTGTGGAGATGACACGTGGATCACAGTATTCTGATGCTAGGCAGTATAATTCTGCCGGCTTGGGAATAGAATTGGGCATCTTGTCGGGCGAACATTTGGCGCGGATTCTTGAGTGGCGTAACGAGTTGATCACGAAGAAATTGGGGTAATTTGCAATTGCATTGCAAATCCGGTACGTTCTCCATTTTTCTTTTTATTTTGTTTTGTTTTTGTTGAGAAATCTCAGTAAGTGTTTCTTGGGCGGAGTAAGTATAGTGCATGTCTCGATGCGGGCTCATGGCGAAACAGGTGTGGTATGTCACACAGAGACGCGAGGAAATCAATTTATGGCCGAGTGTCTGAGATAACGTTACACCTCGATGGATAATCCTGAGGAATCGTAAGGGACTACATGAGCCTCCACGGCATGAGGGCGATGCTACGCTCCCATAAACCCGGTCTTTAGGAGGAGGAAATGGTAACGCTTGGCCAAAATCAATATAAGTTCCTCCTGCTCCTTTGCCCGATGTAGAAAGAACCTTAGAAATTACGCAGCCTCGGAAGGCCGCGCGAATTCTTGTAGTCGCCTTCTGATGAGGCTGACCAATTCACGATGAAGTCGGAAATGATCAGTCTTCTGCTGTATACGGGTTCGAATCGAGAATCCTTACTCATTTATGAGAGGGATTTCGAGGATGTCTGCGAGGTGCATTCCTCTCCAGGTTCACCTCTCCGTATAATGCATTTAGTTACATTCCCTTTTGGCTGCAAAGGAGAAAGTGTGGTTTGATTCGTAGCACTAAGGTCGATCTTTACATGGGAAAATATCACGAAATGAGTTCCTCGACAAATTTTCCTTTGCCACGAGACAATGCTCTCATGAGAGCAATTCGGAACTTTACGAAAGCTTTGGGGAACCATTTCTTTGCGGTATGGGAAAGATATAAGGATCTCCTCCATGTATCCTCACCATGGATTGGATGTAGAGACAAATATGTGCATACTTTCGCCGAGTTATCCTGAATAATAAGCGGTACATCGGATGATGTGTGCGGCGGAATTCTGAAAAGAGTCTTTGGGAAGCTGATGAGAACAACAATATTTATAGCGGAGAATGCTCGAACTTGGGAGGCCCAACCTGTATAGACAGCTGGCCCAAAGTGCCTGACACACTGGCGGTGGTGGAATCCACCACACAGAGAAATGATGAGTTACAGGCGAGATTGCCCGATTTGACAAGGAAATTAGAGGCCATGGGGGCCGCGAAGAGAGTGAAGCGAGGTAACAAGTGTACCTCGAATTTACCCTCGATTACGAATGGACTGCCGTGAAGATATGTATTATATGCGATGACCCTACACACTCGACTATTAAGCTGCCCCAGTCTTCCTCCGAGTTAAGGCCATTCAAATTGAGCAATGGCGTATAATTACGAAGAAACCTTTCGACTCCCGTACTCTGCGAAACTTACAATCACAGTTTGGGGTAAGCATCTGGTACAGTGGAGAAATGAGAGGACCACTGGCACCTTGAACGACCAAGGCCCTCACTATCGAGCGGGTTTTCCAAATTCCATTCACCTCCGTTTGAATCAAGGCCCCCGAGGATTTCAGAAATTCGATCAAGGTCATCATCCGCGAACCCCGAGGGGAATCGAGGCTTCGCGTACTTACCAACCTCCACATAAGAGAAGTCTGGAGGACATAGTCACCACCGGTTAAATCTGAGCCGGCGAACTGAGCAAATTAGAAGGCGCTGCAAATGATGTGAGATCCCGGATAGCCAAGTTAACCTCCATCTATAGTGAACCTTCACGAGAAAAGGAAACAGTGCGAGCCATCCAGCCCCTGGTCGACGGTGTGGGAAGTTTAGGTTCACGGTGAGGGTGCCTTTGAGCATTGTAAAGGCGGTCAGCGCCGCCAGGAATTGATGCAGGTGATCGTGAAACTATTCCAACGAGGAACCATCACGAGTCATAGTGAATTAGTTAGAGAGGATGAAAATCGGACACCTCATTGTCCTGTCTGAATGACAAAGATAAGAAACCCCGGAGGAAGTGAGTCTAACCATATCCACTCCCGACTCCATTACCCTCATAGGCTAAGAGCACGAAAGTGATAGCCATCTTTGAAATTTATGGGTTGTTCCAGCGGGTGAGCGAACATTCCTTGTTAGATGCCATTAAGCAAGTCGTCATATGCTAAATTTAAAAGGATTTGTGCCGATAAAGGAAACTAGGTGTCGGCGAGGCATTCATGGCTTATTTTGAACGATCGTCCACCCCAATTGAACGACTTGCCCCAATCTGAAGACCGAGGTAGTCTACTATTTCTATAGTAGTTGGAAATTCGAGTTGAGGCGTACTTTAGTGGACTTAGGGGCCGGTGTTAATGCAATTTGCCTTACTCGGTATATGTGGACTAGGGTTAGGAGAATTAGAGACTGACGATATCACCTCGATTGGTACGTAGTAGTGTCGAAATTCTGGGAATAGTGAGGATGTCTTGGTCAGTGGACAAGTTTTACTTCCTGTCGATTTTGTGGTGCTTATTATTTCCGGCCGTCAGTGAAACGAGGGCTGGTTCGGTAATTCTAGGTCGTAGATACATGGCAGCTGCTAATGCCATCATACATTGTAGGGAGGCTAATGACACTTTCATTTGGGAACATGACAGTATCTGAATATTTTCAATGTACTCGAAAGGAATGGGGAGATGAAGAAGATATTGGTGAAATTAACATGGTTGACTCAGGTAGTGCAAAATACGGATAATGTCTCGCATGATGATCCTCTTAAGTCATGTCACGGTCGGCCTGGTGGGATGAGTGACCACTTTAGTCGAGAATTTCTCCACTCACATAATTGAGCATAAAGATGTATTTGAAGTTAACGGTGGAGTACTGTAAATTTGAGCTTTCTTGCCTTGAGAGAGGATAAGACATTGCAGCCGGAGGAGAAACCACCTAAGCTAGAGCTAAAACCTTTGGCCCATCTTAAATATGCATTCTTAGGGAGCGGGACACGTTTCCCATTAATCATATATCTTCCTCGACTAGACGTGACTCGAAGCTCGACTTTTGGAAATGTGAAAACACCTGCAGGCGCTTTGGGTTTGGACAATTGCGAGATATTAAGGGAATTAGCCTTAGTTTGCACACATAGAATTCACTTAGAAGAGGATGTTAAACCACAGAGCAACCACGAGACAATTGAACCCGATAATGAAAGAAGTGAGTGAAAAAGGAAGTGTTAAAACTCTTGGATGTCGGGTTATCTGCCTGTGCGGATAGCGAGTGGGTTAGTCGACCTGGTGGTCTTTGAAGTCGAGTCACGTGATTGCGATGAAATAGCGATATTCCACTCGTGTCACTTCGGGATGGAGGGTGTGCATAGATTATAGGAAACTTAATGCGAGTCTTAGGAAAAGACCATTTCCTCTTCCATTTGTGGATCGGATGTTAGGCGGAGTTGCGGGCATGAATTTTATTGTTTTCTTGATAGATTGCTAGAGTGCAATCAAATTGAGATAGCTTTAGAAGATCGAAAAAACTACATTTACTTGCCACTTTTGGTACCTTCGCGCTAGGAAAATGCCTTTTGGTATGCAATGCACCGGAACTTTCAACGGTGTATGATGGGTATTTTTCGGTGACATGATAGAAATCATATTGGAGATTTTCATGGATGATTTCTCGAGTTTTCAGTGACTCATTTAGAGAATTTGTTTGAGAGAACTACGTAAGGTTTTGGAGAGGTGTCGAGAAAAATCTTGTGTTAAATTGGGAGAAATGTCACTTCATGGTAACCGCAATTGTTTTAGACGCGTGTATCGAAAAGATGGAATCGAAGTTGATAAGGCCCAGTTGAGCGATTTCCAACCTCCACACACTCTAAGTGTGTTAGAGACATAAGGTCATTCTGGGCGTCTTGGTTTTTTTTTTTTTATGGGTTTATAAAGATTTTTAGTCTTTATGGCAGGCCCTTATGTACTTTACTTGCTAAAGATGTCCCTTTCACATGGTCATGAGCTTGTGACTTCTTTGCTTTTGCTAAGCTGAAAACCATGCTAGTATCACCCCGATCATGCGGTCTCTAATTGGGACCTCCCATTTGAGATCATGTAACGTGCTGCGATTATGCCATAGGGGCGTGTTAGGGCGGAGGGAGGACAAAAAGGCTTTTGTCATTTCTTACGCTAGTAAGACACTAGACTTCGGCGGGAACATTTATCTGTCTGAAGAGTTTCCTAGCCGGTTGTCTTTGCTGCGAAAAATTCGAGGTCATATATTGTTGGCTCCCCTGTGACCATCTTTACGAGGATCATGCGGCTTTGAAATACTTGTCTCTAGCGAATCTGAGAGCGAGTTGACTAGGTGGATTTTACTGCAGTCGGGGATGACCCGGCCATCGGAGATAAAAGGGGTTGAACGTGGTCGCGGACACCTATCTCACGATGGTTCGAGTCAGGCTCATGGCATACCCGTGGGTGATAGCTTTCTGATGGTAGCTTTGCTCTTGTACATTGCAGTGATGCTGTGACGCAGTGAATTGCACCAGTCAGCGGCGAATTCGGCTCGATGGACTTCAGCGAAGAAATTTTGACGGATATTAAAATACTATTTTGATGATATATCCCATTTAAATGTTTGTCGGATCAAATAATGAAGATGTATGCGAATGATGGCGATCACGAATTCTAATTTTGCCATTACGAAGCTTACGGAGGACATTTCTCACTTAGAAAAGCGTGACAATTTTGCAAGTGGGTTTTATTGGCCCTCTATTTAAAGATTGTTTTGATTTACGCAAGCGTGTGCTCCATGGCCGTTAGGAGAGGGTACAAGCGAAATATGATAACTCTTACCCCGATTCTAATCATTGAAATATTTGTATTGGGGGTGGCCATTCATGGGGCCTTTTCCCCCTTGCGTAGCTATCTCTTTACATTTTATTGTCTGTTGTATGTATCTAAGTGGGTTGAGGCGGTTCAGCGAGAACCCGATGACCATAAGGTTGTTTGAAATTTATAAAGGAACATATTTTTCTCGTTTTGGAGCGCCTCGGGCGATTAGTAGTGATGGTGGACTCCTTTTGAAGTGATCTTTTGAAAATGCGCTAAAGAAATATGGGTCGCCCGCCAAAGTATCCCACGGCTTACCACCTGACCAATGGTGTTGAGTTAGCGATAGGGAGATAAAACACGTTTTTAGAAAAGACGGTTGCCAGGAATCGAAAGATTGGTCGCTCCGAGTCTTCTGGAGTAACTTTCCCATCGGCGTGCGTCTTTGCTTTTAAGGTGTCCTTGGTATGTCTCACATGGGGCTAGTTTGTGTAGCTGCCATTTGGAGTAGAGATGGAACAGGGCTTATTGAGCTATTGAACTTTTAACTACGATCTAACTTCGAAGCGAGGTAGCGGCGTTGTGCGGTTAAATGAGCTTGAAGAGTTGCGGAGAATTCGTATGAAAGCTCAGAATTTACAGGAGCGGCTCGAGAGTCCACGACAAAATCCATTGCGGAAATCTTTTGAACCCAATCGAGGAAAGTGCCCATGCACGGTTCGATTACATCTATTTCTGCCCCGAAGCTCGCTCTCGATGGTGGCCCTTTCATTGTTAAGGTGGTCTATCCGTATGGGGCGGTGGAAGTGAATCGGACAATGGACACTCCTTGAGGTGAATGGCCAACGCCTCGGAAACAGTTCCTTGAACATTTCAATCCTCGAGAGCACAGTGAAGATTTGGTAGACCCGCTCACCAAAACTCTCCTTCAATAACATCACTCTCAAAATTGTTGTAAATGGTTGCTTTTATTTTTGTTCTTGCTTTTTGTTTTTATTATTTTTACTTCATTTGCGTTATTTCCTTTTCTTTTCCATCACATATAAAAAATTAGGATAAAATTAAGGGGCTCTTGTTTCTGTGAGTCCTCCAATCTTGTTGTGGGGGTACCTGAGTTCAATGCATTGGGGACAATGCTTGTCTCTGTTGTGGGGGTAGGTGTACCTTTGGTTGAATGTATGCGGCTCGTTATATGTTCGGTGGGTCAAATTTTCAAAATTTGCCTTTTGGAATATTATGTTTTACCTATGCATGCATTACCACTTGATCTCATATACTCTCCACATCATCTTAACGCATGTGCATCTTAACAAGCACACTAGCAGGCCTCATGTTATACGTGAGCTGTTCCCCTTGCGTTTCTACTGTTTTACTTCTCACCATTACCACGGACTTATGGCTAATTCCCCGATCTTACTGTGATTGTTTCCCATTGTGCATCAATTTAGCTGGTCATGTTAATCTCATGCATTATAGTCTTCACGGAACACCTTGCATAGAGTGGAAAATGATTAGAGGCCATCATTTACAGTATACCGATAGTTTGTAGTGTCTCAAACCCCTTGCACCCATTTGAGCTTTAAGTTGTCAAGTTGATTCGAACCTTAGGAATCCGGATTCATGGAACAGCAGTGATTCTCATGGAGAGTTTGAAGACATCCCAAGAATGAATCACAGTGCTAAGACTACAAATGATCGGTTATGGAAATTTGAACAAGAAAGTAGATATGCGAAAAACACAGATGAAAAGCGAGTTGAACAAATTCAATTATACATTTACCACCATTCAAAGTGGAAATATACATATATTCATTATATATATATTCAAAAAAAAAAGGAAAAAAAAATAAAATAGCAGTAGCAATCCCTCAGGTCGGACTTTAAGTCTCTGCGTGAGACTTGACAAGTGGGCGTGCAAAGTCCCTCTGGTCGGGACTTAAAGTCTACCGGTAGGATTAGACGGAAAGTGGGCGAGAGAATGGCACCTTAACCCCGAAAATGGAGTTTGCCTCTTCATTTTCCATCGATTTATATTAGTCCACAAAGTTGTGCCTAGCTACTTGTTCCTCTTCTGGCTCTGACCAAGCCCGATTTCTGCGCCGGGGTTCGGGGTCAAAGTTCCAGTTGATTACTTGCGGTGCGTGTTCGCACGGAATTGGCTTTGCGTTTCTCCACTAACGTGTTGCTCTTCTCGATTAGATATGGACTTCTTTGGATGGATTTATTCTTATTGCGATTGTTAGTTAGGGGCTGTCTTTGTCCAAATGGGCAAGAGGCGCCGATGCACGGGGCCGGCCAGTGTTACTCGAGGCAGTCTTGGGATATGGTTATTTATTTCTGGGCCATCTGGGCCGTTATCGCTATCATCGCCATCTCCATGGCACGTTCGAAGAATACAGGAAAGGGGAAGGCATCGAGTTCCTCCATGGGAACGGCCAGGTGAAGAAGAAGCCCGATGCCACTTGGCCCGGTGAGAAAGAGAGAAAGGGAGAGCAGGTTATATCCTCTTGAGGAAAGTGAGGATCTATCGAGAAGTGTCGATGAGGAGATTGAGGCTATGTTTCTTAGAGATTCGGGGTGAGCACGAAATGGAGTTCGATTAATGGCAAATAG
The DNA here is from genome assembly GCA_016808115.1 of Tetrastigma voinierianum. Classification (NCBI taxonomy): domain Eukaryota; kingdom Viridiplantae; phylum Streptophyta; class Magnoliopsida; order Vitales; family Vitaceae; genus Tetrastigma; species Tetrastigma voinierianum. Next base: position 185,210 of record JAEQBH010005931.1, on the reverse strand, counting down.
AGGTTTCCGATGCGAGAGGGCGTCAATCCCCAGAAACATTTTTATATACCTCACCCCATCGGGGTAATTATCTGGGGCAAAATATGCACTTTGTGCCTCGGGAGATAAATTATTACCTTTAGTTGTTGGAGTTCTACTCCAATTTGAAGATCGGCGGTCGATTACGTATTTGGAAACTTAGTGATGGGAGACGACTTAGTGTCACTCGACTCGATAGCACATACCTTACATTATGTTCGTCTGACAGCGTCGGACGATCGCTTCATATCCACTGTGGCCATTATTGGGCTTCGATGTCAGCACGAGGCCATGTGCACCCATCCTGCACTCCATGAGTGGATTTATGAGACAAGAATTTATCCCCGAAAGTTAGCTTTTAATACGCCCGATGAACAAGATCATCCACAATCGTGCCTGGTCGAATGTGAGTCAGGAGAATTCCCGGCCAAGAACAGATTCATTATGACACTGAGGTTATGACTGAGCTTATTGATTATGCACTAGTCATATATGCGCGATGAGAGAGTTTTTACGATTCGCGGCTCAAACCTGAATATTCCGTTCCTCGTCAGACCAAGATTGTGAAGAAGCAGTGGACGAGGGAACAAGAAGAAAAGAGAGTGATACCTCAGAGCGCATCACGACTAAGACCTCGGGCGAAGAGCCGGCAAATTTCTACTAGCCACGTACCACCGCGCCTCCGCACTCTACTCTCGGACCACTTCTTCCACAGCCCAAAGACCTATGAGCACATCGCCAAGAGGATGGAGCTACACGGATCAAGGGGTGGTTCAAGTGTATCCTCAGCAAAAGCACTGACCAACGCCTTAAGCCAGCTCGAGAGCCACATCTCCATGATGATTAAACATACTTGATTCTACCTCTCCCGGGATTTGTAGGAGAGTCAAGAGTCAATCGACTCGTGGACGAGGACGCATTCCTCCCTCCGATGAGGATGGAGGATACACCGCATAAGCTCGCACTAGGTCGTACTAGGTGGTATCGGGCACCTAGTAAGTAGACCCAGCCGCCATGTCATGCCACCGCTTTGATTTTTCCTTTCTTTCATTAAACCCATGGTCATTATAAACTCATAAGACCCATCTCGACTTCAGGTTTTCTCAGTTCTTGCACCTATGCATGATGGTTACATGTTTTATGCTATATGATTCACAGATTTATTTTGACTATTACAAGCCATTGCAAAGATGACTATTCAGATTCTTAAATCCAATAAACTCAATCGAACAATTTTAGGTTGCATGTTACAATATCATCAAGTGGGAAGCATGTCAGTAATTGAGTCATGTCGGGGTGTGTACCAACGCGGTAAATTCTTTATCCATAAGTAATATTCGAGATTTTGCAAAGATATTGTACCGAAGGTTTGTAATCATACCTGGTAGTTTTGATTCTCAAACTTTACATAGAATTAAGAAGATGCAGTGTCAGTGATGAATACACATCAAAGGATAATTATAAGAGAATAACATTTAAACCACAATGTACTCACATTATGTATATAAGAATGTACTTCTAATCTCTTCAGAGCCGCACTTGTGCGTGTCTTTAGGTTTAAAACGTATGCACAAGGATGTGTTTCCTGAAGCTAATATGAAGCAATGTATGGGAAGTAGCAATTGACTAAGTTCGGGGAACCCTGCAGAAGCAAGGAAAGCACTGAGATTAAGTCCTACCCCAGAGGACTTAAAGTCCCACCTAGAACCTATTTTAAAATCCACAAGGATGAAGTCCTACCAAGAGGGACTTAAAGTCCCCACCAGAGACTTACTTCGGAAAGTGGAGCAACTCCTACCTAGACTGAAACCACTGTAGTGACTTTACGAAACATAATCATTCAAGAATTCAATCCATACGAGGGCACTTCCGTGTTTAACCAAAATGGAAAATCACTTCGAGGGGGCTATAAAAGGAGGAGGACACAAGCATTTCAGGTTTTTCCTTTAGTTTTAGTTTTCTTTCTTATTTTTATTCTTCACCTGTAGTTTTAAGTAATACAAGCTCCATCTTCTCGTGGTACTCAGAGATCCGCATTTCAGATTTCTTCTTTAGAAGTTTTTGATAGAGAGTTTGCAATCTTTCACACAAATATTTGTTCTACTTCTAAACTGACAGATGACTTCATTCCTCGCTACAAGTTAACTTGATTTCTTCAAGATCCCGCTTTTATGATTAATTGTTCTTTCAACTTTAATCATTCATATAAATTTTATGGGAGTTCTAAACCCCCATCAGCTGGATCATCATACGGAACTCCCACCTGATCAAGTTGCAAAGTCCTCAATCCTCTATTATTTTAAACGGATTGTGTATTGATCACTGTAGAAAGGTTTTAAACCATTAGTTGGGCAAATTCGACAACGGTTAACTAGATATTTCCTAGACACGCGCAGTTTGGATCATAATGCCAACTAAGGGTTCGCTTTTTTAATTGGAGTAATGCTCGCTAGTGATTTCGATCATCTTTATTTTCCAAAGGCATTCAAAGATAAATCCTCCATCGACGACTCGCTTTCAATGGTTCCTAGATGAGTTTATAAAATAAGAGGTGGGACTTACTCGATCAAAGTGAGTGAACCCTAAAAATTCCAAAGAATTGTCTTTCTATTTTAAAACATTCAAACCAATCAACTATTCAATCAAACAACACAACATTGGCGCTTTCCTAAACCATACTTTTTAGTGAGACTAAATTCCCATTGATCAGAACCGACCTGCACCACTCCCTCGGAGATTTAATTCGTGATTCCAGCGCATTACAATGCAGACGACTATAATTCCACGCCGAAATAGAATTATATGATACTAATCGCATCAAGTTAACTATATTCTCCTAATCACTATATGTTGTTTCCTTGTTTCCTTATAATTATGATTCTAAAACCTATTCTCGTTTTAATATTTGAAAAAATAAATTTTTGATAAAATTTGTTTGCTGTAGAAAGGTTAAGAGTTGCTCAAAATCATGCCGGTATAGGTTTAAGTTTTTGTTTGAATGTGCTGGTTGGTAATATTTATTCAGTATTTGCTGCCACTGTCGAATCCCATGTCGGTTTTGAGTACTCATAAAGAATACTACATGGCTTCTAGGATAGCAATTAAAAAGAAAACCTTTTTTGGAAGTGAACTGAATTTTCACCCATCTTGGAGTAAATTCTTGCCCTTCAGTCTCTCTAGAGGTCTCATGTTTGTATCATGTCCGTACACATAAGTTTAACTTTAGTCATTGCTGGAGAGCTAGTTCCACCCTTGCAAACCTTGTTACAGCGCCTTGGATCAGTTGGTAAACTCCGGGAGTTTAACTCAATAGTTATCGCAGTCCTCAGAAACATCTGGGCTATTTATCGTTAACTTCAAAGATCATACAGACACGAAATGTATAACCTAACCCGATATCCGAATGAGCAAAAAAAAACTTCTTTGTTGTGTGCACCCAGAATTCTGTTGTCGTCATCATGGTACTATCCATGGGAATGAAAGGGAGATGATGAGAACACCAACCCAAGACTCAATCGCATCACCCTCTTATTGTGGCACCCGTGTTTACATGAACCATCGTTTTGAAACTGAACCCAATTTAGTGGACTGCCACTTGGCCAAAGAAAGAATCATGTCATGCTTTTTGTCTCCAAGAGGATTTCGTTTGTTTAGAAAAGCAAGAGGGTTGAAATGGACATTTCATTTTTTTTTTTTTGTTCAAACAATACGCAAGATTTGTGAAGAAACTACTTCTTCTGTTTCCTTATTTTGAATAAACTCAAAAGAAATCTAAAACATTAAAAATTATATAACCCCTTTTCTCAAATTTGTGCTGAAAGTTGATCTCCTGTTGGGGTTCCAATTTGTGCTGCCCACCAATCTACCATTCCTGTCAGCATCTTATGAATCCAGCATGCAATGGAAAGTATCGTGCCACAGTATCCAATTCATGCACTTTCTTTCCAACCCATAAGAGAAATTCAAATTAAAACTTCAAGAAATCTTGTTAGAAGAAATATCAAATCCCCTAATTGAAAATTGTTCTATGATTTCTAAAACTAAAACTGGGGAATAAGTAGCATTAAAACACAAAACTAAGTTCAAAGTTCAATTTCATGGCCTTGTCGCAGTTGGGAATCTTGTCAGCTGCGCCATCTTTTATGGACCTGATCACGATGCTGGGGGTCCATCCAGGATTCAGCATAACATAACTACTTGAATATCAAACACTTTATCTTACTTTATTATCATATTTTAATCTAATTCTCCCAAAACCCATGGAATCGACTCTCTCATTTATTTGGACATCTATAAAAAATCAGTTCAGTATTAGAGATGTAATTCACATGACTGCTTCAATAAGACATTGTGGATCAAAACAAATGAAAATACTAAACCCTACAAACAAATATCGTAATCAAATAATAAAGTGCATCCTCTAAAACTTGTATAATATGCATTGGAAAAGATGGGTGTTGTAACATGTGGGTCATGTTAATGGAGAAAAATGGGCAAATGTTGGATCATAATAAAAGTTTGAGATACCCTCCAATATAACCCTATTTTGAGACACCGAAAGTTTCACCCACCAATCCCATGGATATAGGTATACTGTAGAATCACGTAAGTTTGTATGTGTTTAATCTTCTTTTCATTTTCTACCTAATTTTGTCAATATTTGTTGCTGCATAGCTTAAACTATCGCTTATATACCAACGATATCATGACGGTTTAATCAGATAATAAGATATACAACATCGATAATCGACACTTAAGATCGATAAAATCGTAAAATATCGATATATCGATTCGTGAGAATATATCACGATACTTCCGATTGCCAATATTGATTGAAAATTTAAAAAAAAAAAAAAAATTTTGAGCGGTTGTCTCGTTATAAAGCAAAGAAATGTATGAGATTTAATGATTATGGTAGAAAATAAAAGTTTTTTAATAATTAATATCTATGTATTTCTTGATAATTATTATTATTAATTATTTGTAGAAAAAAGAGAAGATCAAGATGTTGGAATTATTATGTTTTTCTTAATAATTACTACCATTAATTATTTATAGAAAAGATGAGAAGATCAAAAGGGCGAGTGGAATTATTATGCATTCCTTAAATTACTATCATTAATTATGGCAAAAAAATTGGAAAATACGGTAGAAGAGAGAATAAAGGGTGTTCTTATTAATTAATATTATTAATTTTTAATAATTAATAATAAAATTTAGATTGAAAAAATTTTACATTTAAAAAAACAAAAAATTTATTAACTGAAATATTTTGAAATTATTTATAGTATTTTTTTTAAACTATTATAAAATATAAATATAAATATAAAAATTAGTCATAGTTTATAAACTTTTAATCAATTATTTTGTATAAATCATAGAAAATAAATTTTAATGTTTTTCAAATCTAATTGATATTATCATTTCATATACCTTCAAAAGAATTTCTTGATATATAAATTGAATATTTTTAAATTTAATAATTTATAAATCTCGGAGTATATCCGTAAAATTCAAATACCATCAAATCGATATTTTTATTCTCGCATGAAAATATTAAACATATGCGAATGGGGTTGGCCTGATAGCTATTTTTCTCTCTAAATGTGGCGCCCCTTCAATAATCACATTCATTGATAGTCCTTATAAGAGAAACGTAGCTGCCCTATAATTAATCTCTTAATCCCCACAACTTCATCACCCTAGCCCTAGGTTGGTTGTTCATCCTTTTCCAATGATCTCATGGGACTTGCCAGGAAAAAAAAAAAAAAAAAGAGGCAGTGGGACATTATAGAAGAAAAACAGTAAAATTTTAAAAGTGGGGGCATATGGTGGATCCGCCATTGCCTCATTACATACTTTTCGTGTTAGGTCCTACTCCCAACCTAACACGTAGCCCTACCAATACCAATATTTGTCTTGAACATGAATTTAATATTTAATTTGATTTTGACTTTTGATAAACCTAACCTAACTGGGGTATTGATTCACATATAAAAACATAAAATAATATATATAATTAAATGAATTTAAGAATGGCATATACAATGAACAGGTGTAGCCTAGCCAGGAAAAGTGAGCCCTCGGTCAAGTCGGAAACATAAGAAAATGGGTGCATGCCTGAGTTCAACAACAAAGTGGTCTAAACAAGTGTGCTTAATTAATTACATTGTAGATGAGGGCTGAGAGAGGTCAATTTAATTAGTTTGAACCTAGTAATTGGTTAAATATTGTACTAGTTGAACTCAAATTCCCAAATCTTCTTCTAATAACGCCTTGAAATGTGGATATTTAAATTGTTTGAGAAGATTTTGTTGATCTCACAATTAGGAGGAATTATGTTTAGGTGGAATGATGATGAAAAATTTATGAAAATAAAAAATAATTTTATGAAACAAGTGAAACATGAAATGAAGCCAATTATACAATGTGGTGGAATAATAATATTACATTTGAACCCAAAAATGGTCCTTATGTAAGACTCATATGCTACTTTCTCTTTTCTTCTCTTTCCTTTCAATCCCTAACCACACTCTTACCCAATCCAAACTCATCGAGGTTATAACATTAATCGTGAACACTTAAAATTATATTAATATAACACCCCTAAAATCATTAATAAGTAATATCCTTAAAAACACTAATATAACATATCGAAAAATCAACGTAACACCCTTAAAATACTAACAATGTAACATCATTTATAGATTTAAAAATTAAAAATAAAATTTTAATAAAAATAAAATAACGAAATAATTTATTTTATTAAAATATGTAATGATTTTTTTTTTTTTGAAAGAATGTAATGATACTTTTATTTTAAAAATATAAGGATATTCACGCTTTATGGGTCTTATATTGCTTTAAGTGTCTTATATTACCTGGTGGTATTAATGCTAATGCTTTTAGAGCAACTTTTAATCACAAATCTTATTTTCAACTCCAAATCGACACGTTTCCAAGATTTGCTTATTTGTATATTTATGTGACCTACTTTTTGAAGTTTTAACTACAACCAATAATCTCAATTTCCAACACCAAATCATTATTTATTTTTCAAATCTTTATTTTTCAAATTAAAATATTTTAAGAATATAATGTATGAAATACTTTTATTTTATTTAAATATAAATATAAAATTATATTAAATAGATAAAAAGTTCTAATAAATAAAAATATATTAAAAACCTAAAAATGTATTTTAAACTGATAAATATTATCTTATAAAGCATCATATTACATTAAAAAAAATAAAACAACATTAATAAAAGTTACATAATAAAATTATATTAACCGAATGATAAAAATACAATATAAAACCAATACGGTGGTAAAAATGTTAATTATTAAAATTTTATTGTTCATTATTAAATTAGTTAATTAAAATCTTAATGCTTTATCATTTACAATATAAATAAAAAAATGTATTATATCATTATCAAAAAATAATTTTTAATAAAAATTTAAATTATTTAAATTATTTACTTTTTAAGAAATAATTATAAATTAATAAAAATAATTTTTTTGAATATAATTAATAAAAATAAATTAATACTCCAAAATGAATATATTAAAATCATTTTTCCATTGTATATGAAAAATAATTTAAAATTAATAAAATAATAAATAATAAAAATAAAAATATCTTAAAAATAAAATATAAAGAGAAAATAATTATTTTATTATTATAAGAATAGAATAATAAAATAATAGTAATATAATATTAAAATAATAGGGGAATAGTAGTTATTCTTTGTAACTCCAACTATGGAGATGAAAATAGAAGATTGTTAGATTACACTTTTGGATGCAAATCTTCAAATATGGAGATGAAGTTAAAAATGGAGAATAATTGAAGTTGCTTTTAAAGACGTTGTATTGAATGATTTGAAGAGCGTTATAATAAGAGAATTTAAAGCAGGTTATTTACTGCGACTCTAATGATAGTTCTGGGCATGGTTGGGCTTACATGAGTAATTTGAGGAGAGAGGGAGAGAGATGAGTAATGCTGTCTCATACGAGGCGCATTTTCAGATTCAAATATGAGCTTACTCTTCCATTATAATGCTTTAATAATTTTTTTGAAAATATATAAATTTATTTGATTCGCGCTAAGAATAAAATCGTGATGTAAACATGTAACCTTAATATAAACTTTAAACGATAATATAAAGATTCACGTTATCAACAAAACGAATCCGACAAGCTACCACACCTGGCCGATAATCCAAAAACGATAAAATACTCTAAGATTCTGTGATTTACAAGATAATGACACGTTATCTAATGACTCTCAAAGATCGAACTTTATCATCTGAACTGCTGACGTAAAAATGCACGAAAAAGTTAACCGTCAATAATATAATTACACGTCATAATAAGTTAACGATAAAAACATAAAAAAATAAAAACAAATTCAAATCGAAGGAACATGGAAAAGAAAACCTAGACGAAATCACCCTAATTTTGTAAAGAAGAAGGATTTGAAAGTGAGGACGGAGAGAGAGAGAGAGAGAGACGGAAAACATGGGTGAACTTTACAAATTGGAACAACATTCTAAACGGCGTCGTTTTTTGGTAGATCTTACTTGTAAATTTCTAACACCATTTCTGCCGCTCAGATATGTCTTCGCATTTCCACAATCCTTTTTCTTCCTCATTACATGCCATGCCATTACTCTGCCCACAGTTCTGTATATGTTCAGTTCCAAATTATTACAACCGCCTCGTTTCCTTCACCCTCTCACTGTTTCCTCGCTCTGCTCAACAGCTCTTTCATCAACCCCCAACCATTCATTCCTCTATTCGCCATGACACGGACTCTCTCTGCAGTCTCTACTCCCTCTCTCAAATCTATCCCTTTTCTTCTCTTCCTCATTCAAATCCAAATCAGACTATGTTTCTGTGCTTCCCAATCCATAGACATGTTAGTTCTGCCCCTCAAAACCCAGGTCGTTCCATCTGGGTCATTCCCCAGATCCCCAAACAAGCTTCACTTCCACCACAATGTGAGCCTCACCGTCCCACTGACCGTCGGCACTCCGCCGCAAAACGTATCCATGGTCCTCGACACCGGCAGCGAGCTCTCATGGCTCCGCTGCAACAAAAGCCAAACCTTTCTAACCACATTTGACCCCAATCGATCCTCTTCCTACTCGCCCGTCCCCTGTTCCTCCGTCACCTGCACCGACCGTACCCGCGACTTCCCCATTCCCGCTTCCTGCGATTCCAACCAGCTATGTCACGCTATTCTCTCCTACGCCGACGCCTCCTCCTCCGAGGGAAATCTTGCCTCCGACACCTTCTACATCGGTAACTCCGACATGCCCGGTACGATATTTGGGTGCATGGATTCCAGCTACACCACCAACACGGAAGAGGATTCCAAGAACACTGGACTCATGGGTATGAACCGCGGCTCGCTCTCTTTCGTTTCTCAAATGGATTTCCCGAAATTTTCCTACTGCATTTCCGATTCCGATTTCTCGGGCGTTTTATTGCTTGGGGACGCTAATATCTCTTGGTTGATGCCGTTAAATTACACCCCGCTGATCCAAATCTCGACCCCATTACCTTACTTCGATCGAGTGGCGTATACGGTTCAGCTGGAGGGGATTAAGGTTTCGGCTAAGGTACTTCCGCTGCCAAAATCAGTGTTCGTGCCGGACCACACGGGTGCAGGTCAGACCATGGTGGACTCGGGAACTCAGTTCACGTTCCTACTCGGCCCAGTTTACAGTGCGTTGAGGAACGAGTTTCAGAATCAAACAACACATCTCCATCTCCTGCGCGTCCTGGACGACCCCAATTACGTTTTCCAGGGTGGTATGGACCTGTGCTACCGAGTTCCACTGAGTCAAACGAGTCTGCCTCGGTTACCGACAGTGAGTCTGATGTTTCGGGGGGCGGAGATGACGGTTTCGGGTGACCGGTTGTTGTATAGGGTACCGCGAAGTGAGGGAAATGATTCGGTGTATTGCTCACATTTGGGAACTCGGATCTTTGGCTGTGGAGGCGTACGTGATCGACACCATCATCAGCAGAACGTGGATGGAATTCGATCTTGAAAAGTCTAGAATTGGGTTTGCTCAAGTACAGTGTGATTTGGCTGGCCAAAGATTTGGTGTGGGTCTGTAGCCACACAACAACACGCTTGAGATCATTAGACACGTGTCGTTGATTCTAGTTATGATATTATCATATTACATTGGCCCTTGATTGGACACCGTCCGATTGATGGTCCCACCCACCCTCTTGGTTTCATATTGTACCTTGTAAACCAAAGCAAGCGGTGATCCATTTATGCCAAAAAGTGTTAATAGTCATAGTCATAGTCATAGAGACGCAGGGGAGATGCTTCAATTCTTTTCTTCCACATTGTACATCGGATCTTTCTTTCTGTAAACGCATTGCATCATCATCATCATTATTATCATTATTATCATCTTTACAAATGGAACAAACCCTCTAAAAAAACTGTCTCATTCCCTCCTATCTCAAAATTAGACTCACCTCGGATCTTGATTATTGAATCTTGTGTTGATCATAAGCTCTAAACCGAGTACGAGAAGGATTTTTACCAGGGGAGGAAGATATTTTTGAATGAAAGGGGGTTGAGGGCTTGACGAAATTGGGAGAAGTACTTGGTCCCCTCGAATCGCAACTTGTCAGTTCAAACCTAGAGACGTGCTGGATGGTCCAAGATAAATTCTGCGAATATTGTTGTAGTAGCGCAGCATGTGGATCTTTGGACTGATTCGGTAAGGTAGTTGATTTGTGGGGGCAGATGGAGGTGAAAGCCATTAAGATGGGGATGGGGGGTAGTGTCCATGAATGGAATTGTGTGGGTCAGGTGGGTATTTCTATCGACTCTCAAATGGTTAAAACAAACCCTATTGCAGAAGCCCATGTTGGTTGAAATCTTAATGACATGGTCCCCACGGTGAAAGCTACCCCTTTTTCTTCAGCAAACATCCCCATTTTAAACTCTCATACATACTTTGATCATTGAACAAGGACTCAACCTTGTTCATGCAACTTTGACTACTTTTCTCTAAGTGCTTTTGGGGGAAAGAAACATGGGAAGACTCGTGTAAAGACTGCAAGATTTTGATGGTGAAAAACACTTTCTTCTTTTCAGCGGAATCCCATGTGAGACTAATTTTGCTTCTTTATTGTGTAACACAATTAAGTAAAAGAGTGGAACTTGGTCAACATCAACATTAACAAAATAATTTACTTCATTAGTTTTTATTTTATTGTTTCTTTTTGCTTCAATTCAAGAGGTGAAATAAGAAATGAATTTGAAGAAGTATGTGAAAATAATTTATTTATTTTAAATCTATTTCCATTTTTCTCACAGTTTTTTTTCTTTATTTTTTTAAGAGCCAAACATAGCCATTGGATATAGAAAGAGCAATACGCAAAATATTTCAAGGCTTGAAAAGCTTGAAAGTTGAAACCTAAAGGCTGTGTTTGGTTGATGAAATAATTGAAAGAAAATAGTAAGAAAATAAAATGGAATATAAAAAAAATAAAAAATAAAAAAATCTTTTAAGGTTTTTCTCCTTTTTTTTAGTTCATGCAACCCAACATAGTGGAAGGCTAGGGATAAGATTGTCTTGTATAAGATTGCTTTTTTTTTTTTTTTAAACATCTATTCATTTTATATTATATCATACATATTTTGTTTTCATAAAATTCAAACTGATATCTCTACTAAGGGCATATAAGTACATCTTGTGTGTAAGAACATGAGTAAGAGAAACTTGAGATAAATGAGAAGGAATGATAAGGTGCTACACCTGTACGCGGTTTTGTGAGGCACACGGCTAGCTAGTAGCTGCATGAATGCACATCAAAACTGATGCATGAGCTTCTATAAACACACCGAATATCGACCACCCCACTATCGTTAATCGGACGGCGCCGCACATCAATACATGCGAAAACTCCTTTTGGACCTCATTTGAGCCTCGGGCGCAAAACGTTACGACTCGTGACAAACCCCTCGACGCTGAGCCGCCATATTAATTTTTGGGAAGTTCGCTTTATTTATTTTGAAAGATTTCGCTTTGCTTATTTTGTTTTGTTTTATTTATTTTAGAAAGTTTTCTTTTAGGAGTTGATTTTTGTAATTTGTAAAGTTCCTTTCCTGGGCTAGCAGCCGCTGATTAGCATTTGAGCTATATATACCCCCATAATGTACTTTGACAATCGGGTCAAGCTTAATAATATTTTCGCATTTCTCTTTAAGAGTTCTCTGTTTTCTATTCACGATTCCTCGTGACGAAGCCACGCCATACCCTAGCGATTCCCTAGCGGCCGTTTTGTCCTACTTATCAATCAACCCGGCCCATATTGATCAGGGCGCCTTCACTCTATCATCCATCTCATGATCGCTTCATTAAACCAAGAAGTAACCACTCGCAAACTCTACTTCCATCACCATCTCATCTTTCTCTAAACTTTCCATAACCATATTTTCAACCTCAACCCAAAACTTTAAATCTTCTGCTCCATACTAATAAAAACCTTCCTTAAAATACCCATTTCCCTTATATACCATAAATTCAATTTTCTTAACTTAAAATCTCCAAAATTGGCCCATAACCTATTTCGCCTGCCAAAACTACTCCCAAACCCATATTTTGACTTTACCTAAACTTCTCGTCCTTAGTCAAGAAGGAAGACCCATCGCTTTTAGTGAGAAGTTAAATGAAGCAAAAGGAAGTACTCCACCTATGACAAGGAGTTTTATGCTATCTATAGAGCTTATTTCATTGGAGTCAATACTTGCTTTACAAGCCATTTGTGTTTTCTCTTATCATGAAGCACTAAAACTCATCAACCACCGCACAAGTCAATCGAAGACACGCGACATGGGTGGAATTCTTACAAGCGTATTAACTTCACAATCAAGCATAAAGCGGGTGTTCATAACGGCTGTTGCGATGCTCTGAAAGTAGGAGACATGCCCTATGACTTCCATGCAAGTCCAAGCAGTCGGATTCGATGTGTCAAAGAACTATATGAGGAGGATGTCATTTGGTGAAATTCGAAGGTATGCGCGACAAGCTCAAGGATTTTCAGAAGGATGGACTCAGTTTTCTTCTTTAAAGGAAACACTCTATGCATCCCATCTTGTTCGAGACAGTACTTGATTTAATATATTAAGGGAAACACAGAGGACACTGGGGAAGCAAAAACCTTAGCTCTAGCTGAAGGCAAACTTCTTTCGCCTGCTTCAAAGACATCTAGATTTGTCAAGAAGTGTGTCAGGTGCATGATGGCTAAAACTCATGGAAACAATGCTGGGATTATATACACCATCACAATTCCAAATATGCCATGGGAGGAGGTGTTTCTTGGATTTTGTTTGGGGATTACCTAGAACACAAAGAACAAAGATTCGATTCTGTGGTCGTTGACAGTTTTCAAAGATGGCTCACTTTGCATCATGCAACAAGTCTACCGATGCTTCGTGATGTTGTCGACCAGACTTCAAAGAGATTGTGCGCCTACATGGTATTCCCAAGACTATGGTTTCGGGGATCGAGACTCTAAGTTTCTTAGCTCGGAGAACTCTCATGGAGAAACTCGGGACTTTCTTTTACCGCTTAGTACCTCTTATCACCTCAAACCGATGGTCAAACCGGTTACTAATGTAAGCTCGGGAAATTTTGCTAAGGAGCTATGTGGGGAAAGAACGTGAAACAATGGATTTGATTCTACCCCAAATTGAGTTTGCCTACAATAGGTCCATGCATAGAACTCCGTTTTGAAAGCCCATTCGAGGTAGCGTCTATGGACTACAACCGATCGGGACTCCATGGAATTAGCACTCCCATCCCCACTATTCAACAATTTAGTGGAGATGTCAAGTTAGAGCCAAAGAGATCAAGAAGTCGCATGAAGAAGTTCGCTTGAAGATTGAGAAGAAGAATGCCAAATATGTGGAACAAGCAAATAGGACGTCGCAAGTATGTTGAGCCTGAGGTCATGACCAAGCCTGGGTACACCTTCAAGAAGGACAAATTTCCAATCGAAAGTTTGGAAAGCTCAAGCCAAGGGTGAGAGATGCCCTTTCAAGACATTATAGAGAAAATCGAGAGAATGCCTACAAGTCGCAGCTGCCGCACGAATATGAAATTTCTCCAATGTTCAATGTTAAGACTCGAGGGCTTATCACTAAGTGAAGACTCGAGGCAAGTCTTTTTTCCCCAATGAATGGGGATTGATGTGAGCTTCTATAAACACACCGAACATCGAATTCAAATTTAATTATCAAGAATTTGATTAGATGTCAAGACGCATTGAATACACGTGAAAACTCCGACCTCATTCGGGGCCTTTGGAAGGCAAAAACGTGGTCGACTCGACAAACCCCTCGACGCGAGTCGCTATATTAATTTTAGAAAGTTTGTTTTATTTATTTTAGAAAAGATTTATTTCTCATTATTTTAGAAAGTTTGTTTCATTTATTTTAGAAAGTTTCTTTTAGAGTTGCTTGTACTTCAAAGTTTCTTTCCAATTTTTAAAGGTAAGTCGCTTTTTTCGATTAAAGATTTATACTATATACCCCATAATGTACTTTTGACAATCAACAAGTTTAATAATATTTTCGAGATTTCTCTTTTAAGAGTTATTTTGCTCTCTTTATCTCGTGATTCCTCAGACGAGTTCGCGGGTTTTTCAAACTTTGCGGATTCCTTGGTACGAAGTTTTTCATGTCCATTTATCAATCAACCCATTCCATACTGGACAAGGCGCCTTCACTTCATCATCCATCTTGGCAAGGATCGTTTCATTAAACCTAGCAAGTAACCACTTCACAAGAAACTCTACTTTCCATCACCATCTCATCTTTTTCTTAAACTTTCCATAACCATATTTTCAACCTCAACCCAAAACTTTCAAATCTGCTCCATACTACCAAAACCTTCCTAAAATACCCTTCCCCTTTATATACCATAAATTCACCTTTCTTAACTTAGAAAATCTCCAAAATTCGTCAATAACCTATTTTGGCCTAAGAAAACTACCCCAAACCCATATTTTGACTTACCTAAACTTCTGGATCATCCATCACGGTCCCAACCTTGCATCAAAAACGAAGGCCCCCCTTTCTTTGCTGTGTTATTAATTCTTCATTGAAAAGGAAAAGTAGTTAGTTTTTGTTTGTATGTAAGAAGGCAAGTTTTCTGGAAAGAATGGAGTCAAAATTAATGTCCATGCTTCCTCCTCACCCTTTGATTGCTTCCTTTTTCCTTCATGGTACTGAAAAACAACTGCTTGATGACAGACTCTTTCATTTGCCTTTTTGTCCAAGTATAACTTTTGAAAATACTTACGTTTGTTGAGACTTGTTTTATTCATGACAGAAATATCTGGCCTTTAACTTTCCATTGGATGTTATATATCACTCTGTAATCCAGTTTTTCCAAGTTCCTTCCGCAAAATCACAATTAAGTAATATATATTGTCGTTTGTATTGGAAGAACCAATTTGTTTGTCTGATCTCCAAAATATCAGTTGCGTAATATGAACTTGTAAAAATGGCGATCCGGCGATGATGCTGCTCTGGCCGTCCTCCGACGACAAGCTCAATACCTGAGACGGGGCAAGAAAAGGCAGATAGCGAATTACATACCCAACTCCGTGAGGGATCTTTCCAATTTATAGGTCTCGGTTCTCAAATCTCTGTTTTTATTTTAGGAATAAAATCAGTTTTTCCTTATCAAGGATTATTCTTTTAAGAAATAGGGGATAAAATCTGTTTTTCCTTATCAAAGATTATCCTTCAAAATAAAATATTTAGAATCAAATTCTATGATAAATATCTACTTAGATATTTTCTCATAACAAATTTCTCATACGCGATGTTACGTCGACCGAAGACTCCGGATCCCAAGTGCGGTTCTGCGGATCGCACTTTCCATACTCGCACGCTTTAACATAATCTGACGCTTCGGACCGCTTATTATCTGACCAGCAATAGGCCTATACGTACGCCTATCGAAGCAATGCGTCTCACTGGTTCATGATACTCACATGTATATATGTCATATTTATTTTTCCGGTATCCAAATGAGTTTCTGGGTGTTATAATGTGTTTTCACGTCCGTATAGTTGTTTCCATGCTGCTACGTTAACAAGGTGTATGTTTCTGGTGGGATTTGTGGGAATACCGAATACCCCTTCAGTTTTAAGTGTATCAGGTTTTAGCAACTCTTCGTGACAAATTAACCTTCCATTCGCGTTAATTAGCACGCGTTCATTGTCTGCAAATTAACCTTTAAGAGTATCAAGGAATATTCCTTGTCTGCAAAACCTCCTTCATTAGCACGCGTTCATTCAAGGCAGAAATGTAAATTTTCGAGTCCCTCTATCCAAACCCCAAAGGCCGAACCTGGGGCATTCATCTATATCATGTCCCTTTTATATATTATTATGTAGATATAGTCCTTTTTGAATTCAAGGATCCTCACGGTTTTAAAAGACATCTAATAGGTTAAGAGTAACCTATACTTACATAATATTAGGAGCTTTCTCCCTTATCCGGGATGTGACAACACCAATACTAGTAGAGCGTTACATGAGGGACTCATACTTTTTTAGAAAGCAAATTCAACACATTTTCCTTATCCTTTTTGGTGCATGTGTCCTTAATATCATAAATTTGTTCATAATGATGATCTTTCATTATGATAAATATTTATTTCAAAGTCCAAACGCAACCTAATCACTATAATATTTGTTGGGTTTGAGATTGTCCATATCTTCATTTCAAGGGTTTTATAGGAAGATAGATATTTCAAATATCGAGTTTGATGAAGATTTGTTGAAATAAAAGTGAAGTCCCAGGTAAGACTAGGGAAGTAGTCTCTGGACAAGGTAATCCTATGCTGCAAGAACGTGCTAAACATGGGAGGTTTTGTGAGGTCCTAAATCCGGGGGTCCTATTGACAACCCGTCAACCCGCGGAATTTATGTGGATTTTGGGTGACCCTATACGACATTGTTGTATCCCATTTATAGGGATCCATATTTTTACAAAAAATTAGGCGTAGTCCCTTTCTGCTCTGTGAGCTTCACCCAACATACAACACGTATAACAAGATAATCATAACTCATCTCAGTGGTCTAAACAGTGCAGCATTTGACCCCACATGATCCATCTATCCATATCCTCAATATACATCAATACTTTTACTGGTGACCCATTCATTCACATTCAAATCTAAAATACGAAAAAATAAAAGCTTAATTACGTCCGTAGCAGTCCGATCACGAATTCTTTACCATAATTACATACCCGACTATTTAAACAATGGTCCCAAAAGAATTTAGTTACAATTCTTTTATACAAAATACTTTTTACAAAGGAAATACCAAGGCCACACCTAGGCCTTCTTCATAATCACAGCCTCGTCGGAGCGTCGTTTCCCTGTACACTTCATGTACCTGAAAGGGGGTCCCATGACGAGGTGAGCAATGCCTGCAAAAATTTTCCTATGCGGCTACTCCCGCCTAAACGCATTACGCAATGACATACATAAAACATCAAATCATATTTCATATAAATAATGCAATCCTATATGAAATGTTTTGTGTCATGCATGAGATGAGACTCCTCATGCCCACAACCCGAGTCCCGACTGACTCCCTCACACCTGCAACTCCAAATGTGAAAAACCAGTCATTGGTGTTTCATCTAATGACTTAAACCATTGGACAACTCTCAAATTTTAATTTATCAAATCCCGTGTGTTTATTTGGGTTGAATTTCTGGGGTTGCATGCCTTCCGACACTTTTGCGAACTTTCATTGCTGGATATATATGTCCGACTGCTAATAAAATTCTAGGTTCACCTGGGGGCAATCGCCCCATCTGCTTCATCCAACACACACATGATTTATTATTATTATTGTTTATTAATAACCATGAGTCTCGATTTTCGATCGTTATCCAATTCTCGAAGCTCACTACATTCACCAAGAATTTATGAATACGCACTCATGCACCCAAACCCACTCGACGCTGGGATGCTGACTGCGGGCATATGAAATGCAATCATGTCATTTCATGCGATGTCATGCTACATGTACAATAAGAGCTACATGCAACATTTATAAATTTCGGATAATTATACTTCCTACATATAATTTCCATTTATCACAATTTTCATGTTAATACATTAATCAAATATATATAAACATGATTTTTGCACACAACAACATGTTATTTATTTTTCCAACAATAACACACAAAGCGGGCTCAAATCCTAATTCACATAAACAAAAATGGCACCTCTCGGTCCCTTCACGGTCATGAACCATTTTTGGTTCCATTCATCAACAAATTTTTGTGATACCGAAAAACTCAACAAAACCCGAAGACATCAATTTCGGGATTAAAACTAAACCTGAACCCAGTCCGGGACTGCCTGGAACTAGTCCCAAAAATTTACAATATTTAGTCCCAAAATCTTGTTCGATCACAAAAAATAATCCCTGTGGCTTAGTCTGACTGGCTCGAAACAAATTCAAAAAATTCATAAAATTTTACACCTGATCCCAATAATTTGTAATTAAAATTTACGACATCTCACGACCTCTAAGAAAAACTCCAAGCCATTAAATGACCTTTAAGCTAGAAATAACTAGGTAGAAAAATTCCCTACCTCGTAGGAGTTTGAGGAAACTCCAAAATTTTGTACCCACGTGTAGCTCTCGATGCGTGAATCGACTTTGCCTTTTATTCCGACAAAAACCTACGGTCCGATTTCCATAGATCTTAAAGATAAGTGAAAAAAAAATCTTTTTTTTCCTTTCTCTCTCTCTCTCTCCCTTCTCGCTCTCACTCTGTCCGTCCGTCCCCTCCTTTTTCCTTTCCTTTTGACTTTTATTCTTTTTTCATTTTTTTTAATTGGATACATTTATGCTCCATGTCCATCCTCATTCAGCCACGCATGCCCCGAAACAATTTATTTCTTTCGGGCTCAATTTATTTTAAATCGAACTTAGCTCAAACTATTGCCATTTCCGAGATTTTCGTGAAAATTCGTCCCTGTGAGTTATCGAATTCCACCACCCGTAAAATTCGCAAAATTCGCACTATGTCGACCACGAAACTTTTCCTAGCCACTAGATTTCGCGAGGTGAGTCCAACGACGCAATCTATTTTTTCATCCGAGATCTAGAGAATTTTCCAAGCTTTCCTGAGCCATTTTGGCAATTTTATTATTTTGCCATTTTCTGAAAAATTAGATTTTTTTTTCCGAGGTTTCATAGGTTTAGACTAGAAATTGAGTAGCCGTGGGACCCATATGAGTTTGCTAGCTTTGAGGCCAAGGAACTTGAAGAGCAAGTAATCGATGGGTTTGGAATATATTTGATAAAAGAATAACAATTAAATCACAAAAGATTTTAATGTCTAAGTTGTCAAACCATAATTAGTACCTTTTTAGGATTATATTTTGATGAGGAATCTTGATCAACAAGTTTCCTATTTCCGTTGTGATAGCTTAAAGAAAAGAATATAAAATATAAGGTAGGGTTGGAGTCGTATTAGGATAATGATCTACCCTTATCGAGTCTTCAAAGACCGAATCCACAAGACTATAAATTCGAGAGTTTGGAAGATGCTCGGTACGAATTTTAAGAGCAAAGTTTGAAGAAGAACAAGCAAAATCCGAACGTGCTTAGAGAGTGCGAACTGCAAATACTCGGTTGAGGTACTACACGTTAAAAGCCTTGCACCTTTGGCGAAAGGTGATGTTCTTTATTTTTTTCATCTTATATATGTAATGTGAGTTATGGGTGCGCAATGTTGTTGAAGGGGGAAATGGAGGGAGTTCATTATAAATTCCACTATGAATGATTAGATTTTAAGAAGGGTCGTGGGTAGGGAGAGAGTCTCGTACCACATAAGACTAATTGTAAACCTTGAATTAGATTAATGGAAATCCTTGCATTTGAGCACAACCCCAGTGGACGCGACAAATCGAACCATGTAAAGATTCTGCGGTGTTTTTAATACTTTATCAGAAATATATCACATCCGGCTTTACACAAACTAAAAACTCCACAGGGGGATTCGCATTATTACTACACTAATGTGTCCAAACGAGATCACTATCTCGAATATCAAGGACTGCGGACTTAACACACACATATATATGCCGGGCTTGTTATCATAGCGGTCACTTGCTCCTGGAGCGAGATTCATGTTTACTTTGAATCAGACTTGCAGGTAAAGTAGCAACCCGCTTGTTCTACTTCTACTTGGTGGAGGGCATGTGAACATTACCGGTTTTTTAGGTATGCTGCGTAAACCGAATCGAGATAATTGTGAAGAAATCATCGATTCTGAGCCGATTGTCTTGGCTTTATTTGGCTCTAATAACGCTTTTGACTTATTGGGCCCACGGATGGGGTGGCCTAAATAAGTAAAAAGTAAATATATTTTCACTAATTTGGGCAAAGCCCAATTGCTGATACATAATTACAAATGGGTCCATATTTAATCCTAGCCCACACTATAACATAATTACAATTATATAAGCCTATAACATAATTACATAGGCTATTTGTCATGTAATTTTGAGTTTTTGACCACAATTACAGAACTAGATACACAAAAATAATTCTAAGTCATAACATTTACAAAGAACTAAAAGGCTTCCACTCTTCTCGTGTAACATGACTTCCACAAAAGATCAAGGCAAATTCCAAAGCTTCCACAAAAATTTATATGCAAAAGGTCCGTGATATCATTTGCAAAAATATCCGACGCATCGACAACTTTGTAATACCAAAAGCTTCCAAGTTACAATTCATTCCTGCATTTTAACAAAGAGAATAACACAGAATAAGAATAATTTGAAACACTAAGAAGCAAATTAAAATCAACAAGTAAAAGGGCCTCACTAAGTTGTCAAGTCATGTCCAAATGGGGCTAGAATTTCTGGCAACAAAGACATGTCACCTGAGAAATCTCAGCAAACACAACATTCGCATAATCTGCCCAGAAAATTGGGTGGAAGCTTCTTCATTGCCCAACCCAACCAAATATTCACAGAAATGCAACCAACAACAACAAGCAGAAGCAGATAATTTAAAGGCAAGTAGACAGATATAAAATCTAAAGTGGGCTTAGATCTCATAAATTGTAATTCATCAGAAATGCGCCATAATTTCTAGAAAACAAAATACATGCCACACAGAAATTACAGCAAGCACGTTTACTTCTCAGCTTAATGTAGGTGGAAGCATCATCATAGCCCATAATCAGAAATGAACACTGGCATCTGAAAGTCAACCACATTAGTATTGTTGTTGAATGGGTTTAAATTGGCGCAACAACCCCCGGCAACATTTTTCAACCACTTCGTTGTTGCATTGCAATGTATTTAAACTCATTCAACAACTAAATCTGCCAACTGAATCATAGTCACTTCAGTGTTGGTCACAAATAGTAATACAACTCATAAAGACATGCGTAGAAGTGATCGCTAGAATATAATGTGGGCCGCCAATTAATTTTTACCGGAATTATGTTAAGGGGCAATTTGGTGATGCCATAGATGGGCCAAATCCAACTCCATGTGTAATTTCATTACAAAGGAAAATAAGATGGGTTAAAGATTGAAAAGAAGAAGCAAAATTAAGAAAAAATGAAAATAAACATAGAACAACAATTTGTATGCACAAACCTTTCAAATTGCTCAACTTCATCCATGATTCCTCAATCGAGATCGGAGATGAAGACAATCTCATCCAAATTGCACATTAGAGCTCCAACAATCTTCTGTCGCTGAACTTCTAAAAGAATCAAGCACCCTCCCTCCCCGTGCTGCGCGCATTCAAAGGCTACCAGAGATATCGGGTACAACTAACACACGCGTCGTTGCCGAGAGAATAGGAAACTTCTGAATCGATCTTCCACCATATGAGAACGCTAAATGTGCCATCTTCCTCAATCACAAATCCTCGATGATAGATATCTAATTCGCATTTCGCCTCCCACACCGCCCAAGTTCCATCTTTCTCGCATTCTTAAATTTAGCTTAGCAAGGACCCGATTTCACGTAATCACCTCGCAAGGTACGTATGAGTGTCCGGGGACGAGCAGCTGTAATGAGGTGGTGGTTTGCTAAGCACAATAATCATCAAATAATTCATACAATGCAAACTCTCTTACATTGGCGTCAAAGCTTCCACCCAATGTATCCCCATATATATGCTTAAGGATTAATCTCATGTATTCCACTGGTCTCAGGATCAAGCACGCTCCAATGAATATCAACATGTTCATCTTTTCGAGGATCACCCCAATATTTGTCACATTTGGCTTTCATGGTGCGTCATTGCTCTTACTAGGATCAACATCACTTTTCCACTCATTTAAAAAATATGGTAAAGATCAGAAATTTTAGAGAAAATGAGTTAGCGTAAGAATATTACCGAGAACCGTAAATTCTCGTCATCTCATAAAAATGATGCAAGAAGGCAACAAGTTGTTTGACAGAATTCCAGTCCACTATATCAGGTACATCATCCCCTAAATCAACTGTAAATGCATGCTCACATTCCTCATATTTTTCAAACACTTTGTCAAATAAGCAAGCAGTTTTTAACATGACATAGGTTGAATTCCACCTAGTGGGCACATCTAGAGACAAAGAACACTTTGTCTCTACACCAATCAAGTCAAGAAATTCCCCTAAATTCTCCAGGCAACCTTAGCAAAGTAGTTCCTAATATATCTAACTCCGCTTCTCACCCTTTAATCGATCGCCTAGATTCTTTCAACCCTCATTGACTACTAAATTTAGGATGTGTGCAATGCATCCATGTGGACATTTTTATTTTCACAGCCAGACGCCTCAAGAAAAAATTTTTCTTTAAAAACCAAGTGCGTATCATTTCAAGATGCATTATCTATCGCATCGTGGAAAATATTTTTCAAACCCCACTCAAGAAGACAATTTTCTAAACTTTTAGCAATGTACTCACCCCTATGAGAAATAACGAGGACAAATGAAATTATCTTTTGGCGGGAGCTTCCACCGTAATCTATGTAACGAAATGTAATGCACATGTGGCTTATAAGCAAGGATTCATGTCCAAGAGTCCGTTGTTATGCGCACTTTTCGACTTTGGATGCTGATTAATGAAAACATTTTCAATTTGTGCCTTGCATCTAAATATGCATGATAATAGCCTCGAATTAACGTCCATCTACAGACTCAACCTGTGGCATGCAATGTACATAAAATCTTTGAAACCCTCTCCCTCAACAAATTTAAAAGGAAGCTCATCAACAATGCACATGTTAGACAATGCCTTCGACAATGCCTTCCTAATAGCATCATTATCAAACTTCCAAGTCCCAATAACACCCACATTTTTAGAATTATTCAAATCAGGTTGTAGAGTCAAAAGGCTCATTTCAATGGACTTAGTGGTAAGAGTTTCTTCATGCAAATCAACATGTGATTTCAAATGATGATGTACCATTGATTTTGTGGATCAAGATGTACTTTTTATCACAAGATATACATTTAGCTTTTACCAACTTCCTTCCTCAAAGATTTTCTCGGCGTTCCCACACCTGGCTCTCGCTTCTGTCCTTTCTTTTTTCCTTTAGCAACTTCCCTGGTTGCTTTGGGGGCTTCCACCTCTCGCAAAGACTACCAAGAAGTGTTTTCATCACATTAAGTGTGTCTCCGTCAGTTTCCATCTACATAAACAATCGAGAACAAAGAAACAAGTATCAAAAATTATCCATAGCCAAAGGCCCAAAGCAAGCATTAAGCAAAGAATCACAAATAAACATAGTAATCATCAATCAATTATCAGACGTTATTTGGCAACAACAAAAATAAAAACAACAATCAGGTTAAACAACAAAATAGATATTTGAAAGTATAACTAAAAAAATTAACTAAATGGAGTAAAAATTAGTTTAATAAGAAATATAATTTATTAATAAAAATAATTAGTCAAAAGAATAAATAGTTACATAATTATTTTATTTTTAATAATAGAGAGTACAAAATGAGTATTATTATACAAAAATAAATTTTAAATTTATCAAGTAATAATTTTTACACCAACAAAATAATCAATATGAAGTTAGAAAATATAAAAGAAACAAAAATCTACTATTAATAAATACTATTTCAAAATATTATTAATAAATATTATCAAAAATCAATGCTTAAAATTTTGATGTATGGTAACTAAAAAATTATTGAAATAATTTTTCACAAACAATAACAGAAAGATCAAGTAAACAAATATATCAAAAAGGAGAAATAAAGATTGTACCTTTTAAATGATTTGTGTTCTGATGTTTCTCTGACTCGATTTAGGGCTTCCACCATTTAAATCTCAATGAGATCTAAATAACACTTCGCAGATCCAACCATACAGTCGATTCACCGATAGACAGTAGTAGTACATGCAAAAAAAATCAAAGAACAAATATATCTCCATTAAAATACATAAAATAAGATAAACAAAATACTCAAAATTTAAACAATCGCTAGATCTAACAAGATCATTACCATATATAGTCGATCCAAAGAACTAAAGGCCCTGTGATGTTGATTTCATCACTGCTAATCTTAACTGGTATTACTGATAAGAACAAAAACAACAACAAAGCAAAAAATGATCAAATTTTTATACAACAAACATCGAGTCAGAGATTGGAAGGAAAGAGACGAGAAAGAGAGAACATAACACCGAAAGCGAAGAGATTTACACTAGAGGAAGGGAAGAGGTTAGGCTACAACGGAGAAGACCGACAAACGACGAGACGTAAGTGGGTAATCAGTTAAGATCTAGGTTAGAAGAAGAGAAGAGGACTGGAAGGTTCCCGATTTACAGAGGGGTGGCGAAAAATGAGAGAGGGAGGATGAATGATAGGAATGAGAGACTTATATAGGTGGGGCGGATTTTTTAGGTTAGGTTAAGGGGGTATAAACTAGCCACAGCTTTTATTAATAGGTCAATAAGGGTTCGTTATCTGCCTGGCCCAGCTTATTACAACCCTAACTAAACCACAACCGACATGACCGGCTTCCTCAAGATATTAACCGAACCGACACTCACCTCTTCGCCATCGTGCCAACCATGATTTTTGGCTCGATTCAACATCCTATTGAACCTGCCTGGCCGCTTATGCTCATCCCATCAGGTGTGAGTATTATATGGATTTGATGAAAAAAAGGTGGTTCTACAGCCGTCCTCCTCTTCTTGATAGGACTAACTATGGTTACTGGAAAGCGAGGATGCGTGCCTTCATAAAATCAATTGATTAAAAGGCATGAAGATCTGGCTCTCTACGCAAGATGGAAACTCGCTACCAAAACTCGATGTCGGGAGTGGAAAACTCGGTCCTGAACGGCGTAGATTGGACGCCCGAAGAAGACACTCTTTCCACCTAAAACTCACGAGCCTTGAATATAATCTTCAACAGTGTTAATCCCTCACAATTCAAGATGATCTCCACCACTGAAGTAGCCAAGGAAGCATGGGACATTCTTCGTGTCCATTTTGAAGGAACCAATGTTGTTCGTGAATCTAAGTTAGAACTTCTTACGACCAAGTTCGAAAACTTGTGGATGAGTGAGGAGGAGACTATTAGTGACTTCAATGAAAAATTGTGCAACAAAGCTAATGAATCGTTTGCTCTTGAGGAAAACATTTCAAAAGGAAAGCTTGTGAAAAAGTCCCAAAGATCCTTGCCACCTAGGTTTGCATACAAGGTAACAACAATAAGGGAGACAAAAGACTTAAAAATTATGAGACTTGAAGAACTAATGGGATCTCTACTTACGTTTGAAATATAATTGAACAAAGAGTCCAAGGAAAGAAAGAAACTTCAGGACCAAGGGTCGAGTCCCGAACTACCCGGCTGGTTTAAGGAATGAACTTTTAGAATCTATGGCCTCGTTAAAGAATTTTGAAAGAGCCATAGAAAGGTTGAATACTGCTGGGCTTAAAGGTAATGTCACGCCCGATTCCCTGGTCCGACCTGGACATGATCCGACCTGGCTTCCGAGACGCGAGACCATACTAGGACTCTTTACTCCGATTTTTTAAACCGACCGGTGCCCTCGTGGTATGGCCCATATCTTATAACAACAACATAATCAGCCATCATATACATATCAAAAGAACTACCAATCGGAGTGGAGTCCATCAAAATTTATACACATTTAGCGAGTCCCATTTATGCATAAATACAAAATCGTATTTCTTTACATTTCATAAATCAGCACTGAACCTACACGTGAGGAACCCCTACCGGGTGTGGGACGGCTCGTACCAGATGCGTAAGATCGCAGATGTCCTCTCAGACCTACACCCGACAAAAACCCGTATAAGCTTTACGCTTAGTGGAAACACACTATACAGAAAACACAATTAACAGATACAACAAGAATGTGACGAATCTTCAGAATTCATATCACATTTACATACATAATCGTTTCAGAACAAACTTAAGCTCGTTCGTATCTCTCATCTACCAGACCGAACTTATACTTATAACAATCTTATACTTAATAGAATTACCTATGACGTGACTTATCCTTATTCGGATCTTATACTCATAGCAAACTTATGTTTATTCAGATCTTATACTTATTCAGATTTCTCAGATTCGTGATCGAGCTTTATACATGTACTTATACTCTATCTCAAGCTTATACTATTTCGATCTCCGTAGGAGCTACGTAACTTTATGCTTATACAGAGGTACTTAAACACGACGGCATTTCATATCTATCTCGCATCTCCGTAGAGTTTTTACGGTAACTTATACTTATACTACTTGAAGCCAATTTTTGCTCGAGGTACTGTAGGTACTCACCGAGATATTACTGAACGATACCGGTATCAAGGAACTTGCTCTATACTAAGTACCGTAAGTACTACAAAACTTATACTCGGGTATCAGATCTTAACTCAGACCACGGCATTATCCCGCATTACGGAACTTATACTTGTAATATCAACTTATTCTTGTATTTCGTATCTATACCCTCAGACATAACTAATACATGTATTTGATCTTATATTTGTCTTATAGAACTTCTACATGTATTAATGGGTCTTATACTTCAGAAACATAGTAATTCGATTCTTGAATTTCGCATCTTATTCTACATAATGGCTGCACTTCGTAGGTACGATAAGGTCGAACATATCGTAATCATATGTCAGACATATTGGGAGTACTGCATTAGTCCATACAGTGTGCTACATCACAACAAGCATATGACGGATTCATACATGTGATTCAGAACATATTCAAAATAATATTTGATTTATTTATATTTAGCTATATTGAGTTATGAAGGTCTTGAGGGCAAATTTAGAAAATAATTGTATTTATACTTTATATTGATAGATGACGCAGGAAGACGGTACTTACAAATTTATTCAGATTCTGTGGCAACTTAGGCCAGAATCTTAAATCAGATACAGATCCATTAGGCATCACAGAACAAACACAGAAAGGCTTATCTGATCTTACTCCACTTAACTGAGTCTTGATTCACATGGTCTGATCTGAATCACCCACTCACTTATAAGAAACGGAGTGGACTTAATATAATTAAAGCATCCATGCTGGCATAATTACGTAACAGAGCACAGAATCAGCCAGTGAGTGCTCTAAACACCATCAGGACTGTTCCGTCGATGCATGAGAGCACCAGACACCCAACAGGAGTGCTCTGAGCACCCATCAGACGGTTTGCTTCACACAATGAGGAGTGCCTATAGCTTATCATGATATGTCGAAACACTGGATCCAAAACGGCCACCACTTAACAGAGCGGCCCAGAATAATCACCAGATCACCCACTTCATTCATTTTTCTACCAGAAATATGATGACTATATGCCTTCGAACTCTGATAAACTTTTCTTAATTCAAGATTTCAAAGGATCACTTACGATTTGATCTTCTCATATTCATGTTCATGAATGATATTTCAGCTTGCTTTCGTCATACTAAATTATGGGAGTTCATTGAACATATCTATAGATGATGCAGATTTCAGATGATTTTGATACAAAGATGATGTCTGATCCACATTGACTATCTGGTATTTTCATTCCTCTAAGTGAATTTATTTTACTTTAGAAATTGGAATCATTCCCAATGATCATCCCTAAATTTGGTGCTTATATGCATTCAAGGTCAAACTAGTCTACAATCTCTTATTTATAATTAGGAACAGCCTTGAATTTCCTTATTTTTTCTAGGAGTGGTTAATCTCTGACATTTAATCCCTGGTTCTTGTAATATTCATTTAAAGCTATGGTGCGATGGTTCATCTCCCAACTTGAATCACCCAAACTGAGCACCTAAAACTCCAAGTTGATGCTCAAAACGAACTAGATCACTCATGATCAAACTCTGATGCAAGAATCTGCTTTGGTACGACAAATTTCACTTTGAGTGAATTTCTCGGGCCCAAATTAAAGTTCAATTTGACGATGCTCATTTCAGATGCTCTGGTTCTTCGGAAGTCTCAGTTTGACTAGCCACTTAATCTACCCAACTTATAAGAATCGACAAGTTTATACTAAACCTAAAACTAGTCTAAATGAGGAAATGAGTGACCGCTTACCGCATCTATGACACCCCAATTCGACTAAGATGTCGGCCCAAAAATTATCAGGATCTCAACACGTATCAAAGACATGTTCGGCGTGGATCGGTGGCATGCTCACCGGTAAAAATGCCCGTAACGTGTGGTTTTCTCCCATTTTTCATGCAATTTTCTTCCATAGATCACCTCATTACATCCTTCATCAAAAACTACCACGAATCTCTCTGCACCAAATCAACATTTCTAATAGACAAAGAACTTGAAAAGATTCTAAATTCAATTATATCAAAACTTGGAATCGTGAAGACTCATATTTAATTATGATCAATTAGATTTTCTAAACCTAAACTTCCTTACTGTAAAGTAGGATGGGTTCCTAACAAAACCTCAAAAGGAAATCAATTTCATTTTCTAAGGCAAACCCCACTAATCATACCTTAAGAAATTCAGACAAAATCATAATAAAGTCATGATACAAGAATCCACACAAAACTTAGTTTCATACTCTCTACGATCTCTCCTTCCTCTTCTTTCTCCTTCCTCCTCCTCTTCTACTCCTTTTTTTACCTTGAGAATTCAAAAATGGACATTTTGGCCCCATCTCCTTCTTATAATGACTGTTTCCTTTATTGCCTTGGCCCTCCACCTTTCTGGTAGAATACACCTCACAAATTCTGCTTATTTTTACTTTCTATCTATTAGTCTTTTCAAATTTATAATCTTTAAGCTCATTTTAATAAATTACAATTCGTCTCTTAAGTCTTGTAAATTTTCGGCCCTGCTTCCATGTTTTGCATTTAACTCACTAAACATTTTTAAATTTATGCTACAAAAATACTTAAATTATTGTTCAAAACTGACTGAAAGATAGTTTGGAAAAAATACAGTAACTTCAACTCCTGTAAAATTGAATATGGCAAGAGTTTAATCCATTATGTTTGTGAGACACTTAGGAATTCTTGAGACTAAATATCGTGAACAAGTCAACTTAGCAAGAATAGGAGGGTTAAGTGGGCTCACATCTTGGTAGAATATGCTAATTAATAAAAGGAATCTGATATTTTCCTAGTTACTAGAGTGAGACGATGAATCAAAAAAGACTGGAGCAAAGAAGATGAGGAACAAGATAGTCAACCCATTGCTCTGGTAGTCGTGACTTCGATCCTTGAATTGGACACAAAGCATCAAGAACTTTCAAAGGATGTGGCAACTAACGTTCAAACACATGTGTTTGTCGACCAGATTCCATAGAATCCTTCTGCTCACCCACTATTTGAAGAAGAAGAGGATGATATCTCAGACGAAGAACTAGCTAACGCCTACACAAGATCGCATTTAAAGCTTGGTAAACACAAGAAAATCAACTCACACCTTCATGACGATTCCATCAACTCGCCAAGACAATGGAGCTTTAGAGAAAGAGGTAGCTACTCTGAAAGGGGAAATCCTTAAGAATAGTATGGCTCAATCTAAGTTAGAACATCTCAGGAAAATAGTAAGAAAGATGAACTTAGGAACGTTGTCCCTGGGTCACATTCTATGTATGAGGACTACCTCCAAGGCTTGGAAAGGCATTGGGTACCAGAGGGGATCTTCAGGCTTGAAACCAACAGCTTAGAAGGAGATTCCTCATCTCAAGACCATAAAAGTAGAAGAATTCGTTTGAACGCCCCCAACAATAGGAACAACATGTCCAAACAAGAAAGACAAGTTCATAAAACAAAAGGGCAAGGAAGTCAAATGTTACTACCATCGAAAAATGGATCACATCAGACGTCACTGTAGGGACTAGAAATCTGACCAGAAGAAGAGACTAAGGGAGAACAAATTAGTTAAGAAGCCCACTTGGGTAGAAAAAGGAAAAACTAAGAGCCTTGTTGTTCTTACCTCCTCAAGGTTGAGATAGAACAAAGGTGGTACTTTGATATGGAAGCCATTAAAGATACGACCGACAACAAGTGGTTATCATTCAATGTTCTTCCATCTAGTATGGACTCCAATAACCTTTGGGGGACTAAGTGCAAAAGAAGTGTTTTGTGGTTGTGGTCTCAACGCTTCTGCTTACTAAAATTAAAGGATGTGCTTCTTTATCGATGGATTCAAGCCAACACATAATCACACGCCAATCAGCGATCAAGATCTGCTCATAAGATTCACCAATGAAAATGTGGTATTCCTAAATTAGACTACCAACATATCATGGAAGAAAGTAGGTCATCAAATAATTGCTATCTACTAGTAAGTCCGAACACATGCCTAATCACAATTCAAAATGATACTAACCTTTGACACATACGAATGAGACATGTAAGCCGCAACAACCTCAAAGACACCATTACCGCGGAAGCTATCAGGGGAGTCCCAAAACTCAAAGGAGAACCTAGAAGAATGTGCAAAACATGCCAACTAGGTAAACAAGTTCGAACACCTCACCTAGAGTCTCAACTAGACTATACTACTAGAGTACTGGAATTGGTCCACATGGATCTAATGGGACCCATGCAAATAGAGAGCATTGCCGGGAAAAGGTATGTATATGTATGTGTAGATGACTTCTTTAGGTTCACTTGGGTAACTTTCCTCATAACCAAATTTGAAGCATTTGAAGTATTTGAAGAATTGTGGCAAAAGGCGTACGAAACCTTGACAACGGACTCTAAGAGTTTAGTATAATAAGGAATGATCATGGTAAGGAATTTGAAAACTCCTTCTTTGAAAATTTATGATGGGAGAATGATATAGAACATGAGTTCTTAGCGCCTAAAAATTCCAAAACAAAATGGGTTGTCGAAAAAACATAACCCTCTGAATATGGCCCAAGTCATCTTTAAAAGCTAGGAGCTTCCTGACTAAGAATTTGGACCAATTTGTAAATACACCATCTTACATCTCGGCCCAGGAGTCACATCTAAGGCGGGAACTCTCAAAACATCAAATGAGATCTAGAAAGGTAATAAACCAAATTTGAAACATCTTCATGAATTTGGTAATCCATGCTACATCCTGAATGATAAAGAACTAAGAGAGAAGTTCGATGCTAAGAGTGATGAAGGTGTCTTTTAAGTCTTACACAAACAACGTTAGCATAGGAGTGTACAATAAAAGAACCCGAGGTCGTGATGGAATCAACTAATGTGTAAGTTGATGATTATCTTCCCTTGAGTGAAACATCTAGACCAAAAGACCCTCCTCTGGTGTCAGTTCTTGAAAAAGAGAAGACTCTCAACAATCCCAAAGACGCTCCACCATCCATTGATGAAGAAAACAAATGCGTCTTTGTAGACATTCGAACCATCCCGAAAGCTAGGAACCTAGTTTTAGTGGTTGTTTAGACAATTGAGGACCCCCTACGACAATAGGATGACCATGACAGTGCTGAACACTTAGACATTCAAGCTCGATAGCCCTGTAGGAAGATTTGCAAAACCACCCTACCATTAATATCATAGGAGATCCAAAAGCAAGTGTTCGGAAGAGGGGCATTCCTATGGTGAACTATAGAGAAATGATAGGCCTTAGCCTTGGCTACTACACCTCCATAATTGAACCTAAAAATTATAAGGAGGCTTTAAACGATGAGTTATGGATCAGGCTATACAAGAAGAACTATCATAATTCGGACGTAATGAAGTTTGTGATTTAGTTCCAAAACCCTAACATGAAAATGTAATTGGGACCAAGTGGATCTTCAAGAGCAAGACAGATGAAGAAGCAAGCAACACTAAAAACAAAGCTTGTCTGGTTGCTGAAGGATACACTCAAGTGGAAGGAGTAGATTTTGATGAGACATTTGCCTAGTAGCCCGGCTTGAGTCAATTCGCCTGTTGATGGCATTTTCTTTCACACTCATGTTCAAACTTTATCAGATGGATGTCAAGAGTACCTTCTTAAACGGATATCTACACGAAGAAGTGTTTGTTGCTCAACCTAAAGGGATTGAAGATCCTCGTCACCCTGATCATGTTTACAAACTAAAAAAGGCTCTCTATAGACTAAAACAAACCCCAAGAGCTTGGTATGAGGAGGCTTGAGAATGCTTCACAAAGGTGGTTACACGAGGAGCGGATCAGTACTCTCTCTTCATTCGAAAAAGTCAAAAGGAATTAATTGTCTTTCAAATCTATGTGGATGACATAGTCTTCAGGTCCACGTCCCAACACCTGATGGAACAATTTGTAAGACACATGAGCACATAATTTGAAATGAGCCAATTCGATGAACTTATCTTTCTTGAACTTGGAGTACGGTAAGCCAGCTTCAAAGGATCTTTATCTCACGGACAAAAATATGTTAAGAACTTTTGGTGATAAGTTAGGACGAGTGACCAAACATCAAAGGACCTTAATATGGACCCATGACAAGATTACTAAAGATGAAGCAGAACGTGCGAGTCGGAGCTCTGTGAGTATGATTAGATGCTTGTTGTACATGACTACAAGGCATCTGAACGTATGTTATAGCGTGGTACCAAGCAAGTTCTAAGGATAATCATCTTCTAACAGTCAAGAAGATCATCAAATATGTTAGCAGAACAACGAACTATGGTCTCTAGTGCACCCAAGACATTACATCTGAACTAGTGCAGGATCTTTGTGATTGGAGTTTGCAGGCTTCAGACTGACAAAGAGTACTTTTGGTGGGTGTTTCTTCCTTGGAAAAAACCTTATGTCTTGATTCAGCAGAAACAGAACTGCATATCACTTTCCACAACCGAGGCCAAATACATAACATATGGTAGTGGATGTACACAACTCATTTGGATGAGGAATATGCTTAAAAACTATGGTGTCTCTAAAGAAGTCCTAACACTTTACTATGACAATCTTAGTGCTATCAATATCTCAAAAAATCCAGTTTAGTATTCAAGGACCAAGCACATTGACATAAAGCACCACTATATTCGAAACCAAGTTGAGGACAAAATCATTGATCTTAGGCACATATCCACTGAAGAACAACTGACCGACATTTTCATCAAAGGGTTGGATGTTTCCAGGTATGAATCTCTATGGTCATCCCAGGGTTATGCATTGTGGAGTAGATGGGGTCCCCATTGGTTCCGGTGGCCATCGACAATACGGACCTTTATCCTTGCCTTCGCAAGGGAGGGGATGGGGGGTGGGGGTAATAGGGAGACGAGTGTGTATCTTCTTGCTTCACTTTTTAAGAGATGTTTTTGTCGAAGAAATAAACAAAATGGGAGAATTTTGGGTTTGAGATTGTCCATATCTTCGTCTCAAGGGTTTTACAAGAAGATAGCTACTTCAGAGGTCGAGCTTAATGAAGATTTGTTGAAATAGAGGTGAAGTCCCTGGCAGGACTAGGAAGTAGTTAAGACTAAGGTAATCCTATGTTGTAGGGATATGTCAAACATGGGAAGTTCAAACTAAAAGCAAAGCAACCGTGGGACATACATGAGTATGCTAGCTTAGAGGCCAAGGGAGCAAGTAGCCGATAGGCCTAAGATCTATTTGGTAAGTGGATAACGATCAAATCACAAAAGATCCGGATGTCTAAGCTGTCAAACTACAATTAGCAACTTTTTAGGATTCTATTCTGATGAGGATTCTTGATCAGCAAGTTTTCTATTTTCGCTGTGATATCTTAAATGAAAGAACATAAAATAGAAAGTAGGGTTGGAGTCATATTAGGATAATGGTCCACCCTTATTTAGTCTTCTAAGACTGAATCCACAAGGCTATAAATTTAGGGGTTTGGAAGATGCTCAGTACGAATTTTTGGAGTAGAGCTTGAAGAAGAACAAGCGAAGTTCGGACATGCTGAGAGATTGCGGAGTGCAGATACTCGGTTAAGGTATTGTATGCAAAAAGCCTTTCACCTTTGATGATAGATGATGTTCTTTATTTTTATCATCTTATATTGATGTAATGTGGGTCATGAGTGTGTGATGTTGAGAGAGGAATTGAAGGAGTTCATTTTGAATTCCACTATGAGTGATTAGGTTTCAAGAAGGGGTGTAGGTAGAGAGGGAGTCTCGTCTTAGCATAAGACTAATTGGCAGAAGCTTTGAATCGGATCATTAGAAGTGCTTTTGCATTTAGGCCTGTTCAGGTGGATGTAGGCAGGTTGTCGAACCACGTAAAAGATTATGAGTGTTGTTACTTTATTGCAAATATATCACATCTACTCTGCACATACTAAGACCTACAAGGGGAGTTCAGACATACTGCACTAAAGTCCGAACGAGATCACAGTCCAATCATCAATGAGTGTAACCTAGTACTCCAAAGTAATGGAGTAGTTTAAGAAGAGGAAGATGTTAGCTGCAATCCTCGTGGGAAAAAATTAGACAAGACAACAAAAGTTTAATTTATAAATAAATAAAGTTATGACCATTACAGGCGAGGAAACACTTGATAGCATGCACTGGAATATGTAAGTAGGCCAAATCACACCATATTGTTCTTATTGTAATGAACTACTTGATAGAAAAAGAAATGAGGTCAAACAGTGATTTTCTTAGATTACAATCCAAAGTTATCCTAAAATAAGCTCTGGGACTGGAGAGTAGAGACATATGGGGCTGAGTAACTGTAAAAGTTGTTTTCAGTTAAATTTCATTGTTTCACCTAATCATCCAAACACTCTCTTCTTTCGCTCTATATAAAATTAATCCCCGAAGCTTTAATCATTGCATCATGCTCCTATGACTATCTTCTCAGAAAATAAGGACAGAATGGGGGTTTTCCCTTTTCCATCTCCAGCTCTTATGGGAGTTTTTATCTTCTCATTGGTAACATCGAGTCTCCTTCCGGAGCTCGCTCTTGCCAATCAGGATGCAAGCATAACCAGGCGCTACAAGTTTGATGTGTGAATTATGGTTTTGGCGCTAATATTGCTGTATTGATATCGCTGTGACAAATATTAATTTATTTTTCGATTCTAGTTTTCCTTTCTTTTAATTTCTCTAATACATTTGAGCATGTTTTGTAGATCAAATTGGTAAAAATGACGCGGCTGTGCCATACGAAGAGCATCATTACAGTAAATGGGCAGTTTCCTGGGCCTCTGGTCACAGCTCAGGAAGGTGACAATCTTGTGGTTGAAGTTGTTAACCATGTTCAAAATAACATCACTATTCACTGGTACGGAGCTTCATTACTTGAATAAATCAAATATACCATTATCTAATTATATGTTTTATTGGAATCAGACATGGAATTAGGCAGCTTCAAAGTGGGTGGTCTGATGGTCCGGCCTGCATAACTCAGTGCCCCATTCAAACTGGGCAGAAGTTTGTGTACAACTTCACAGTGAGTGGTCAAAGAGGGACTCTCTTCTGGCATGCCCATCTATCATGGACAAGAGCCACTGTCTATGGTCCACTAATCATTCTCCCCAAATCTAATGTTCCTAATCCATTCGGAAAACCTTATGAGGAAGTTCCAATCATCTTTGGTATTAATCAACAATTGACAGTTCTTCATTTGTACTCATCAATGTCTCTCACCATAAATTATAGCATATTTACCAATATTGCAGGAGAGTGGTGGAATGCAGATCCTGAGGCAGTCATCAGCCAAGCACTGCAAACTGGCGCAGGCCCAAATGTCTCTGATGCTTACACCATCAATGGACTTCCAGGGCCACTCTATAACTGCTCTTCTAAAGGTCTGGTTGTATTGTATTTTTTCCGAAAAGGGTAATTTGATTAAAAGAAATTTCGAAAACCCAATTTTGAAAATTTGTTCCAACATCAATTTATTGTAAAAATGTTATTCTTTTCTTGTAAAAATAATTCCTTCTTTTATATTAAATCTGAGACTGATATTTTTTAATCTACAAAATCATTTATTTTTCAACAAAAAACACAGAAATATTAAATTACAAATTCTAGGATCGTATACTATACTGGGTTACAAACTTGATTTTGGTGATGGTAATTTCGGCAGATACATTCAAACTGAAGGTGAAGCCTATGGAACTTACCTTCTCCGGTTGATCAATGCGGCGATGAACGATGAGCTCTTCTTCAGCATCGCAAACCACACCATCACAGTGGTCGAGGTCGATGCGGTCTACGTCAAACCCTTTGACACCGACATACTTCTCATCACCCCCGGACAGACCACAAACATTCTACTCAAGACCAAACCCCACTTCCCAACCGCCAATTTCTTCATGTATGCTCGGCCATACGCAACAGGCCAAGACACCGTGGGTACCACGGCTTTTGGACTATGGCTTGTGACTGCATGACTTGGCCGGCTTATCCGCTTCGAGAGGCGAAACGGATCAGCGGAGGGCGAGTATCTTATCATTATGCGATCTGAGCTGGGTCCAGGTTGTGAAACATCCGATCATGACAAAGGCTAGGTATGCTCTTCTAGCCGTTTGCCGTTCTCTTTGAGTCGGTGTCATCTCTAAAAGATGGTCGACCAATGATTTTCCATTTACTCCTTGCGGTTTAAGAAACGTATTTTCGTGCGTAGCGCTTAAGATGATCAGTGATCGTTGAAACTTGAATGACTTAATTGTCAAAGGAAAACGGTTGACAAGCAGTGCGCACGCCTCCTTATTTCGAGAGCCAATCACCCATTTTCCGAAAAAAGTGGATCATCATCCTTCTTCATAAATAAGGAAGCAATGCTAAGAGAAAGGTATGTGAAAATATACGCCTGCAAGATTGACATTTTTCAACTCTCCATCTCTCTTTCTAACTTAAGCATAAGAGAGCCAACCGGCACACCACCGCCGGTGCCTTATTTGTTTTGTAGGATCTTCTTTGCCCGAGTTCATGCCCAGACGATCAGGAGACTCACGAGTCGAGGAGCGGTGGCTATTTGTTTGTAGAACGACCCAGTAAAAAGTCACATCGTGACGATGTGAGGCCGTCGGCTATCAAGCGTCCCTCGCACCCGAAAGGTCGGTAGTTCTTGCTTTCATTCATCTAGTTAGGTGAGATCATGTCTCTATGGCGAAAACCGGTCCACGAACGGTTCCTTTGCGGCGTCGGGATATGGAGACAAGGCAAGAATAGGCTAGGCGGATGGGTGAGATTGCGGCCGTCTTCGACCATCTAGCGATAAAAGAAAACGATCGCTCGCTGGCTCGTCTGGAAGGAGATCGGGTTGAAAATGCGCAAGGGAGCAGCCACCCTACACCCCCGGTAAAACAAAAAGGCGAGGGCTTATCAGAATTTGTAGGCGGTAACTGACAACGACAGAGCGATGGGTTACATCTTTTGGTAGCTCTTGGCACGTCTTGCTACTAGCGAACAACGTAGGGCGAGAGCAAGGAAGAGGCTATGTCGTTCAAGCGATCAGGTCGATGTACCTCGCGGTGCAATTTAGAAGGCGACGGTCGGGTAAGCCCTTTGAAAATATACCCGTGGCATAGGGGCATAGCAGCCACTTAAGTTCATGTACCCTACCTTCGGGCGGTACCATCCCGGCTGTGCTGCACCCTCTTGTCCCGGGGACCAGACATACTATCACTCCCTAGTTGAGCTATACGTCTTAAGCTCACAAACCACTTAAGCTTGGCTTTGTCATACCGTCATTTGCCATGTATGATGTGTAACCTTTTTGAGTATCTTTGCAGTTTTATAGCATGTTTAGGGTATAATAAAAACAAAGTATATTTTACGGAATAAAATAAATAGAACCCATATAATTAATACAAAAAAGTTAAGGGTAAGTAATAATTTACCAATTCAAGACCAAAAGTGCGTAATTTAATAAGTTCATATGTCCAAGTAGGAATATCGTAAGTTAAATTAAGAGTAATAGAGAGTTGGAGACCAAGAGTAAAAAGATATTAGAGCAAATAAGGAAGAAAATTGTGGAAGAGCAAATGGCTTGAAGGAAGGGAGAGTTTCCTTAACTTCTTGGATGGTCAAGGATGTTCCAAAGAGAGAAAAAGTGAAATAAAAATGGGATAAAGATCAAATAAGAAGAAGACCAAAATAAATATCATTTTGGTCTTGGAGAAAGAGAGCAAAAAGCGGATAAGAGAGAAGACAGAGAAAGGAAGAAGAAGAAGAAGAAAGAAAGAAAGAAAGAAAGGAAAAAGAAGATCACAGGTATGGAACTATGAATATTTGCATGGATTCTAGTATGGAAGTCTAGTGTTTTATATGGATTTAAGTATGGTATTTTTCTAGTTTTGGTATAGAAAGTATAGATACATGGTTTGGAACCCTCTATTTTGTGTATAGGTTGGGTTTGGAAACTCCGAAACTCATTTTTTGTTAGGGTTGAGTTGAGAAAGGCTCTAAGAGCTCCACATATATGTGTTTTTGGGAAGGTTTGGTTTGCAATTTGAACCAAAATTTCCTTAGTTTTGATCCTACGCATTAGCCGGACCTTAGAACTAATTTTTGGGTAGAAATAAAGGGAATTTGGAAGTGAGTCCTTACGGTAAGTGCTTAGCCACATCAATGAAATTGATGTTATGCTGAATTTCCGGTCGAACTTCTATAGCCCCAGTTATGGCCCTTTCCTTGGATAGTGCAGCGGGCGGTCTGGCTTCGGTCGGTGCGCCTCGGCCCGGTGCACCTCGGCCCGAATAAAATTCGGCTCGGCGAGGTTGGCTTCGGCTAGGCCAAGTCAGCAGCTCGGCCGGTTGGTCGGCTTCGGCTGGGACTACGTGTAGCGCCGGCGGAAGGTCGTAACTAGCCCGTCCAGAACTTTCAGATTCGGATGTTCTTGGACTCTATGGAAGCCCGTTGGTCGAATCCATTCATGTGCACAATGAAGGACAATAGGTGAGCTCAAGCGAATTCGGCTCATTTCGGCCCGGTTAAATCATTTCGGTGGGTTTAATACGTGTGACCTCAAACTTAGGAAGGTTATAACTTCTTCATCCAAACTCCGTTTCGGGTGTTCTTGGACTATGGAAATCCCATTGAGTCACGAATCCATTCATGTGCTTGTGAAGGACACTAAGTGAGCTCAGTTAGGCTGGGTTTGACTACGTGTGACCTCCAACTTCGGAAGGTCATAACTTGTTCGTTTCGGGTGTTCTTGGACTCTATGGAAAGCCCATTGAGTCGGAGCTCCAACCGTATAGCATGATAAAAGTGGAGCTCACATTAGGTCCAAAAATCATGAAAAACAGTAAGCATATGTGGTAATTATACTTATTCATGCATAATATGAGATATCTACTGAACATAAAATACACACGGATTGTCTACTTAGAACCTAGTAGAGGGATATATAGGCATGACTATAGGAAGATCTGATTCTTTGCGGCATCCCGGTTCGAATATCGAGAGGCTGGATTTGGGTCGATGACATAGATCTCGTTTGGGTCACATATTACATGGCATAGGTCACTGTCTTGTACAGTGATGATACTTTCGAGTATATACAGATAGAGATCACTATTTCGTATAGTGATAGTACCTTTAGGTACATACAGTTATTTCCCGTATCCGCTTCTAAGGTATTTGCAGGCATGAAACATAAAAGAAAATGACAAGTATATGCAAATGAAATGTAAAGAATATATGACATGATATGAGAAATCTTATTTCTTATGTGATGATAATTATCTGAATTCTGAAACGAAGTAAAGTATAAGATGACATGAAAAGTATATGAAATATGATAAGAAATGAAACATGTTGTGAAAAAGTATATAACTGAGAAATGGTAAGTATATGTAAATGTTATATGTGTCATAAGTATATGCATTTGTATAGAAGTGTGGAGACCCTCGGTAGGGTCATCATATGTATTAATTACTCGCAGCGTAAACATACGGTGTTTTCATCCGTGTAGGTACGAGAAGAGGAAGCCGGAAGGACGGAGCAATCCACATCGACGATTCGAAAATACAGCATCCTTGCAGGAGCCGGAAGACGCTTTTGGTCTATTTTGTATATAATTTTGTTTATTTTGAAAGCAATGTATAATGTGTAAATGTTGAACACTTCCATATATGGAGCTTGTATATATTTTGTAATCATTTGCCTGATATGTACAAGTTAAATGTTTAACATTATATGAATGAACAAACTTAGAACTGGTTTAAAAATAAATAAATAAATAAATAAAAATATGACACCTTCGCTCGACACCAGGTCTTGCAGGTTGGGGTGTCACGGTGTAGACAGTGTGGAGCATTAGAGTTCGGTTGAGACCCGCGATCGGGTCGGATCGGAGAAGGGGTGTCACAAGTTTAGTGGTATTAGAGCCTAGGTTTAGGCGTTTCTGGAAAAGCCTAGGTTTAGGCGGCTCGGGAATAGAGTATATGATAGAAAAACATGTGTCTAGTAATGTGTTGGCCTGATGTGGATGTCCTTGTGTTTTGTATAGATGGATTGTCCTCCGAATCCAGCTGAAGAAGCTGCTGAGAGTGTTAACCCGAGGGAACAAGGGTTATCAACTTCTGAACCTTCGGAAAGTGTGTACCCTAATGAGCCAGCGGGAAGCATACGAATATCGCAAGACATGGCTCGGGTTTGGATGGATTGGCTGACTCCTAAAGCTCCAATAGACACAATAAGAAGACAGAGGGAGGAATTCCATGGGTCGAGCATGGAAAGTCGGTGAAAGCAGTCGGTTGAAAAGCTAGAAAGGGGGTATTGGAAGAGGTTAGATGTCCTCCCCGTCCGAGAGAGTATCATGTGCGGTCTTACTAGTGAGACATATGATTGAGTGAAACTAAGCGTTAAGAAGTCCAAGGATTCCAAATCCCATGACTTGGGAGTTCTTTGTCCAAGAGTTCAGGGCAAAGTATGTTACAGACATGTATAGGGATTCCAAGTGGAAACAGTTCCTGAATTTGAAGCAAAGGAACTTATCAGTGGTTGAATATGAAAAAGAATTTAGCCATCTTAACAAGTGTCTGCATCAGATTGGATACTCAGAGGCATTTCGGTGTAGGTAATTTGAGGATGGGCATGATTCCATCGAGATATTGCCTCTGACTTCTCTCAATGATGGATTTCTATTAGTTGTGAGCGCAATGAAAGTAAAGGGCTAAGCGAGCAACAAAGAAAGATCTCAAAAGAAGCAGTTTTCTAGAAGAGCTTCGTCCTCCTCGGGGAAAAGAGCTAGAGAATCTCAACCTCAATCAGAATATAGTTCCGCTACGAGAGGTAGAAGGCAAGGGTCCAATGTAACACCTAGTACAGGTAGAGGTGCTTCAGTTGGACAGGGAGAAAACCAGTGCCCTCGTAAGACGAGAAAATCAATTTTCTTAAAAAGAAAAATCGTAATTTCGGTCAAAATCCAAATTTATTCTCTAGATCTTGGATGACAAAGCGGTTCCGCAGATTTGGAATCGTCTCGTAAATCTAGGTACCCAGGTAAAATTTGCGTCGGTCAGGCGGTCGAATTTGCACGTTTTTCGAGGGCATCGTGTTTCGGTCTTAGGTAAAGCGACATGTGATGTGATGAGGGTGCCATAACATGTACTCATGTTACTTATGTTTCGTGAGTAGAGAAATGATGGAAACGGACGGCCGAGATAGTGCTAAATGTCAAAAAAATCCAAGCTTTGGGACATATATGGCATTATGGAAATTGTTTTAAATGATAATAAGACAAAACATGCATAGTGTCGCCTCCTACAAACGAGAAATTGAGACCAAAACGTGGGGAAAGGAGGAAATGAGATGCAGAAGCTGAATTTGAAGGTTTTAGAGAGAGAGAGAGAGACTTCTCTTTAAAATGCAGAAATTCGGCCGTCGAAGTGTAGACGAAGGAAAGGCTGCTCTACATGAAACTGCTGTGTGGGCTCCGGTTTTGGGAGTTTTCGACAAACTCCGTGAGGTAGGGGATTTATCCTACTTGGTTTTTACACTTGGTTTAAGTGTTTTATGATGTTTCGGTTGGGTTGGGCCCAGCGAGCGGTTGTTTGATGGGTCCCGAAGCTTGGGGCCGGAGTGTCGCAATTATGGAGCTCAAATGGATGGCCCGTGACTGTCGTGGCGTGTTGGGGGCTGTTTTTGGGTGTTCATAAATCATGAAATAAAATGTGTTTTGGTTGGAATGAGGTAGGAATGGCCATGGAAATCGGGTTCCCAGTGGAATAGATATTTGAGCTATTTGGATGTGAGCCGGTGGGCCAGGGTTTCCTTTGTTCATGTGAATATTGACACGAAAATCAAATTTTATTATTGAAAAATTGTGTTTAATTCGAGTAATTGAGTTGAATTGCTCGTGTTTGATAATTAGCCTAAGTGAGCTAATTTTTAGTGTAATGGATTGTGAAATTACATGACATGTTTGTGTGATTTAATTATGTGAATATATGCATGATTATATATTTACATGTGTTATAGAATTGAATTGGAATTGGCATCTGCATTATATGCAGCAGGCGCCTAGAGCCTGATAGGAGTGAGTGCATAAGGTGATTCTTGAGAGAATGGTTTCGAAGGGTTGACTAAAAATAATAATAATTATCGAAGGGTAGTCCATATAAAATATCAATCGTCGGGTCGTGATTGATATATCTCGGAGGTAGTCAGCACAAATATAACATCAGTCGGTCCCTTTAACATATCGGATGATCCACAGAAATAAAAACAAATATCTTTGTTGAAAATAATGTTTTTCATACGTAGCTTAGGCAAGTGTGAGGGAGTTGGTGATGACTCGAGGTATGAGTTGATCAGGTAGACATTAGTAGGATCAGCCACATTTACTTGAATGTGTTTCTCTTTAGACATTGCATATACACTTAGGTGGAGAAGTACTTCATTAGGGTGGTCATTCGCGGCGGTCATTCAGCGCTGTCGAGGATGTCGATTTCAAGTCTCTTAGGGGCGTGCGGGAGGCGGCTCGTCCTAGAGCGAGTTTGAGAAAGAAAGTGGGTTGTGGCTTTGGTTTTATTAATATATATATGCAATGTTTTCATTTTAATATATGTTTGTATAAAAATAATTTCTTAACTCTTGAAACTATTGTATATAGTTAGAATTTTAGGATGAGTATTGGTTTGTGGGCTAGTGGCCGTTTACTCATGGATTGTTATATTGGATTGTTAGGACAGGTTATGTATAGGTTATGTATCCGGGTAGAGCTCCGTACAAAGGGACTCTGCTGCTCGATTTTCGTAATGTTGGGTCACCAGAGCATTCACGAGTGTTCATGGGTTGTGGTGGTCAGCGGACACCGATTTTAGGCGTCACGAGGAGTGGTTTCGGGCTGCAGGTATCTGACTCACGCAGGGCTTGAGGGGATTTGGGCTTAGGCCATCGTCTTTGAGGTGTAAAAACATCGCCACTAGGTGTGGTTCGATGTTAAGTGTAGGTATGAGATTACCTAGGAAATCAAGGGACAAAACTAAGACACTGCATGCATGTGTTTGGTGTGTTTTGTGTGATTTGATAAATTTGTATGAAAAATATTCATAACATGAATGATGTGCGATCATGTATTGTGTATGGTTTGTGTGCTTAGTAGATAGCACATAGGGAAATTTTTAGGAGTTTTTACAGTGTGTAAGAACTGGAACAAAGAGAAAGAAAATAAATTTGCATAAATTTATTTAGTTTAAAGGAAAATGAAAAAAAAAATGTGGTGAAGAGAATAATTTTCTAAGGTTTTACAAGTTGTAAAATTGAAGAAAATTGAATAACATAAATTTTTATAAATTTATTTGAGTATTCTGGAAGAAGTGAAAAAAAAAAAAAATGAAGAAATTTGGAATTGGGCTACTGCCCAAATTGTATTGCAAGAGAGGGTATTGTATCGTGACATAACAGAGATCTTAGGGAGAAGCCCAAATGGGCTGTGAATTTGTATTCTGATAACAATTGTATTGTATTGTTGTGAAGAGGGCTAGAGGGTTGAGGGATTTATCTTGCGGGACACGAGGTGTGTGCAATCTGAGGCGTCTTGAGTTGGCTAGGCAAGGGAGTGTGTTGTAA
Source organism: Tetrastigma voinierianum (assembly GCA_016808115.1). Classification (NCBI taxonomy): domain Eukaryota; kingdom Viridiplantae; phylum Streptophyta; class Magnoliopsida; order Vitales; family Vitaceae; genus Tetrastigma; species Tetrastigma voinierianum. The sequence goes on along the minus strand of JAEQBH010005931.1, from coordinate 140,694 downwards.
TACACATAGTGTATTGTGGCTAGGAAAGGAATGGACTCTTTGGAGCGTATTGCAATACAGTTTATTGTCTGTGTGATTAGGCGACTAAGTGACTTGAAGCGGTCGTGTCACGATACAATGAATTGTATCGTGACAAGGCAGCAAGGGACTAGGGCGTTGGGTATGTCGCGACATGGTAGGTGCCTGCGGCGCTCGGCGCGTCGACCATTGAAGCGTACTGACCGCGGCGCGGCGAAGGCGCCTGGGGCGGCGGGCCTGGCCATGCCTTGAGAGCGCGCGGCGCACCGCGACCCGCGATGCGACCGGCTGGGCTGCGACCGCAGCGCCCGTGCGGCTGCGATGTGCCATGCGGGAAGCGCGACACGGCTGGGTTCGGTACGACCGCAACGTGACCTGCGCGATAGGGACGCCACGTCTAGCCATGTGCTCGGCGCTGTGCGCACAGGTCTTCTTTGGGCAGCGAGGCATGCACTTAGTGCACTCGGCTGTTTTGATGATTTTGACTCAGTACTATTCCTGAGTCAATTTTTGGACACTATTCATGAACCCGGTTCATGAACACTGTTTATCACAAAAATTTTCGAATTTTTTTTTTAAATAAAATAAAATAAAATCAATAAAATGGAACAAAATTTTGAAAAAAAAAATGAAATTTTTGAAAATAAGAATTTTCTTGATAAATATGGTTTAATATATTGGATAAATGGTCTTGCATTACTTATGAATCTGAGGACTTGAAATCTCTACTTGATTACGTGTATGAATAGTGTCTCGGGACTGCATTTACACCCTTTGAGATACGTAATTAATGTTGCATTTTTAGTTGCGTGATTTTATGTTTCAAGTGCGTGAAGGACTATACCACACGGTATGATGTATGTGGGAATTATGATTCTTGCGATTGTTGTAGGAAATTATATACCTTGATAAGTGAGTATAGGAAAAAGGGTGAATGCTAAGGTTAGGAACTATGACCTTAGGAGTTTGGATAATAGAAATGAAACAGAAAACTTAGAATTTATTGAAATAAATGAATTAGTGGATTTGGAATTTAGCCTTAGGAAATGAGCAGGTCGAGTTCATGGTTGTCAAATCCCAGTAGTAATTGGCATGTGCATTGCTGGTTAGACTAAAATGAAATTAAATGATTCTTGTTGCCATTGGAAATACGTAGATGGCTGAGTCGGGACGAGGACGTAAGGGCGTCCACGAGAGTGCTGGTCGGGGCACCACCGGTATTTGATAGCGGGCCTTTGTTGAAATTTGTGGGTATTGCGGCCACATTCTTGTTGCCTGGGGGCTGGCGTAGCGGAGTGAGTCGGGGAGATCCTGGTAACCTCGAGGAGGTTTAGAGTGGCATCACGTCTCAGGCATTCATAGGGGGAGGAGGTCCGATGGTGGAAGACCATTGGTTTATACAGATGGAGAAGGTGTTAGAGGCTATGGAGATTACCTCTTACACTACCAGGATTAGACTAGCTGGGTTCCAGCTAGAGAGTGAGGCCCAAATATGGTGGAAATGGGCAAGGACCTCTAAAGACCTTAGAGGAGCCTTTGTATGTGAGTTCTCCCCTAGGGATTAGGGCGAGAATAGGTATGATATGTCGCGGTTGCGAGTTGGAGATCTCGGGGACTCTACTCACAGTGGACTTGAGGATCATGGACATGTTAGAGTTCGATGTCATCCAGAGGATGGATTGGCTGACGGCTTACGGAAGTCGTTATCGATTGTGAGGCGTAGGAGGGTTACACTTTACCGCATGAGAGCCCAGTACTCGTGTAGACCAGTATTTGGGGGAATGACGTGATATTTCTACGCACGAGAAGCGGTATCTGAGTCAGTGTGAGGTGGAGTTAATGGATTAGCTAGCTAGCCTGCTACCTTAGAGGAGCGAGGAGGGGCGGACAGATCTACCAGTGGTGTGCAAGTATGTGGATGTTTTCGGATGGGCTACGAATTTGCCTCTCGGAGAGATTCGTAGACCCGGTGTCGAGTTACACCACTGGTACTTCACCCATCTCTGTAATCGCCAGGATTGGCGGCAGTTGAGTTACGGGGCTCGAGTCGTCTGAGTTATTAGACAAGGGGTTCATCGGGCCAGAGCACTTCACCATGGGCGCTCCGGTTGTTTGCAAAGGACGGGCCAGCCATTGTGCATTGACTCAGAGCCGAGTTGAACGAGTTCACGATCGAGAATCGATTACCCATTCACAGGATTGTGATTTATTTGATCGGTTGAGAGGGCGAGTCTACTCCAAAATAAACCTTTGCCTTGGTTACCATCGGTGAGGTTAGGGTGATTATCCCCAAGATTAGCGTTTAGGACGCGTTATGGGCACTGAGTTCTGGTGATGCCCTTTGGATTGTGAATGCGCGGCATTCCTTGGACCTCATGCGTAGGGTGTTTCAGCCTTATCTACCGAATCCGGTTGTCGTAGTCTTCGTGGATGACATCATGATCTACTCGATCAGTGGGCATAGGTATCACTTGAGATTTTATTCTGATTGTTGAGAGAACATCAATTATCGCGAGATTCGATGAGTCTGAGTTTTGGCTTGCGGGGTGAGATTTTGGGACACATGGTGTCGGCATCGGGCGTGTCGTTCTGGACTGGGAGGTTGAGGCCGTGATGAGTTGGGAGAGACCCGGATGTGATCTTCGAGATCACGTGGATTTCTTGGGGATTGGCTGGGTGTGAGATGAGGTGTTGAGTTGTCCATTCAGGACAGGATCTTAGGACTTCGCCTACGGGACATGGACTCCGTGGTTAGGAGACGACCACGACCATGAGAGATTGAGGATGCTCGGAGCACTTTCGGGATGCGGGTGTTGGTAGCGAAGGAGGATCAGCCTTCTTAGTTTTGGGGGAGAGCGAGAAGACTTACCTTCACACGAGTTTGGGACAGGGGCCGAGTTGGGCATGTGAGGCGGGATTGCCCGAGCGGGATCAGACTTTGGGACAACACGGTCCAGGTCTTCACAGAATAGAGTATATGGTTCACATTTCCTCCACCTTTAGTACGGGTCGAATGATTTCGATTCGAGTCTTTATCTGAGCGCCTGGCGGTACGGATAGACGGAGGGCGGAGTGTGGGTCGAGTCGGGGACAGATCGGAGTTGCGACGGGACGTGGTGGACTGGGGTGGTAGACATATTGGTTGTTGATGCTGCCTTGACGCTGGATGAGTTGGCGACCATCGGGTTGTCGATGGTGAGACCTTAAGCCCAGGGTTGTCATACCCAACAAGACCTTGGATTTGGGCTTAAAGGTTAAGGCCTTTAAAGAAGCCAGGTATAGATGTTCTTCCCTAGGATGTAGGGTGAGAGTCGGCCTGATAGGTCTGGATTATGAGTGAGAGATCTCCGAGATTCTGCTCATGGTGGACCCCACGAGGATTAGGTGTCCGCAGTGTAGCGTGTGCGTTAGTGTGCGGTGAAAACATCCGTTGAGTCGGATGTGGGTGCACGGTATGGTCATTCACCACTCTTGGTGAGTGTGGGTTGAGTTTGTCTTTAGGACTATGTCCAATGAAGACTCGTAGTTCGATTTAGTAAATGAAGAGTAATTAGAGTGTGTTGGGCAAAGCAAAACGGGGGTCGTTAATCCCCTAAGGTGAGAATCCTGGAGTTAAGTTAGTAAGGGCCGGGAGATATCGAATTTACGTGTGAATGTAAGAGGATCGAAATGTGGCCAGAAGAGTTATGTTAGTGGGGTGACACTAGTCGAGGGTTATCACGTAGACTTAGAGTTAAGTGATAGGAGTCGGGAGTGACTCGGATTTGGATACCTTTGGAAGTGCATTGGGTGTTGTTGAGCGGTAAGGGCTTGGTGATATGGATGTCATTAAATGATGGACTAGTGTGGTCCATTGGATTGTCGATGGTGTATTAGGAAGGTCAAGCGTTTACACGAGTAAGGGTTGTGTGTAGGGTTACACGTTAATGCGGATTATATACAGTGTTAGAGGACACTTGTATGAGCATACGTCATGGAGTCGTAAGGAGTAGAAGGCATTTGCCCTTAGTGGAATTAAGCCTGTGATAGTTGTAGGCGGGTATACAAATGGCATATGGGGCATTGTGTGGGAGGCCATGTAGATTCTTGTTATGTTGGGCCAGTGGAAGAGATCTCCGTCACTAGTTCGATCGATTAGAACCTCAGGAAAGGTAGGCTTGATGCGACAAGCGTCTTCCTCACGGCTCGAGTCGACGGAGAAGAGCCCTACGTTGATGTACGACGTCGAACCTTAGAGTTTGAGGTTGGGGATCACGTTTTCTTGAAGGTGATGCTGGGAGGAGTGGTCGGGTTCGACAGCGTGGAAGCTATCGTAGAGATTTATTGGAGCCTTCGAAATGCTGAGAGGATAGGCCTTGTGCGTACCGGTTGGCGTTATCGCCCAGTATGTCAGGTGTCGGGTATTTCACGTCTCCGTACTCAGTATACGCTGGGCCCGGCTCACGTAGTGATTGGGGAGACCCAGTTAGGGGTTGTGCTTGATGGGACGCCGAGGAGGGACCAATGTGTATTTTGGATAGCCGTGATCAGGTTTTGCGACCTTGGCCGTGAGGCTAGTGAGGAGTGTATGGGCGACCTTTATGGAGTTGAGGAGTCAACGTGGGAGCGCAAGGACACGATGCGGGCCACCTATCCCTTCTTATTTAGGGATGAAGGTACGTGGTTTAGTCGTTTAATAATTAAATGACGAGTTTACATGCATGGTAGAGTGCACGTTGCATATGCATGTGAGTGATGTGATTGTCTAGAATTTCGGGATGAAATTCCTTTTAAGGAGGGGAGATTGTAAAACCCGAGAAAATCCAATTTTCTCAAAAATGTTAAAATCGTAATTTCGGTCAAAAATCTGAAATTTATTCTCTAGATCTCGGATGACAAAACAGATTTCACCGTTGGAATCGTCTCGCGAAATCTAGCTACCACGTCGAATTTCGTCGAATTCCAAGACAGTCGGAATTTGCACGTTTTTCGAGGCATAGCGTTTCAGGTGCCATAAAACTACATGTGATGTGATGAAAGTCACTTATAACATGTACTCATGTTACTTATGTTTCGTGAGTAGAAATGAGTGGAAGCGGACGGTAGAGATAGTGCGAATGTCGAAATCGAGCTTAGGGACATATATGGCATTATGGAAATTGTTTTAAATGATAATAAAGGAATGAGAAACATGCATAGTCTGAGTCTCCTACAAATAGAGAGTGAGACAATGTAGGGAAAGGAGGAAGTAAGAGATGCAGCTGAATTTGAAAGTTTAGAGAGAGAGAGAGAGAGACTTCTACAAAATGCAGCGGGGAGATCCGTGTCGAAATTCTTGGACGAAGGAAAGGCTGGCTCTACGCATCGAGGCCTACGCGTGGGCTCCGGTTTTGGGAGTTTTCGACAAACTCCGTGAGGTAGGGGATTTATCCTACTTGGTTTTACACTTGGTTTAAGTGTTTTATGATGTTTCGGTTGGGTTGAGGCCTTGAACGGCGGTTTGATGGGTCCCAAAACTTGGGACCGGAGTGTGAGAATTATGGAGCTCAAATGGATGGCCCGTGACAGTCCGTGACTGTGTTGGGGCTGTTTTTGGGTGTTGTTTCATAAATCATGAAATAAAATGTGTTTTGGTTGGAATGAGGCCGGGAATAGCCTTGGAAATCGGGTTCACGAAGTGGAACCGATATTGGGTATTTGGATGTGAACAGTGACCCGAGGGTTTCACTATTCACGTGAATAGTGACACGAAAATCAAATTTTGTGTGAAATTGTGTTTTAATTAGTGAATTGAGTTAGTTGCTCGTGTTTGATAATTAGCCCAAGTGAGGCTAATTTTTTGGTGTAATGGATTGTGAAATTACATGACATGTTTGTGTGATTTAATTATGTGAATGTCTGCGTGATTATATATTTACATGTGTTATAGAGAATTGAATTGGAATTGGCATCATCATTTCATATGCTTGGGGGCACCTAGAGCGATAGGAGTGAGTGCATGGGGTGATTCTTGAGATAATGGTTTCGGATTGACTAAAAATAATAATAATTTATCGGTAGTCGTATAAAATATCAATCGTCGAATTCGGCTCAATTGATATATCTCGGAGGATAGTCCACTAAATATAACATAGTCGGTCCATACTTATATCGAAGGGTAATTCAGCGAGAATAAAAGCAAATGTCTTTGTTGAAAATAATGTTTCTCATATGTGAAGCAGGGCGAGTGTGAGGGGAGTAGGTGATATTTCGGGGTATGAGTTGATCGGGTAAACATTAGTAGGATTATGCGTTTACTTGAATGTGTGTTTTCTTTGGAGCATTGCATATACACTTAGGTGGAAATTAGCCCGTTTAGGAATTGATTCCACTACTAAGCATTAGCTCACCTGTCGGGGATATCATTTTCAGGTGCGGGAGGCGTCGAGAGACGGCTCGTCCTAGAGTAGGGATTTGAGAAAGAAAGTCGGGTTGTTGCTTTGGTTTTATTATGTATACATGTATTGTAATGTTTTCATTTTAATATATGTTTGTATAAAGTAATTTCTTAACTCTTGAAACTATTGTATATAGTTAGAGATTTTTAGGATGAGTATTGGTTTGTGGGCGTGGCGGTTCTCATAGATTGTTATATTGGATTGTTGAGACCAGTTAATATGCAGTTATGTATCCGGGTAGAGCTCCGTACAAAGGGACTACGATTTTACGTGAGAAATGTCGAGGTCACTTTCGACATTCACGAGTGTTCCACGTGAGGTTGATGGTAGTAATGGTGCTTTGCGGTTTTAGGGCGATCCCCTTCATTGCCATAGAAGGCATTTAGGAGTTTGTAGATTGTTGACAGGAGGGTGCTTCAGATGTGGAAGCATTGAACATTTTATGGCAAATTGTCCCCGATGAGTCGAGGACGATAGGAATCCTGTGAATGCTGACGGAGGTGTAAGCACCACTTCGACTTCGTGGTCGAGGTAGAAAAAGTCGTTGTGGCCCATCTCAGCATAGAGGATGAGGAGGCATAGTTTCAGAGAAAGTGGATCGTCCTATGCCTACAACACCAACACGAGCATATGTTATGAAGGCTCGTGAGGATCAGGATGCTCCTGAGGTTATAGCTGGTATATTTTCTTTATATGATACTGAGATGCATGCATTGATTGATCCTGGATCTACTCATTCATATGTGTGCATGGAACATGTATTTGACAAAGTACTAGCAATGGAGAAATTAGCATATGACATGCATGTGACTAGTCCGTTAGGGCATAGCGTTAGTGTGAATAGCATATATAGAAATTGTCTCATTGTTATACAAACAAGAGAGTTTCTTGCTGATTTGATAACCTTACCATTCCGAGAGTTTGACTTGATTCTAGGAATGGATTAGTTGTCTAAACACCGAGCTATTGTTGATTGTGGTCAAAAGACAGTAGTGTTGAGATGCTTTGACGGTGAGGTGATAGTCTGAGGCATTGGCTCGGGTGTATTATCGATGTGATGTATCTGGTAGGGGAAGTTATGAGGAAAGGATGTGGAGACATTCTTGGCTATGATACTTGACTCGAGAGAGTCGAGTTGATGTAGAAAGATTCCATTAGTAAGGGAATTTCTAGATGTATTTCTGAAGAGTTAAGATTATTCCACTTTCGAAGATGGACTTAGCCATAGAAATTATGCTGAGCAGTCCACACATATACAGGGCCGTCTGAGATGTCTCCAAACGGAGCTAAAGAGTTAAGGAATGAATTGCAAGAGCTTTTGGATAAAGTTTATCCGACCCAATGTGTCCCCACAGGATGCACTTGTTTTATTTGTGAAAAGAAAGATGGCACTTTCTGGATATGCATTGATTATCGTGAGATCAATAAGGTCATAGTGAAAAGCAAATTACCCGTTGCGAGAATCGAAGATCTTTTGATCGATTGAAAGGAGCGGGTGTCTTTTTAAGGTGACTACGATCTGATATTATCAATTGAGAGTAAAAGGAGTAGATGTGCGAAATGACATTTAGAGCAGATATGGCCATTATGAGTTCTTGGTAATGCCATTGGGTTAACTAATCCATGACAACATTTATGGACTTGATGAATAGGGTTTACCGACCCTATGTGGATCAATTTGTTGTAGTTTTTATCGATGACATCCTAGTGTATTCCAAGGATGCACAGGAACATGAAAAGCATCTGAGAATAGTCTTGGAGACATTAAGAGAAAAGAGGTTATATGCTAAGCTCAACAAATGTGATTTTTGGCTAAAGGAAGTTTCATTCTTAGGCCATATTGTGTCTGCTGAGGATATAAGAGTTGATCTTGCTAAAGATTGAAGCCGTTGTGAATTGGAAATCATCTTGAAATGCTTAGTGTAGAAGTTTCTTGGGCACAGCGGAGTTATTATAAAAGATTTATGAGGCTTTTACGTCATAACTACGCTCACGAGTTACTCGGAAAGGAATAACTTTTGAGTGGATAGATAATCTCGGAATAGTTTTGAATAGTTAGGGGATCTTGGTTCGACACCCGATTGGCCTTGACCTACTTCGGGAAAAGAGTATACCTTGTATAGTGATGCTTCATGCATTGGTTTAGGGTGTGTGTTAATGCGAGATGGGGAAAGTGATGGCTTATGCGTCGGTGATTGAAGCCATGAGCGGGGATTATCCCACTCATGACCTAGAGTTGGGCTGCGGTAGTGTTGCTTTAAATATGGTGACACACTACTTATACGGGGAAAAGTGTAGAATTTACACCGATCATAAGAGTCTGATGCTAACGAGAAGGAGTTAAATTTGAGGCAATGAGTGGTTAGAGTTATTCAAGGATTGTGGTGCATTATAGACTACCACGAGGAAAGGCTAATGTAGTAGCCCAGATGCTAGCGAAAGAGCGTTTGTGACAATGTCACTTCAACATAGTGAATGGAGTTAGCGGATGATGGAGCTATATTAGCTCGATTAAAGAAGCACAGCGTGTTAAAGCAAATGATTATAAGTGCTTTCGGAAAATGATAAAGAACTACATAAAAATTCTGGATGTTTTAGAGATGGTGACAAGGCCAGGAGTTTTAGAAAAGAAGTTGGAAGTTTGTATTTCGGAGGCAGTTATGTGCGGATGATAAAAGAGCTAAAGCGAGTACTATTTGAGGCTCATATCACAGTATTTACCATGCATCCACGAAGGTAATAAGATGTACCGGGACTTGAAGCAGTTTATTGGTGGAAAGGGAATGAAAAAGATGTGACTTAGTATGTGTCTAAGTGTTTGACATGTCGACAAGTCAAGGAATTTGAACACGAGTGCCAACAGATTACATTGAATCCTTCCAGTTCCTCCCGATGGAAGTGGGATAACATTACCATGGATTTTGTGTTAGGTTTCCCCCTCACACAACAAAAACATGACTCTGTCTAGGTGATTGTTAATAGGCTCACAAAGTCGGCCCATTCTATGCAGTCAGTTAGTATTCTATGGGATGTTATAGCGAGTTATGTGGATGAGATTATGCGATTGCATGGTGTCTTAGATTATCTATTGTGTCAGATAGAGATCCGCGTTTTACATCAAGGTTCTTGGAAGGAATTATAATTGACTTTGGAGCCTTTATCTTTGAAGTTCGATTACAACATTCCATCATGGCAGATGAACAGTCGAGAGGTTGATTGAGAGTACTTGAAGATATGCTTCGAGGTTGTGTCGTAGAGATTTTAAAGGAAGTTGGGATAAGTATATAACATTCAATTGATGGAATTTTCCTATATGATAGTTTTAATTCAGCATTGGTAGCGACTACCATATGAGGGAGTTTGTATGGTAGAAAATGTAGAACTCACATGTGTTGGATGGAGTTAAATGAGCATAGTGATTAGCGGACATAGTGAAGATACGGAGAAAGTGTGAGTTATTCGGAAAAGGTTAAGTGCGATTATATATGACATACTGATACTTAGGAAGCATAGCACTACTATGCGATGATAGTATAATTACAAGAACAAAGTAAAGTCTGAGATGACATAGAAAAGTATATGAAATATGATAAATGAAACATGTTGTAGAAAGAAATTACTCTCATGAGAAATGGTAAGTATATGTAAATGTTATATGTGTCATAAGTATATGCATTTGTATAGAAGTGAGAAGACCCTCAGTAGAGGTCATTCATATGTATTAATTCCCACTAAGCGTAAAGCTTAGCACGGGTGTTTTCATCCGTGTAGGTACAGAAGAGGAAATGGGAGGATGAGCAGTGTGTACGTCGGTCGAGGCCAGCATCGCTGGAGTGCCTTTGGAAGACCTTTAGTCCTATTTTGTATATGTAATTTTGTTTATTTGCTTAAGCAATGTAAATATTGTAAATATTGAACACTTTCCATATATGGGCTTGTATATATTTTGTAATCATTTGCTCTGAGAATATGTCTGAAGTTAAATGTTGCTATATATGAATGAAGCAAACTTAGAATTTTATAAGTTTAAAAAAAATAAATAAATAAATAAATAAATTTATATATATATATATATATATATATATATATATATATATATATATATATATATATATATATATATATATGACACCTTCGCTCGACACAGTCTTAGGGTTGGGGTATCCTGGGGATTGGATGAGTATCGAGCATCCGGATTCGAGTTCGGCCATGATCGGGTCATATCAAAGAAGGGGTGTCACATGATGGCTCTTTTGACCCACCATGACCCACATCTTTGCGCCCGATCAAAGCGTGATACTGATGTAGGAGAGGACCGCCTATTATGCAAAGTGTTCTCGGCGGCAGGCATACAGCTAGTTCCATAAACTCCGCGGGGATCCCATCGGCTTGTTTAGTGAGTTGTGGGTGGCGTTTGTTTCCCAGTATATGTGCTCGGTTGGATGGAAGCATAGTTCTGAAACCATCGCTGAAGTGGGAAGATGAGTCCCGTCCAGCGATTTCACGGGGAGATTTGGGAGCCGTCCGGTGAGTGATTCGATAAATATGGATGCGGTCCTCAGGAATTTAAGAAGGCTTTAGTGACCACTTGCAGTTCTTCAGCTCGTATCCACAGATTTACTTTGCGTGATGGAAGAATTGTCTGGACGGCGAATAAATGACCGTGCTGGAGGATAATACTCCAGAGTTCAAGTGCGAGGCAAGTGATTATCACGGCTGAATAATTTGCCTTTAAAGGTAAATCCCCAGACGAAGGAGAAGCGGGACGAAACAACAAGAACCCGATTAGAAAATGAGAGCCCCATGGGTTACCCTCCCAAACATCTCATATGTGAGACTTCTCCCGCTCATCAGGGATCACCCGGAGCTTTAAATGGCCGGCGCGCCCGTTTAGTCGAGATCCTTGAAACCGCGGCCAGTCTTTGAGGTGTGACTACCGAGGACCATGGGCCGCGAGACCGACGATGTCGAAGCAGAGATTGATGGAAAAGTTAATCGGTCGACCACCTCGAAGATATATCACGGGAAGCGGTCAGGTGTAGCGAGGCGCCCTTGCGGTCGAAGAATGGTATCGAGGATGAACTCCGCAGACCTCGGCCTTCATCGAATACATATTAAGGCGGCTTTGGTTGGCGATCGATGTCAGTCCTAAGCGCCCGAGGGAAGAAAGGGTTGTTGCGCGCGACCATAAATGCAGACGAGTAAACACCATCCAGCGCCCAGATGGCAATGAGACAATCAGTAGGTCGATGGCCCTATATCCTTTCCCTCACATTAACGATCCGGGTCATTTACTCCACATATGATGCTGTACTTGCTTTGTATCAATGATTTTTGATGTGCATGATCTGCTAGTGGGCCGGGCGGCCGCAGTTGATGTGCAATTGTCTACCTTGGACCGGATGGAACATCTCCTTGGGCGGTGAGTTCGAGTTGGTAGAATCCTATCCGGCTTGTGGGGCGACCACGGTGTGATAGGTGGCGTACTCTCCTTTTTGTCGGGCGAGGTCGATTGGTCCGATAGGTTACATTTTCGATTTATCGAGGCTGGGCCGTCTGACACCATTGTTGGTTGAGCATGGCTGCATGCAATGAAAGTCGTGCCATCCACCTACCATCAAATGATTAGCTATCTGACCAGCGCTAGGCAAGTTGATCTTTTGAGTAGCTAACTAGCAGCCCGACAGTGCTACCAATTGTTAGTGCATGAGAGTAAGAAAAACGGAAGCTCCACGATCGGCCCTCGAAACTGGAAGCCGGAATAGAAACTACGGTCAGCCGCTCGGGCGCGGGAGGAGGAAGAACGAGGGGAGCAATTGTAGATTAACCCCCACAGAATCAATGCCCTTCGGCCGGAACTGAATAAATCCGCTTTACGTTGGTTCCCTCTGATCGGTCTCGGAGAAGAACAAATACGGCAGGTTCTACTCCATAATATAGACGTGTTCGCCTAGACTCACTCAGACATAGCCAGCATTAACCCCGTACACGCCTCTCACAAACTGAATATCATTTCTTCGGCTAGGCCGGTTAGACAGAAAATGAGGCGTTTCCACCCGGACTGACATTATGTTATTCAGACGGAAGTGGACGAGCATTTGGAAGCAGGGTTCATCAGAGAAATAAAGTACCCGGCGTGGTTGGCCAATGTAATGGTAGTCCCGAAAAAAGGCAGAAAATGGAGAATGTGTGTGGACTACACGGATCTACATAGGGCATGCCAGAAAAGACATCCTTCCTACACCTTAGGATGGAGCCCGGATCGTTGATGTCAGCGGGCGTAGGATGTTGTCGTTCTGAACACCTTGCCCGGGATATCATCAAATACCCATGCATCTGCCGGACACGGAGAAAACAACCTTCATCACCATACGGCCCTGATACTTGCTGCAATGTGATGTCGTTCGGCTTAAGAATGTTAGGTGACTTACGAGTTAATGACGAGATGTTGGCCACTCCTTGGAAAAACCATGGAGGTTTATATTGACGACATGCTGGTAAAGTCCAAAGAGCGCTCGGACCATGCTGAACACTTGCAAGAGGCTCTTAAACTCCTAAGGGCATACGGTATGAAGCTCAATCCTTCAAAATGCGCCTTCGGAGTCAGCGCGGGCCGATTCTTGAGTTTCATGGTGACTCAAAGGGGTATCGAAGCCAGCCACGATCGACTTAAAGGCTGATACAGGATCACAGGCTCCGCTCACAGAAAGGAGTACAACAATTGTGGTGGTTGGCCGCCTGAAATGGTTCATCTCTCGGTTCTGAGGCCGTCTAAACCATTCTTACGCCACTCGAGGGCCCAATGCATTTAGGTGGAATGAGAATGTGATGAAGTCCCCTGTACATCTATCAAATAGTATCTCGCGAGAACCTCCGGAGTCCGGCTACTAGCCGACGTGTGAAACACTCTTTATTACCTAAATTTGTTTTATATGTCGTCGTCTGATCTGTTCAAGGAGGATGAAATAAATGAGCCCGATATTTTTGTCGACAAGTCCTTAATGAAGTAGCGAAACGTCTATTCTCGAAATTGCTTGACATTTATCACGCCCAGATTTAGGTCCAACTTAGATTGGCGAATCGAACCGGTTGAGTGCGAAACCACATAATGGGACTCTTTACTTTTTCTTTTTCTTTTTTTCGGAGAACTGGCACATACACAGTAGGTATCTGAATAATTTTGTAATAACCAAAATTTATTTTCATATATAAAGGAACTACCACTTGGAGTGGTATCCATTAAAATCTCTACACATATGCTAAGTCGATTGCCCATACAAATACTTATACATGTACATATCTAATACAAACATGGTCGAGAAAAGCAGTCTTCCCAGGTGAGCACTATCTACGAATGGCGTCTGTTGGTGTGGAATGTCACCATCTCTTTATCTCTCTTGATACTACGGATTGAACACCCGTGCTAAGCTTTACGCTTAGTGGGAACATATAGACAGTAACGACCAATAACAATAATCGCCGTCACTATTTTTTTGACATTTACTTTTACTTATGCATATCACGAAGTCTATTCTTATGTGACTTCTAACTCATATCATATTATACATGTAGACTTTATCTTTTTCAGATTCCATATCATTATCTTGTTCGTATTTGTGGTAGAAAGCGCGTGTGTAAAATGCCTTTATGCGCTGAGAATACCTGTGTCGCCCAGTAATATAGTGTACTTATAGTACTAATATCGATCCACGAAAGGGAAAGGTGTAATTGACTCTGAGGTTCACGCTTTTTAGATAATATCTGAATATATGATTTTAAGAAAGAAAGTAAGTATGTAAGCAACTAAACTATTGATTACGGTGGATTCTTTGGAATTGAGAACTAGGGTTATATCTCCTATCACATTCCAGTGGAGTAATTTTCTAAGATATTATTATTCGGTTATTTACAATATGTCGATGGCGAGGGTGATCTTGCCTCGAGATATCTCTCTCGAGGTATATCGCATCTGTGAATAGAATCGGGTATATCTACATCTGAGGCTCGATGTCCAGGGAAATGGCCAAATATACGACTTGAATGCCACATTCGAGGTTTGGAATATCTCTATTCAGAGATCAGCCAGGAAGGCTACTCTACCCGGATCACGGAATACCCTCATCTCGAATCTCGAATCTCAGTGTAATTATGCTAATATTGGCCCAGACATTATCATGTATGGTGAACTCTGAGAAATGAAGAGCAAGAATGTAATAGATTGATAAACAATTGAATAAATATAGATCGAACTTTAATCCATCTGACATATGACCAGGGTTCAATATAACCACTAGAAATAAATCTAGAACATCTTGAATGAAAGATAAAAATGTTTAGTATTAAAAACATGATTCTAATATCCAAAAATAAGAAACGGTCTGAATCAGGGCACTTCATCGTGTATCCTCCCCTTTCTGGAATTAGTGCCTCAGTTAAATGCGTCTCCCCACATCATGATTTAAGGCCACAATGCCTTTTAATGATGATGGCGAGATCTCGTGCGTGTCCCGGCGTTGCGTGTGTTGACCACGCATTATTGACGAAGCGTCGTGGCGTTGGGCGTCGCGGCGTGACTGACCACTTTGCTTTGCCTTGGTCGTTGCCAAAAAAAATGCTTCAGAGAGTACACTCTTTGCTTGATTGTACACCGTAACGACGGGTTAGTCGAGACCTTCTGATTGTTGGTCTCGGCGCCTATGCATACTCGAAGGTCATTAGTGTGTGAGTGTGATAGGGTTGGAGAGCTGAGGTGTCTTGACTACTCGGGATTAGTTCGTAACCTTTCCGTATTGACCTAATTCACAAGGCATGAAAGCATTGTATGCATTTGAACATTCATGTTGATTGTGAATTCGAGTCAAAGAAGTGATCCTCGATTTTTAACATGGCACCTGAAACACGCAATTATTACATATAAGATTTTTAACACAAGCTATGAAGCAATTACATGACTCGGGTAGGTAGGAACTAAACATGAACTAAATAGAAACACAAACTATCTTTGAACAAAATAAAAGCATTATAAAAACAAAGCACTATAAAAACCACTTTAAACAAAAAATAGAACTAAACAAAGCAAAAACCACGATCACCACCCCGAACAAAATGACGGTGTCCCCACCCAGGCGAAATAAACAAAAGAGGTGAAGGGTACTCCTGGTGATCACGCGGTGGTGGTGGAGGTGGATGTTAGGCCGGGAGGCTGCTTGTGATCTGGGTGTATGGAGTCTAGCTTGTTTAACGGAAATGGTGGCTGGTTGGCAGCCCGATCTAGTAGGCATATCTGCCGCGGAGGGCCTCGAGTCTGTGTGGCCCGGACGCGGTGCTCTGGGTCTAAATCAGGAATCGTCAAAGGCGCTGGTGAGGGAGAGCAACAGGGTCTCGAGGTCTGGGGGAAGAATTTGGAGGAGGCTATCGCGTGGGCTGGCTGGGAGGTGGTGGTGGAGGTGTTTGGGACGGGGCCGACCAATGTCTCCACAGGGATCACCTAGGGATCCATAACGGGCTTAGATACTCATAAAGCTCGTCCTCATCGGAGGGCTCGTGGCCTGAATCGTAGGCCCCCTCGAGGTGCGGGACACGGTGTGTCAGCAGCGAATATGGCTTTGATTGGGTGAAGCCCAGTGTCGAGTGTCCGGCGGGCACCTGGAAGCTTGTTTGCCTGAGCCAAAGATCAGGAAGGGAATTCTCCCGGGTTCATCTTTGCATCCGTTCATGGAGGATGGCATCCTGATGGCACACTTGACATCGAAGGGTATGCAATAAGATGGCATAGTTGAGCACGGCCGTGGCGGTCACTTCACACACGTTCGTCGTCGAATGAGGCGCTGACGTGATGA
Source organism: Tetrastigma voinierianum (assembly GCA_016808115.1). Taxonomy (NCBI): domain Eukaryota; kingdom Viridiplantae; phylum Streptophyta; class Magnoliopsida; order Vitales; family Vitaceae; genus Tetrastigma; species Tetrastigma voinierianum. The sequence continues at coordinate 124,421 of JAEQBH010005931.1, read as the reverse complement.
AGTAGTGCCCGAACCTTAGGAATGAAAGGCCAAATGCTTGGCCTTGGGTGACCGCATGGCCCTTGTTTATTGATTTTCCGCTCGCCCCAGACCATTGGTCGATACGCGTATAATCTCAGGGTAGTCGGGGTGCTCTGCGGGCCGTCGAGCTGACTCGTGACATGCTGGAAACGTAATAACTATTGATCGGCTGCGCGCTGAAGTCGACCAACACGCCCGCACCACGACTTTCTTGAAGACATGGGATCACGAGATTGGCGTAGAACTCGCGCCATGCGCGCTCATATTTCTTTGGGATGAGGTGGTGGCTGAAAACACGCCATCCCTTAGCCCATGATTGTCTTGCGAGGAAGAAGTCATGGGGGTGGTGAAACCCCTTCTCCTTGATGAAGGATCGGTTTGCAAATGATGCCAAGCCGTCGGCGACACTCAGTTACAAATCGCGTGACATCGTAAGTGGGAGTCGGGTCCTCGTTGGGCCGACTCCGCTTGACAGGCAATTTCTGCCTCTTGCCAGACATATTGACCTAAACGACACTTGGTAGTGGCACGAAGTGGGCTCCTCTTGGCTTAGACAAAGCAAAACACCTAGTGTGCAACTAAACGAACGAAACTACAAAATTATTACAAAAAATAACTATGACTCCGACCACAAATAGACTATGAAACCACACAAAATAGAATCCTAAGAGACCCACTAGACCAGGTAGAATGCCACTGAGGCTAAGCAGAAACCTGATGTGGTGGAAATGCCACGAGGACACTGGAGCAGTGTGTGAGAAGAGCTCTACTACAGGATGTACGGCGAGGCGGTGGTGATATCTGAGCCACTCCGTAGGCATGGCCAGCACCGTGAAATTTAGTGAGTGTATGAAGCAAACAAGATGGCTAGGGTTTCAGGCAATGGAGTGTGCGAGGTGAAGGGAAAAAATGAACCGTTCTTGGCAAGCGGGGCCAACGTCGCGGCGTGCGAGCGGCGTGTCAGCGACGTGCGAGCGGCGTCGGCGTGAGGAGTGAAATTAACAGCGTGCGGCGTCTGGGCTGCGTCGACATGTGAGAAGTCATGAAAATCCCGTCATGGCGTGAAATCCCACTTGTCAGCGGCGTGGCCGAGAGATGATATAATTTGGCGTCAGCGACGTTAGGATCCGTCCTTGACGTGGCGGAGAGGATACAATTTGACGTCGCGACGTGGGAGGTCCACGTCGCGGCGTGACGGCGAAGAAATTGATTTGGTAGCGGCGTGAAACCCGCGTCGCTGACGTGAAGGATACAGTTGGCGTGTGACTTGGGAGGTCCGCGTCATGACGTGGCGCGAACTATGGATCGATGGCTTTATTGCACATTATTGATCTCTTGATCCGGGAAAAACCACGGCTCATTACTTGTGACTTTATGGATTTGTAATCTCTGGCCTCTTTGAGCGAATCTTCCCCACTAAATTTGCATTCGCGGGTTACGAAATTAAACAAACAAGTAGAAACACCGGTACGGACTTTAGAAACCTTATATTGCTGAGAAAATAAGCAGTAGGGAATTGGAACTAGAAAAGGAAAGTTTAACAGAAACACTTGCCGCCTCCCGAGCGATGTTTAATGTCGTTAGCTCGCGACCACTGAATCTCGGCGTGATATGCTTAGAAGCGGGAATGCTTATGCATCTCTTTATAATGCTCACACTCAGCGCTCGAGTGGGTGAAATATTCTTCTGATCATCCCCTTTCCCATCTCTGTGTCTTTCTGTGCAGGAATAGACTTATCGTTGAGGTTTTTCACATCGCCTTGCAAACTCTCTGTGTAATGAAGTTGCGAGATATCTTCATTTGGATCGTCATCTGGGTGCTTCGTGGGTTGGAAGACATGGAAAGTGATCTCGTCTCCTTGGATTCTCAGTTTGAGTTCACCTTCTTGCACATTGATTTGAGCTTTCAGGTAATTGCAGGAAGGTCGGCCAGTATGATGGGGATAGAGTCGTCTTCCTCCGTGTCGAATGACAAAGTCTGTTTGGGACAAATTTACCAGCTTTTACTAGACATTTTTCGATTATGCCAGGGATGTTGGTATGACACATGCGCGATTTGCAAGGCGATTGTAGTTGATTTTGGTTCCCCTGACTTTAGTCTTTTAAACATCGAAAGTGGCATCAAGTTGATGCGGCTCCCGAGTCACCGCAGGGCTTTTTCGGATAAATTCCGCATAGAAAGCGGTATAGAAAAACTGCGGATCTTGAAGTTTTGGAGAGCTTCTTTTGCGGGATGCCTTTGCATTCCTCGGATGGCGTGGTCCAGTACTCTTCGATTTCTTCTTACTTGCAGAGATCTTTTCATAGATTTCACATAACTTGGCATATTCTCTAATGCTTCCGAAAGGGTATGTTAATATGTAGTTTCTTGAAGATGCTCCAAGAAACTTTATGGTACTCTCCCAACTTACCTTTCTTGATCTTTGGGGATATGGAATATGTTTAGCGAGTTCATCCATTTTCCTTGTTTTCTTAGTCTCATCCCGACTTGCTGTTATCCTTGTGGCTCGTATCTCTGGGAATTTTTCGGTTTGTATTGTCTTTGGAAATGGCTGATCATGCCCCTTTATTTTCTAGTTCTCGTATCCTTTGGTTGTAGCTGAGTTTTCCAATTCTCTTCCTCCTTAGAGTGATGGCCTTACTGATACTCTTTTCCTTCGTATCTAGGGTTTTATCTCTGGGTGCTTGGCAATGATCCCGGTTGCTACGCGTAGTTAATACATTTGCCCATTTTGAGACCTCGAATTTCTCCGTTGTCTTTGCTTGATTGTTCAAGTGGGTTGCTTCTTTGCTTGCATGTTGCTTTAGTCTCATTCATAAAATGCGGAATGAAGTTAACATGCGTAGAGCTTGTTCTAAATCGACTTTTCTCATTGTGGGTGTTCAACTGATGCAGTTCGATAGCGTATTGTTACGATTATTCCATGCCATCTCCTTGATTGTTCGGCTGATGCAGTTCACAGTTATTACATGCATCCTTGGCCACTGATTACGGTCGATAAGCGTTTCCCCATCGGCCCTTCTTCTTTGTGATTAGTCACAGTTAAACACGGACCGCGTCTTTTGGGCTTGCTCTGCTATGGGATTTCTACGATGGTATTCCACCGTAGTTGTGCGGTCCACCTGAAATTCACATAACTCCGTGGGTTAGTGCGGATGGCGTTCGCGATTCCTTCTTTGTCTGTTAGCTGTTTGATCGAGTTGTGCCACATGATTCACAGTTATTGGGGGCCTCGTGCTCACATTGCCGCCACCAGGTGTTCTGAGGTGTAGCCTCTCTAGGCCATTGATTAGTGTTAGTCCACGGCATCTTCTAAGATTTCATAAGCAGTGTGGTTTTCTTCATCGGTCTCCTCCGGTCGAAGCATCGATAATTGTTCTAGTTGCATTTCTCTCGGACCATTGTAGAAGGTGTGGACTTGCGTCCATCTGATCGATCGATTGGTGTGGGCACTTAGCGATGGTCGTGGGAAATCTGTCCATGTACGCTGGTTCTCCCCTCTGGTGTCCAAGCGTATTGATCTACTTGCCTGAGCTGCAGTTTCGAAGGTGGGAAGGGCAGTCGAGGAATTTTTGCACTAAGTCGTTCACGAGGTAATGGAATCTACGTTGGTGGCCAGTTGTGATGTTGGCTCCTCCACAGGAGTGAAATTAGAACAATAGTGACATGGAAGCTTCTTGATGCTTCGTTGTACTTGATAGTATCGCAGCTTGAGGAAGTTAGTCGAATCACGTATTCGGGTTCTCGTAGGGTAGTCCATGGAACAAGATATTACGAAACATCTTTGTAGTAAGCTTCAATTAGTGTTGCTTGAATGGAGTGGTCGTTTGATACATTTGTCACGGGTTGGTGGTAAAAGCAGACTCATCTGGTAACATGAAAGGATCATCTAGCTGTATAAACGGTCTAGGTGCTTGATTCCTTCCGTGATTCCCATTTATTTTCTACGTAGTTCCGGTCTGTTTGTGCAAGATTTTGCTCTTCAGTGTTTTCTCCATGATTATTAGTTTCCCTGTCTGTTAAGTTCTCATTCTCAAGCAATGTGCGAGAAGTCTTTACGGCTCGGGATCGAGCAGTGTTGGTTAGTTTACGGTCTCGATGTCGCATGTACTTGAAACCTATACTCTGATAACACGAACTAACAAAACCAAATTACCAACACTTGTAAAGATAGAACAAAACAAAGTAAAGAAAATTTGAGTAATATCTATTTGCTTAATTCTACATATAATTAAACCTTTCCTCGCTTGGCGCAAGAAAACTTGACAGTAGCATGATGTGTAAAATGTACATGTAGCATAAGTGCATATGTCGCCCCAGTGTCTCAGTGTACTTATAAATGCGAATGTCGATCCACGGGGAAAGGTGTATTGACTCTAGGGTTCTGCTTTTAGATAATATCTGAATGAATTTTAAGAAAGAAAGTAAGTATGTAAACTTAACTAAACTATTGATTCACGGTGGATTCTTGGAATTGAGAACTAGGGTTATATCTCCCCTATCACATTCCAATGGAGTAATTTCTAAAGATATTATTATTCGATTTATTTATAATATGTCAATGGCGAGGTGATCTTGCCTCGTATCTCTCTCGAGGTATATCACTTTATCTAAATGAATAGAATCGGGTATCTCTATCAGGCTCGAGTATTAGGAAATGTAAATACTCACAACCCCGAATGCCACCTTGAGGTTCGAATATCTCTATTCTGAATGTAGACTCTCTACGGATCCTGAATACCCTCATCTGCCGAATCTCGGATCTCAGGTGTAATTATGCTAATGTTGGCGAGACATTATCCATGTAGTGAACACTCTGAGAACTAGAGTAGATGCTAACAAATTGATAAACAATTGAATAATATAAAAGATCAAACTTTAATCCATCAACATATGTGGGGGTTCAATATAACCTAGAAATAAATCTAGAACATCTTGAATGAAGATAAAATGTTTAGTAGTAAAAACATGATTCTAATATCCCAAAATAAGAAACAGTACAAATCCCAGGCACTTCCTCGAAGTCTGTGTCACTCTGCTCTGGGTGGGTACGCATAAAGTTCCAGCCACGTCTCCTATCATGATTTAAGGCCTGTGCTTTTAATGATGATGGCGGATCTCGTGCGTGTCGCGGCGTTGGGACGTCGCGGCGTTTCCCCTTGTTGACACGCATTGTGACCGGCGTTGTGACGTGCGGACGTCGCGGCGTGGGGCGTCGCAGCGTGGCCGACCCTTTCTTGCCTTGGTCCCCATTGCTCGAAAAAATGCTTCAGAAGTTTGCTCTTTTTGCTCGATTGTACCTGTAACCAAACAAAACACCAAATCAGGAGCCTGGCCACAAAAAACTATGAAATTACTATAAAATAAATGTAAAAATGAAAGACCGACGCGAGTATAATATGAGTGTTTTGGGCACTCATCAGTATTACCTCCATGTGTCATGTCTTTTACAAGTTTCAATTCATATCTTCTACATGTATGGCATATCATATCATATTCAAAATATATACATATACAATGGCAAATCAGAACATATCAGTCATGAATGCATACGATTGAATCAAGCGTCTGTAGTTTTATTTCATTTGAATTATCGTTTTATTTAAATTTTCATTTTCAAAGTGCGACCGAATCTGACTTAACTTAGGTGGTGGATCCAAAGGCGGAGCCAGTTTACACCAGCATTTTCAATTATCTTCTCAAAACATTTTGTTTGTTTTATTAAATTTCATTTTCAAAAGTGTGTGACAGAATCCCCGAAACTTAACCCGATTGGTGGATCAAGACGGGCCAGTTTTACTCAGGCGTTTTCAGTATCATCTCAAAACATTTGCTTGGTTTTATTAAATTTTCATTTTCAAAAGTGTGTGACCGAATCCCAGAGACTTGACCAGATTGGTGGATCAATGGGAGCAAGTTTACTCAGGCCTTTTCCATTATCTTCTCAAAACATTTTGTTTGGTTTATTCCATTATAGACTTTTTAATTACGTGGGAACATTTCATTTTAGGCAAGCCCATAAACATTTACAATTATCAAAATGCATTTACAAATAATGCCTTTATATCCACATAAACTCATGCTATTCAATTTACACATCATTTATCATATCGCAACATGCATTTTCAATGCAATAATTCAATTCACAATTCAATTCATGAGATTTAAGCATATACAAAAAAAATCCCATTTACACTCGTCAATGTTGGTTATTTCACTTTGACTATTCAATTCACATTTAAGCCAGTTAAGACGTACAGATCTCGCCGCTTATTATCATTCGGTAATGTGCTACGTTTACAATCCTTTCTCCCGTTATGGCGGATGTTGTTTAGTGCACCCGACATGGTATTACTTGTCGGTCTCTCATCGCAGCGGATCTTTGTTTGGTGCATCCGGCCGCGTGGTATCAATTATTCGGTTCAATCTCCCATCTGATGGATCTTGGTTTGGTACACCGAACCGCGTGGTATCAGTGTCCGATTCCGATCTCCCATCATGACGGATCAGTTTGGTGCACCGGAGCATGGTATTACTTATTCGGTCTCACGTCATGGCGGATCTTTGTTTGGTGCATCGACACGTCGTATCAATTATTACAGTTCAATCTCCCATCGCCAGCGGATCTGTTTGGTGCACCTCGACCGCGTGGTATCAATTGACCGATTGATCTACATCGCAGCGGATGTCGTTTAGTGCATTCCGACATGTGGTATCAATTAAATTCCATATGTCATCAAGACGGATGCCGATTGGTGCATCCCGCCAAGTGGGACATTAGATAATTTGAGTGCCTTAGTGGATCTGCGTTAGTGCATCCGTCGAGAGGTTCGTCGATATATCATTCAATTCACATTTACGGCGGATTAGTTCAATGAATCAGATCTTTATTATTATTCACGTTCATTCCACGTTTCGAATATCATTTGATTTCATATTAACTCGTATTCACATTTATAGCCGGATTAGTTTGATGAATCCGAATCATAATATCATTCACATTCATTCGGTTTTCAAATATCATTTCAATTCCATATTTAACTCGTATTATCTTTTCAAAGATATACTCAATCACATACTCATTCATGTGATCATTTATATATACTCATTCATATACTCATTCACGTATACTCATTCACATACTCATTCATATACTTATTCACGTATACTCATTCATGTATACTCATTCATGTATACTTATTCATATATTCATTCATGTGCTCATTTCATATACTCATTCACGTATACTCATTCATAAATTCATTTACGTATACTCATTCACGTATACTCATTCATGTATACTTATTCATATATTCATTCACGTATACTCATTCACGTGTACTCATTCATATGCTCATTTACGTATACTCATTCATATACTAATTCATATACTTATTCACGTATACTCATTCATGTATACTTATTCATGTATACTTATTCATATACTCATTCACGTGTACTCATTCACGTGTACTCATTCATATACTCATTCACATATTCATTCATGTGCTCATTTCACATACTCATTCACGTATACTCATTCATGGATACTAATTCATAAATTCATTTACGTATACTCATTCACGTATACTCATTCATGTATGCTTGTTCATATATTCTTGTCCCTCAATGAATCTATTTTATTTAGAAATTTAGATCAAATCAATCGGATTATCAAAATAAAATTATGGCATTTCATGCCAACTAGTCAATTTACCGACACATTAGGACAGTTTGCATTACTCATCTTCAGGGATTCTAAATTCTTGTTTGACACTGTATCTTTGTACTCTTTTAAAGCTTATGCCATGCCTTTATTCCAACCGGAATCACCTAATCGGGAGTAATCGAAACTCAAGCTACGGTCCCGACACCCGACTACTCTGCATGCTCAAATCGACGCAGATTTGATTCGAATACTACCACTTTGAGTGAATTTCATTACGAGTCAGAATTTGAAGATGTCTATTTCTTTTATGTTTGATTTTCTCTTGAAGTCTATTTTAATCAAGCCACTAATCACTCAAATCGAATAATAAACGAGTAAGCTTGGCACAACCTGGCCTAAATCGTAGCAGAACAGGTGTACCTAGACACGTCTAATATACCAGACACCTCACAAAAATGACCGTAACCTAAAGTGTACGCATGTGCGTTCAGTGTACCGATACATGTCACCGAAAATTGCCCAGAATGTGTGTTTTTCACCCATTTTTCCATATTTTGATACCCAATCAACTCTTCACTTCAAACACACATCAAAACCATTCCATATATCTCTCAGAAACTCTTTCTACTCAATTCCTCTTCATTACTTATCTTATTTCAAAATCCATCATGAATTATCAAACCCACTCTAATACGGGTTACACCCACACAACCCAATCATAAGGTTAATTAGGTCTGTTTCAACCCTAACTCATTACTTTATAATTTAACCAACGAATCCAACCTAAACGGCGATTCTATACCCATTCGCTATACGGGTTTTACCCACCTTACTTTCCATAATTTTTGGGTTAAGATGAAACCCTAGCAAACCTCTAGGTTCGGGGTAAGATAAGCAATAATCATGCAAAACCAAAGATTCATACTCAAATTTTGTACCCATAATTCCTTTAACTCAACTTCTTCTCTTCTCTTTTCCTCTCTCTTCTTCTCTCTCTCTCTCTTCTCTTCCTACTATTTTTTCTCCCAAATGAGATCAATTTTGGGTCTTAAATCCCATGTTTTTGGCGCCATGTTCGCTAAGTAAAAATCCGCTGCTTTAAGTTTTCATAATCGTATCTCATTCCCCATTTCTCTTCTATTTCTATTCCATCTTTTCTCTATTTGCTTTGAATCCCATAACTTCTTTCTAAATTCTAGTCTGCATATTATTCGCTTTATTACCTCGGGTCTCAAGTGGAAATTCACCACTTTACCCTCAGCCTCTAATATCGATTCCGGGTCTCTCATTTTATTTCCGAAAATTCATATTTAGCTTATAATATACCCTAAACAAATCCGAAAACTGCTATGATATATTTCGAGGTGTTACAACTCTCTATTCTTATAAGAATTTTCGTCCCTAGTTCATACTACGCGCTTGCTTGCTTCTATGTCAAGTCCTTTCTTTTCATATTTCTTACATATGACCTTTCTTATACTTTCTTTTCATTTCTATTCTCTATGTCGTGTCTATATCACTTCATTGTCATCTATACATACCACCAAGACATCCACATCAGAGGCCAACACATTTCTAAACATATGCTTTTCTATCTTTTCTATCTTATACTCTATCTAGAATCGCCTAAACATAGGCTTTCTTAAACGCCAACCTAGGCCTGATATCATCCTCATTACGCCTCGATTTCCTAGTCCGACCCGACATGATCCGAACTCGGTTTCAAAAGCAAACCACATAATGGGACTCTCATTTTTTTTTTTTTTTTTCGGAGCTTAACTTATACCTGTGGGTATACAAATAATTTTTGTAATAACCAAAAGTCATTTTCATATACAAAGGAACTACCACCGGAGTGGTATCCATTAAAATCTCACATATGCTAAGTCCCACTACTTATACAAATACTTATACATGTACATATCTAATACAAACATCAAAGATCGCAAAACAAAGGCCGGTGAGCACCTATCTCCGAGACGGGTCCAGATCTGTGTGGAATGTCTTTGGTCTCTTATCTCCTCTTCAATACCAGCACGGATTGAACACTGTAAGCAAACTTTACGCTTTAGTGGGAATGATATAGACAGAATTGACCAATAACAATAATCGCGTCACTATTTTTTTTTTGAGCATTTAGCTTTTACTTATGCATATCAATGGGGTTTATTCTTATGTGACTTCTAACTCATATCATATTATACATGTAGATTTTCATCTTCTGGGATTTCATATCATTATCTTGTTCGTGATACCTCCATGTGTCATGTCTTTTACAAGTTTCAATTCATCTTCTACATGCATGCATATCATCATATTCCAAACAATTTTATACATATACAATGGCAACCGAACATATCAAAGTCATAGCAATGCATACAGGTCAACCAAACCCATACAACGGTTTATTTTACTATTATCGCTTTATTTAAATTTTCATTTTCAAAAGTACGCGAACCCGAATCCCCAACTTGACCCGGGATGGATCCAAGCCGGGAGCCCTATTAATTCGACATTTTCAATTATCTTCTCAAAACATTTTGTTTTGTTTTATTAAATTTCATTTCAGTAATGCTAATTCGAATCTCCGACTCGACCCGGCCAGGATCCAAGACCTGAGCCCGGCGCATCTACCGCCAATTATCATCTCAAAACATTTTGCTTGGTTTTATTAATTTTCATTTTCAAAGTGTCACACTAATCCCCGACTAATCGATCGTGGATCCAAGCCAGCCCGGTTTAATTCAAATCTTTTCCATTATCTTCAAAACATTCTTGTCTGGGTTTATTCCATTATAGACTTTAATTACGTGGAACATTCATTTTAGTGTTTCATAAACATTACAATTATCAAAATGCATTTATAAATAATGTCTTTATATCCATAAACTCATGCTATTCAATTTTACATCATTTATCATATCATAAATATATTTCACAATAATTCAATTCACAATTCAATTCATGATTTAAGCATATACAAAAAATCCCATTTACACTCGTCAATGTTGGTTATTTCACTGACTATTCATCTCACATTTTGACTGATTCCGTTTAATGAATCCCGCCTCTTATTATCATCTCTAATGTGCCTACATCGCTTTTACAATCCTTTCTCCCATTACGACGATGTCGCTTTGGTGCACCCCATTACGTGGCATTACTTATTCTGGCCTCCCATCACGACGGATGTCAGCTTTGGCATCCCGACACGTGGTATCAATTATTCTGCCTGTTCCATCACGAATGCGATGCCGCTTGCACCCCGACACGTGGTATCAATTATCTTGGCCTAATCTTCCTCGTGATCATGATTCGATGCCGCTTGCACCCCGACACTCGCATCACTCGTCTTGCCTAATCTCCCATCATGACGGATGCCGCTTGGTGCACCACGTGGTATTACTTATTCGGTCTCCCATCATGACTAGATGTCGCTTAGTGCACCCCCGACATGTGGTGGCTACTTATTCGGTCTCCCATCATGACGATGCCGTTTGCATCCCGACACGCGGTATCAATTATTCTGCTCAATCTCCCATCATGACGGATGCCGTTTGGTGCACCCCGACACGTGGTATCAATTATTCGGTTCAATCTCCCATCATGACGGATGCCGTTTGGTGCATCCCAACATGTGGTATCAATTAAATGCCATATGCCATCAAGACGGATGCCGATTGGTGCATCCCGCCAAGTGGGACATTTCTTCAATGCCATACGCCATCACGACGGATGCCGAATGCGCATCCCGCCAAGTGGGACATTGATACTCAGGCTCTTCGCGACTGATGCCGACAGTGCATCCTGGCCGTGCCATTCATTCGATATATCATTCAATTCATATTTACGACGGATTCCGCCTCAATGAACTCGCCTTTATTATTATTCATACCATCTCGGCCGAATATCACATTTCAATTCATATCTACTCGTATTCACATCGGCGACGGACCCGCTTTGATGAATCCTGGCCCCACACTATATCTCACATTCATTCGTTTCCAAACATCACATTTCAATCTCATATTCATTTTCGTATTATCTTTCAAAGATATACTCAATCACATTTCATTCATGTGATCATTTATATATACCATTCATATACTCATCTCTACATACTCATTCACATACCATTCATACTTATTCACGTACACTCATTCATGTATACTCATTCATGTATACTTATTCATATATTCATTCATGTGCTCATTTCATATATTCATTCACGTATACTGATTCATAAATTCATTTACGTATACTCATTCACGTATACTCATTCATGTATACTCATTCATGTGTACTTATTCATATATTCATTCACGTATACTCATTCACGTGTACTCATTCATATGCTCATTTACGTATACTCATTCATATACTTATTCACGTATACTCATTCATGTATACTCATTCATGTATACTTATTCATATACTCATTCACGTGTACTCATTCATATACTCATTCTCATATTCATTCATGTGCTCATTTCACATACTCATTCACGTATACTCATTCATGGATACTAATTCAACCATTTACGATACTTCATTCACGTATACTCATTCATGTATACTTATTCATATTCTTGTCCCTCAATGAATCTATTTTACTTAGAAATTGGAATCAATCCAATCGGATCATCCAAATAAAGTTATGGCATTTTCATGCCAACTAGTCAATTTACCGATTACATTAGGAGCGCTTTGCATTACTCATTTTTCTCGGGATTCTAACTTCATGTTTGACACTGTATCTTGTACTCTTTTTAAAGCTAAGGTGCTAAGGGTTCTATTCCAACTGAATCACCTTACCCTAGACCTAAACTCAAGTTACGCCCCAGACACCCTGGACTACTCTCTATGTTCAAATCGATGCAGACTTGACTTGAAATACGGCCCTACTTCTTTGAGTGAATTTTTAGGCCATTTAGAGTCATAATTTGACGATGTCTATTTCTTTATGTTTGATTCTCCTTGAAGGCTATTTTAATTGGCCACTTAAATCACTAAAATCGGATAATAAATGAGGAAGTTATGGCCAAAATACAAAAACTAGTCGAAATGGGAGCATCAGGTGTACCTGCACACGCCTAACATGACCAGACACCTCGCCAAAAATGACCAGAACTTCCAGATGTACCCCAGACAGTTCAAAAATTTCAAGACATGTCACGTAAATGCCTGCACGTGTTTTTCACCCATTTTTCCATATTTTGATACCCAATCAACTCTCACTTCAAAAAAAATCATTACATCAAAAACTATTCCATATATCTCTAGAAACTCTTTCTACTCAATCTCTTCATTACTTCTATCTTATTTCAAAATCCATCATGAATTACTCTCAAACTCCACTCTAATACGGGTTACGCACTCATACACAACCCAATCATACTGCTAATTAGGGTTTGTTCTAAACCCTAACTCATTTACTTACAATTTAACCATGAATCCAACCTAAAATGAAGGATTCTATAACCATCTTGTGTCATATAGGGTTTTACCCACCTTACTTTCCATAATTTTTGGGTTAAGATGAAACCCTAGCAAAACCCTAGGTTTGGGTAAGATAATAATCATGCAAAACCAAAGATCCATAATCAAATTTTGTAGTTCCATACCTTTTAACCTTGCTTGGAACTTTCTTTCTTCTCTTTCTTCTTCTTCCTCTTTCTTCTTTCTTCTCTCTTTCTCTCCTCCCCCCTCCCTTTCTCTCTCCCTACGTTTTTCTCCCCAAATGAGACCAATTTGGGTCTAAATCCCATGTTTTGCAAGGCCATGTTTGGCCAAGTAAAAATCCATTCGTTTAAGCCATAATTACATCTTTGGTCCTACTTTCTATTTCTATTCCATCTTTTCTCTATTTGCCTCAATCCCATAACTTCTTCTAAATCCTAGTTTGGCATATTATCTTGGCTTTATTACCTCTTGGGTCCTCATGGAAATTGACACTTTACTCTTGTCTCTAATATTGATTCCCTGCCCTCATTTTATTTCCGAAAATTCATATTTAGCTTATAATATACCCTAAACAAGTCCGAAAACTGCTAGGGTATATTTCGGGGTGTTACAACATTAGCTCTCCAGGTAGCAACGAAGAACACTGGCACATAGAGCCCATATTCAGGGATATTATTAGCCAACCATGCGATCTAACGCCGTCGACTACATACGAAAATGTGATCAATGCCAACGACTAGCCCCTATCTTAAGATCACCAGCTCAGGATTTAATTTCCATTTAGCCCCAAATTTTCTCGCTCAATGGGGAATTGACATAGCTCCAAGCCGCCTTACCGCTCTACTCAAAAATTATTGTCAGAAAGACTCGGGATTATTTCAAGAAGTGGATAGAAGTCGAGGCTTTCTTGCATCAATCAAGGATAAGGATGTCACCTACCATCTAGAAGAATATCGCCCGCGATTCAAGATACCCCCGATCAATCAGGCGACTAATAGGCCTCAATTCGACAAATGCATATTACAAGAACTTCTACCAGGAATTGAAGATAAAGAATCTATACTCCACTCCACTCTGCATCTACAGTAGAGCAATGGGCCAAGTGGAAGCCCCAACAAATTCCTCGACCGCCCTTTAAAAAGCGGTTAGATTCACAAAGGTAAGTGGGTGATGAACTCCTCAAAAGTAAGGGCCTATAAATGACAAATACGCACAACCTAATATCCTTCGCGCCTCACTTGCTGGACGTGGAGGCTATAGTCCCAATAGAAATCAACATGCCCACTCTTCGAATTGATTTACCCGAGCAGTTAAATGTTGAAACTGTGGTCAAAGATCTAAACACGGCAGATGAACTCGCGCTGGCGGCGCCGGCGCGACAGCATCATACCACAATGCCAAACATGTACAATAGCGCTTGAAAATGTCGTGATGTTTCAACTGGGACCTGGGTCCTAAGAAAGTTTTGAAAATACAATGATCTGGGCTACCAAAAGTTCCAGCCAAACTAGAGGGATTCATATATTGTAACACAGCCATTAATCCTCGGGCGTGCATTAGATAAACTAGACGGACGCCCGCACCTGCACGTGGAATGTCAGGCACCTCAAGAGGTACTATCAATAAAGAATGATTAAATTTCTAACTTTGTTCCCGTCTCAAATGTTCATTTCCAAGTCTGAGTAAGGTTGATGTCCTACTGGCCCAGTATGGTTGATGCCCAACTAGTTCATTACCAAGTTCGGGTAAGGTTGATGTCCTACCGGCCTAGTATGGTTGATGCCCAGCTGGTTCATTACTAAGTTCGGGTAAGGTTGATGTCTTACCTACCCAGTATGGTTGATGCCCAGCTGGTTCATTACCAAGTCCGGATAAGGTTGATGTCCTACCGGCCCAGTATGGTTGATGCCCAATCGGGTTCACACAAGCCCGGCAGGCTGATGTCCTACCGCCTATCATGGCTGGCGCCCGCCTAGTTCATTGTCAAGTTCGGATAAGGTTGATATCCTACCGACCTAGTATGGTTGATGCACAGCTGGTTCATTACCCAGTCCGTAAGGTTGATGCCCTACTGGCCTAGTATGGTTAATGCCTAACTACTACGTCACGATGCTAGGATAAGGAAGCGATAGAAGAAGGGTCGATGAACCTTGCTAACCGGATTGTCCATCCGGAGCTGATCTATGTCCTACTCAAGGTACATCTTTTTTTGCCCGGCTAACTTAACTATAGTAAAACATGCTCTATTATATATGCTTCATCATTGAACTTGGTTTTAAAACAACACAAACCGGATAGAAACATCATACTTCTCACTCTCCCTAGTTACTCTAAGCGAGGAAAGCGGGCTCTTTACTTGGCTTAACCTCAGCGGAGAGATGCTCACCTACCTCGCTATGATTTGTCTCAAGAACTGCAGCAGGAGCCTTCTTCTTTGGCGCATTCGTCATTTCACTAGAACGAACACCGAGAGTAACCTCGAGGGACAACGCCCAGGGACATCAAGTTAATAAAGAACTCTGGAGCACGCTTAGACGTGTCCCAGGATCCCATCTGAACCTCGAACTCACTGAAATGTTATGTGCAAAGCACAAAGAATCATACCCACAGTTGAAGATTACATCGGGGTTATCCTCATGCTTCCTCCGTAGCCCTTTTCTCTTAAGGGCCTCAGCCCTGATGAACTGATTAATTTCCATCCTTACAAGTCCCGAGTTTTAAAGCAAAGAGACTCCGTTTCACCACTGGTAAGGCTGACCTCATCATCTCGCCTCCACCTAGCCTCTTCTCAGAAAGGGCCCAAGGCATTTTATACCCCAGCCAACTCCTGGGACCCACCTTGCCCAGCATTCCCCTCGCCACCTCGACATCCATACTCTACCCATCGAGGCATCATGGCGAGCAATACTCTTCGCCGCTCCTACCCATCCTTCAACGCTTCCTCTAGGGCCTCACCTGGGCCTCTTGAACTGATACTCGCTTTAGCTAAGAAAGCGCTCAGTGCCTTGTGGTCAGAAGCGACCGATTGAGCGTAGAGTCGCAACCTTTCCACATCCCTCAGCCGAGTATGAAACTCTTGGTGCTGGTAGGTCATGTTTTGGATAGCTGTGACAGCCTGCAAAAAAATGCATTAGAACAAAGCAATAACTTAGTAATGATACTAGAACAGTGTACAGAAGTAATGAACATACCAGCTCCGCCGACTGGACAAAGTTTCGGTTACGTATCAGCATGCCGTCTTCGACCACCTGCTTGAGATCTTCCTTGTAAGCATAGGTAGGGATCGAACCTGCATATTTTTCACCCTTCCCCTCAGCACGCACTTCTACCAGCATCCGAAGCATAGCCGGGTATAGTTGTTCCAAATGGGCGGCCGAGGATTCACCCTGATTGAATGGCTTCAAGCGATTGATGATCTCCTAGGCACCTTCGAGCCCAGGAGCCGACACTTCCTCCATAGGGGGAGCCGGGCTCTACCGAGGAATGTAAGAATATAGTAGCAGCCGGTCATAAAGCAACGACCTACTGCACCAAGACCGAGAAGACGTAACCTTGTCTGGCCGGTTAGTAATCTGCCCTGAAGGAATACCATCTCAGACCTCCTCATGAGTTCGAGGGACCTTTCCTAAATTTGCCGTGGGTACGGACTCATAAGCCGATTGACCATGAAATCCCATCTTCGGTGAGTCCATAACCACTATCGCCTGCTCTTCCGAACCTCCGCCGATTGGGTACTAATCAGCCTCACCAACCACCTTAGGGATAGCATCAGCTGCCCGCTTAAAGCTAGCACCCCGTTTGCGCTTCCGCACTCCAAAGTTATGAACAAGGTCGGTCATCTTATCCTTATCTTCTTCTTCTTCGCTGGCAGGGGGGCTACCGATATCAGCAACCTAGCTGGACAAAATCTTTCTACTCCTGGGCTACGGAGCTCTTCACCGCTCAGCCCGCCTTCGGATGCTCGAGGGGTAGGCGTGAACCTTTCGTGAAAGGGAGTCTCTGGTTAGTCACTCTTGTCAACCTCCTGATGCTTGGAAGGTAGGTAGCCAAGATCCTCTCTGTACCCAAAGAAGGCTGCCTTGATCGGTGACCATCACCACTCCCGACCAACCACCTCGTCCGTGTCCACTGGCGATCAGATGCCCGACTAAAGTTAGAAGGTCGGAAACAACGTAATGCTTGCCCTCCACTATTTCTGTGGGAAGAGGGCGAGGAATAACTTGGAGAATATAGGGAGAGGGATGGCAACTCAATTCACAAAGGTTCTTCCTAGTTAAAAGAATTTCGTGATGACATTCCCGCTCAAAAATCTTTAGTAACTTTTGAATGTTCTGAAGCCAGCTTTTTCCACCTGGCCTAATTACCATCTTCCAACTTTTCACGAAAAAGTGTTTATTAATAGAATACGTAGGATAAATGTACAACGACGTACAAATCCCACAACTTGAACACACCTGGGAATGACATTGTTTAATTCAAAGTAAACGGAAGGTCAGGGGAGCCTGTGGTCTCAGACTCACCCAGTCTTCACTGGGATTACGCCTTCGCCCGATCTTAGGTGAGCCTGGGAGCCCGTAACAACTTGCACGAGACTCGGGGCCTGTGGACAGCCTCTACCCATGCTCAGTCACTGTGTAATAAAGAAAACCTCCACCAACCTAAATATCCAGCTTGGTAAAGGAGGTTCACCGCTACAATCTTGGCCGAGATCCGAATGATATTCGATGAACAAGCATAAAGCAAGGCCGGAGAAGTGTAGGAATTGCTTGATTAAAGATCAACAGCGGTTCCTGACATGTTAATGCCCCTTTAGTAAATATATCGAACCGCTTCTCACCGATAGTGGATTCAACCGGTCCATCCGACAACTCAAAATCGATATTATCAGGAATGTGGCAGTAAGACCTCAAGAAACATGATGCCGCAGAAGGCGATCCTGGGCCAGCTCTCTCGCACCGGCATTGACCGGGTGGAAGTCCTTCGACTCTCATACCGCGCACAACAACAAATGGACAGAGGAAAAGGGAAGTCAGTTCCATGCCGTCATACCAGACTGGTAAAAGGGGGGCAAGAACACAAATGAACCTACTAGGAAAAGAGGAAAACCCCCTCCCAATCCTAGCATGTCCAGAACACACCCTCCTAAGTTCATGTCATCGGAAACACGTTGACGACTAGATTCTAGCCTACCCAAAACAAAGGAAAGGCTTACCCGGCAGATAGGGGATGACAAACGCTTGAAAAAAAACTCTTCAAAACATGCAACCCTACGGTGACGTATCAGCAAAAACTCTTGAACAAAAGGGGAGCAAGAAATGGAAAATAGACACTAATTTTATCGGTAAAATCCAATTATGACTCCCTAAGTATTAGGCGTATAGCCCCTACGGGTGCATTTAATGCGCCACTGACTCATTATCTCTCCAAACGATTCGAATCCTGACGACGCTTCACTTACTAGGGCACAATGATTGAGCTGGCAAGGTTCGTGGGCCACCAAGCTAGGGCCCTTCCGCCCTTCCGCCCTTCCACCCTTCCCATGGATCTAGCTTCGTCAGCAGCTGCTAGGGTCCAATCAGGACTCATAAGGGCCAATTCATTCTAGAATTTATCAAACGCCATAACCTTTATCCCAATAAATTAGTCTACGATTGGTCACCTGTTAGCCAAACACAATAAAAATAAGGTGAGACAAAATACAACAATTTCCAGAAACACGATTTCATTAATGGCGTTCACAATTACATAACACATTCGGGCTGAAACTGAGCCTGAGACACAATTACATAACCCATCCAAGTTGTCGAGCTTCCAAGAAAGAAAGAGAAAGTCAAGAAAAAGAAGAAAAAGTGGAAGAAAAAGAAGAGAAAGAAGAAGGCTGAGCAAGAAGAAAAAGCCTATGTTGTAGAGGCCAAAAAAGGAAAAAGCTACTGCTGTAGAGGCTAAGAAAAAGGAAAAAGCCCTGGTCGTCTCTGTCAGTATGATTTCAACAGTGCCAAAGCAGAGGGGCATACAAGGGGCCTTATCGCTGAACATGGAGACACAAAGTTTCATCGATTTTAAGGAGGAGTCCTCCATCCGAGTTCCCGAACCACCCAAGGGGACATATAAGGCTCGAAAATACCCCTCCAAAGGTGAATTAGTATGCTCTAGGAAGTTCCTATTAGTCACCAGCCAACCTCTGTCAACATCACATTCAAATATAGAGCAATCGAAAGCCTGATAATAAAATATTTACAATGTTTAAACATACACTCGAAAACTCAAAACTACTGAGATGAAAACCCGCCACCTCAAGAACCTTTTATAGAGTTACAAAACTGAACCAAAAGTTGTCACTAAATGCGATACCCAAAATAGAAAAACTCCCGGGGTAATGTGCACATTGAACACTAGCTATCAATCGATCCCCACCTTCCGACGACAACAGATAAAACACGATATTTTTCCGGTATTGTGGAAGATCGAACTCCCCAAATTTAAAAAATGAGCATTGTGGGTACTATAGCTTGACCATGGTCACAGCCCAACAACCCACTCAGAAGGCCTAAACGAATCAAAGTCCAAAGGAGGTTCAAGGTCCCTACACGCATTACCCGACCTAGCTCAAGTCCCTGCCAGGAGCTATCCGATCATAGCAAAGTGCCTAAGATGCCCCATTTCTAGCCTACAAGATGACCCTTCTTTTTGAGCCGGCTGTCATCTCTAAGAAGATGGCCAACTAATGATTTCTCGGCTAATCCCTTGCAGTTTAAGAAAATATTCTCCCACAAACCTCGTGACAGAATCGCTTTTGGGCATGATCAACCGATCAAGCCGAGGCTTAAAAGGTTCGACAACTTAGTTATCCAAAAGGAAAAACGATTGACACGCAAGTAAAGCTCATGCCTCCCTTCCATTTCGGAAACCAATCACCCATTTTCCGAAAAAAGTGGATCATCATCCTTCTTCATAAATAAGAAAGCAATGCTAAGAGAAAGGTATGTGAAAATATACGCATGTAAGACTGACATTTTTCGACTCTCCATCTCTCCTTCTAACTTAATACTGGAGCTAGCCTCGCACATCACCGGTGCCTTGTTTGTTTTTTCAGGATCTACCGCCGTTCATGCCCTTACGATCCGTGAGACTCGAGAATCCGAAGACGCATTAATCTTCAACAACTCCACCGCGGTGGTCGATTCTGAATATGAATTACACAAACTTTTTCTTCAATTCCACTCGACTAACACCCTCCCCTTCAAACCTACATTCTCCTCTTAATGACACTTCATTTGCTTCCAATTTCACCGGAAAACTCCGTAGCTTGGCTAACACTTAATTCCAGGCCAAAGTTCCCCAGAAAGTGGAAAAGCGTTTCTTCTTCACGGTAGGCCTGGGAACTTACCTATGTCCGAGCAACCAAACCTGCCAAGGACCTAACAACAACTAAATTTCTAGCTTCCATCAATAACTTATCTTTTGTCGCCTCCCACCACACCCATTCTCCAAGCCTACTTCTTTCGGGCAATCGAACGGGTGTACACAACCGACTTTCCGACAATCCCATAACACCATTTAACTACACGGCAACCCACCAAATAACACTATGGGCAGTAAATGGACGTGCCAAAGGGTTCTTCCATACAATACGAAAGTGCGGGAGCTCAGGTCACAGGACACGAGCAACCTTTGGCTGAGAGCCACCCGCCGCTCCACCTACGGCTTTAGAATCCTTTGTTGGCTGGCTGTCGTGTGGACTATGATCTGGAATAAGGACCCTACTAAATTCAATCTCAGGGATCCCATAAAGAACACTGGCTGTGCCTCCACTTATTGGGTCGCTTATTCGCTTCCCGGCTGCACAACTCAAAGGTAATAAACAATGCCAAAAAAAGAGCACGAAAGAATCGTTTTCTCGATTCTATCGACCACCCGTAGGTCATATATATAATATTACAAACTAAAAGTCCGCGCGCGATGCGCACAAGCTATAAATATGGCTATACATGGCAATTATACCATCGACCAAATCGTGAATATTACATATCTCTAAAAATGTAAGATTAGATATTCTGGAAGATAATCTTAATACCCCCTCAAGTCGAGCATGGAGATCACAAATGCCCAACTTGCCAAGTAGATGTAAACCGCCGCCACATTTCCTCGTGAAGACGCCTGAAGCTAATCTTCGCATGAGACGAGAAATAATACCGTCACGTAATGGCATCACGCGACATAATGACAATCAACTTCAATATGCTTGGCACGCCATGGGAATGTGGATTTCGAGCAATGTAGATCACGAATCGACTATCACAAGATAGTTTACGGTCGGGCGCATCGTGTGACACCAAACTCACAAGCAAAGCTGAGCCATTTCAACTCATGACTAAGAACATGGAACGACACTTACTTCGCCAGTAACGGGATATCGCATGTTGCGCTCGGGTCTTCCAAGAACTCCGAGAAGATCCAAGAAACACTATCCAACCGCAAGAGACCGTCTAGTCAAAGGACACGAGCCCAATCAATCTCACCAACCCGCTGATAAAACTCTACAATCGTGAGCGAAGAAGAATGCTCGACCCGACACTTTTTGCTATGAACCGTACGGCCGCCGCGATCCCAAAGATCCTAACGAGGGCGTCAGAGCAACCGAGCCAAGATATGAACTCCAGATAAACCAAGTCAGATTCGTGGAGGTTATAAATGAGACGACCCACAAGTCGCCTATACCTCGTGATCTACGAAAGCAAAGGGCATCTGGCGAGAGCCAATGTGTGATTCGCTTCCATGGGAAAGAAAGCCACCGGGACGACCAATAAGCCGCCGCTAATAATATCAAGAGTGTATTTTCGTTGACACAAGAAGATGCCTCTCGCACTACGAGCAACTCACGTCAAGAAAATACTTCAAGGCACCCAAATCTTTCATATATGGAAACACTGCAAATAGCTCCTAAATGGTCAATAATACATCATTACCGTAAATAATGAGATCATCAACATACACAAGAAATTAATTAAGTCAGATCGATCCCTCGATGTAGAGTAAACAGAATAATCTGAATAAGACCAAGGAAACCATAAGTCTTCAAAGAAGCAGCCTAACTTAGCATACCAAAGACCGCGAGTTCGTCAGACCATACAAAGATTTCTCGAGACTAAGACACTAAACCAGGAGTGCGAACGCCAAGCCAGAGGAAGTTTCATGTAAACTTTCATCAAGATCACCATGAAGAAAACGATTATGAACATCGATCCGATGCAAAACCCACCTCGACCGCCGCGAATCGCTAAGAAGGCACGAACAATGACCATTTTCGCAACTGGAGCAAAAGTTCATTATAATCAACCCTCAACTCGATGATTGCCAAAATAACCAAACGAGCCTTAAGACGCCTACTAGTTCCATTCGCATGATATTTGATTTTCAGATAATCTATTTAAATCAAGAGTCCCTTTATGAGGAGGTAAACTGCTTACTGCCCCGTGTGCTATTAGCTTCTAAAGAATTTCTTTTCGCATACCAAGGTCAACCTTCTTCATCTTCAGATAGCTTCTTTAAAAGAACTAGGTTCAATGCCTCGTTGATCGCTCGGCAAGAAAACACGATGTCGGGAGAAAACTTATTACAATTCACATAATGTACTATAGGACAAGGAGCACCCAGGAGCTAGTAGAAGACGATGAACACTCGCATGGACTCAAGATCAGACAAAGGGTAACAAAGTCACGAAGAAGAATCCAGGGACGTTTTTCCAACAACCCGAGCCCTAAGTCATCGGTGGAGGCAGGAGGAGACAGAAGTGTAGGGGGCACAGGAGGCGATGTGGGATTCAAAGACACCCGCCCCAATCGCAGGGCTGCATGATCATCCACCAAAGCGCACTCCAAGTCTTCCAAAATCAACATCAATCCTCATTG
This sequence comes from Tetrastigma voinierianum, assembly GCA_016808115.1. Classification (NCBI taxonomy): domain Eukaryota; kingdom Viridiplantae; phylum Streptophyta; class Magnoliopsida; order Vitales; family Vitaceae; genus Tetrastigma; species Tetrastigma voinierianum. Next base: position 101,359 of record JAEQBH010005931.1, on the reverse strand, counting down.
TAATCGATGGCGACGAGGAATAAGTCGGCACTCGAGAAGTAGAAACAATTCGTAAGGAAATTCATTTCATGAAACTTACATCTCCTGAAACAAAGATGTCACCTCGTCTCAAGGTCATATAATTTCCACCCTTTTTCCCATGTGGATAACCAATAAAGACACTTCCTACTTCGAGGAGCAATTTATTACCTTTGGCCTGATCAGGCAAAAGCTAAACAACCAAAACCTTAAGTTCATCATACTCAAAAAGCTCGTCAAAGAGAATTTCAAAGGGAGTCAGATTGCGGGAGCAAACTGCATGAGTTCTTGCTAATGAGATACACCGCACCATGCACACATTCTCCCCAAAAGTAATAGGAAGATTGCCTTGAAACACAAAGCACGACCCACATTAAGAATATGTTGATGTTGCTCCACACTCCACCATTTTGTCGGGTGAGACTCCCAACACAAGAGGTTTGAAAAATACTGCCATGTGTATCAAAAATAATCCAACATACATTTAAACTCCGTACCATTATCACCCGCACTATTTTCGACATGTGTTTCAAACTGGCTGCAATCATAGCAAAATGAACAAAAACTTGGATAAACTTCGTGTTTTTGAACTAATAAATAAACCCATACAAACTCAAAATCATCCACCAAAGTCAAAAATAATGTGCTCCACACGTAAGAGGGTATCTTATTCGGGGCCCCATAAATCGCAATGAATAAGTCTAAAGATTCGACTAGCTTTACTATCACCTGAGACAGAAAACTATCACGCTATTACCGAGGACAAACTGCATGCTTTATTCAATTTCTTTCTGTAAGTACCGAAGAAATAAATTTAACTAACTTGACGACTCTATCCGCTGATGCCCTGCACGACGCATGCCACAACTCAAAATCCGAAATCTCCGGAACCGCTACTCCTGCCGTCACTAATCGTAGGAACCACAAAATAATAGAGTCCATCCTTACGCTCACCGGCCCAATCGACTTCGGAAGCGAGGGTCCCGTATAGCACATAATGAATCGTTGAATCAGAAAAGACATTTAGAATCATCACCAATCGTGACAATCGAGATTAAGTTGCACGTAACCGTGGTACAAAGAAACATGTTCGGGCATCAACCCATCAACAAAACGCTCGCCAAATTTCAGAGGCAATGGTACGTGGCAATCGTTAGGTAACCCAACCGGAACATCGCGAACATGATGAGTGTCCACAAACATGATTCGCTGCCGCAATACAGAGAAGCACCAAGACAATAATCCAAGAAAATGAGAGAACGCACTCCATCATCTCGATCATGCGGGCGATTATTTATCATATTCAATAAAAATTCAACTCGCCCGGCGGTCGTGCAAAGAAATGCCAGAGGACCCATGAGAGGAAAGCATCGACCGGCCTCATCACCACAAAGATTGGCGTACCACGACCATGGCGCCATCGCTGGGCCGACCACGCAGGAGCAATGAGGAGCCGTAGGAGGTGGTCAGTATCGGTCGTGCACCGCCTCGTGGACTCCACTCTTGCCCCATCTTTCCCACCAATCCTGATGATTCCATATCGCTAAACAAGTATTGTCATCATGACCCGATCGCTACAAACGTAACAATACAATTTCGATTCGTATTTCGGATCTTTTCGTAACACGAGCCTGGTCGTGCGCTTGCAGAGCAAACGCATGGATTTCTCCTTGTCCGCTCTATCTCGAGCAATACCCCGAGACTTCTTTCTTCCGAAGACATGCTTCGATACACACGATCGAGATCGCAAAGGAGAAGTGGACAACAAATTAACGCATCATTGCTGCATATAACTCATCGCATGCCAATGAGAAATTGATGGAGCTCCTCCCGATCCGTAGCAAAGCCATCAAGAACATCACAAGCACAATTTACCACGTGCACACGCATGGAGAGGCTTGAGACGATCCGATCCATCATACAATCCCATCAAACAGGTATAATAATCACAATAGACATATTCAAGTTCGCGATAGTGGTAATATCACCCTCAATTGTCAAGGCGAGGACCATCGCCACGCAAACCGCTTCTCAAGATAATCCCAAAGTCGCTTCGCTTCATCATGAAAGGAAATGCAGGTCGCCAATTTCGATCAAGAGTCCGCGGTGATCCATGAGACAAGCATAGAATTGACAAAGGTCCTAATCGAGTTGCTTTTTCTTCTTCTCCGCCGTTCGTGAATGTCCCATCAACAAACACAAACTAAGGAAATTTCAAAGACAACTTAATCAAGACGTGCTCATGAAATATAATTTGGTTATTGTAGCGATCACGTAGCATCATATTCCTGCCGATCCCGCACTCCAAGATAATAAGGAGAATGGGGGATCTATTTTCCCATCGGGCCGGCCATAATGAGAAGAATCTGAGAGAGAAAATACTTATTTGATGATCGAAGAAATCGTGTAAAGAAAATAAAATCAGAAAAGTCATAGTCAAGTAGGCTCATACCCTAGAAAGAATTGGTTTTCCTCGATTCTATCATCTACCAGAGTCATATATAATATTACAAACTAAAAGTCTCACAGCTATACTGCACAAAGCCTATAAATACGGCTATAATATGGCAATTATACCATCGCACCAAACCAGCCTATAAATATGGCTATAATATGGCAATTATACCATTGACCAAATCAGAATATACATATTCTAAAAATAGAAGATTAGATATTCTAGTATAATCTTAATAAACACACTTTTTTTATATTCTAAGAATATGTCTTGAAGATTTTTATTTTTGGTAATGCTTGTTTTCTTGTTTAAAATATGAATGTCTAAATTAGACTTCTTTTTTTTTTTTTGACTAAATTTCACTCAAATGTAATCTTTTAAATAAACGGATTCAGATTAATCGGGATTAAATTGGGACCGAAAAGGTCACTAATCAACGATTCGATCGGTCAGATCAATTGATTCGATCTAATTTTTAAAACACCACTTAAATGTGAACAAATTAAATTTGAGTTAGAATTAGTATTAAATAATTTGTTTCTTTGGTGCTTAAATATGTAATATTGGTTTTACATATTTATATAAAATTTAACATTCAATTATTTTACTCTATTTATGTTTGTGCTTATATCCAAGTAGATAAATAGAAATTATTGGTTATTGATAATTAAGGTGGTTTGAGCCAATTTGAATGCGCCTCAATTAATCCTACAACCCTTGAAATTAACAACGAAATTAATTTTTAGTGCCTTCGCAGAGACAATTGATAACTATTAGTGAACCCCAAAGCCTTAATTTCAAGCCAGCTACCTGAGAGTTAACTAGCTATTGGGTATTATTGTTTTTTTTTTTTTAAATAAACTATTGATTATTATTGTTTAGCTCTAAACTAATTGCAGTCTTAAGATGCCATGAAGTTTGCTAACATTATTGCTTTCGTTCTAACAAAGACTTTTGATGGCCAACAGGTGTGTGGTTCATGCATTGCCACCTGAACCACACAAGCTGGGTTTGAAAATGGTTTGATCGTCCTAGGACGGAAAGCCTCAATCAAAGCTGCCACCTCCCTGCCGGATCTTCTCCAACATGTTGGACTTATTTATGAACTCAGTCCAATCCAATGGATTCAGTCCCTGCAGACTCACTCGTATTCCTGTAATTTCTTATCTGGTTTTTGTTGCGGCCGTGTATAAATGTGGACTTTACCCATTTAGAATAAGTTCTTGTATTATGAGTTGGATTAATCTTCCTGGATCTCAAAATTTGCTGAAGGGGATTTTCTTTTACGACATTTTTTTTATCAGTAAAAAGAGATTAATTAAAAACGTGGGCAACAGCTAAAATAGATTTATAAATTGTTAAAGAGCAAGGAACAACCCACAACTAACAAGATGTTGTAACAGTACCTTGGCTTGATTAGTAAGTATCAAGGTAGGAGGTTGAAGGCTACTAAGCAACCATGCCCCCATTTATAAACCAATCCTGTTCTTTGAATAAAGGGAACGTTCTTTTCTATTTTCTACTCCATCTGCACAACTTGCTGCCTTAGTTAGATGATGATGACGACACTACTACTAACGATCCCTTCATTGCCAATGACCTTCATTGCTTATCAGAGAATTCTAAAGTCTGTAAGAGAAATTGGTAAGGGGCACGGCATTCGTTGACTCTTTCAAAAAGTGTCATATTATAATATTAGATTCAATGACGATATTAGAGTTTAATATTTTTAAAAATTCATCGTCATCAATCAAAAAAGTTTATCGATTCACGCTTTATCGCACAACCGACTGGCCGAACCGCCATTGAACCGACGATATCAAATAAATAATTAATATATTATTAAAAATAAAAATAATTATAAATGAATTTAACCAATTTAACTGATTCACCCACTGCTTCGACTTGTTCAACCAGTTAAAATAAAAATAAAAAAACGGTTTTAACTTTTAAATCAAATCGGTTTTTATGTCGATTCATGGTCTAATCGATCGAACCGATAGATCCAGTTCAGTTTTAAAATATTGATTAGAAGCGTCATTATTTAGTGCAATATTGAACCGTTTCATGACACGTATTAGAACCGTCTCTATCATCGACTCTGTCGTTGGCTTCATTGTCGAACAAAAAGAAATCGTTTGTCGACAACTCGAACCAAGGAGGCAAGTTTATATCATTTTTTTCCTTTTCTCTTACCCTTTTCTATTTATTTTGGGAACCTAGGAGTTTGTGTTGATCGACGGTTTTTTTCAACCGATTCCCAATGATTTGACCATGAGCTTCAATTTTCGTCATGTATATATATTGACACTTAAAAATTGACATCTTTTAACATTATCCTGAGAACTTTGTAGTTGTCTTGGTCCTAAAAATTATGTTATAGTTAAAACTGATTCTAGTAAGATCGCTTACAGAATGCAATACGTAGCTGCCGCATCCGACCTATTACCGTGCCTGGCCGCTCCGCGATTAAGTCAAGAATGGAGATGAAGGAAGAATTATGTCAGAGGCTGGGACCAGAGATAATCTTTTTCTCATGATCTTTCCCAATTTATAGTACTGGGCTCCCAAATCGCTCACTAGAATATACGTTTTTCTTTATTAAGTAATTATCTTTGGCCGATAAGATCTGCTTTTCTTTATCAAGGATTATCTCTTTAAGCAGATATAATATATGTTTTTCCTTATTAAGATTATTCTTCCAAATAAACGATTGTAAGCTGTGAAATCTCTAATAAATATCTACTCAGGTATTTTCCCCATAACAAACACATGCTGCGTGAGATGAAGTGTATCGGGGGTCTCGAGACCTTAGACTGCTCTAAGACTGCACTGCTGGGTGGGTTCCCCGCAAGTGGTTTTAATACAAGTGGGTCGCCGACCGTCACGAGGCAGCAAAGGGAAGGCCTGCACGTGCCCGCCTAATAACAGCAAACTCGGCCCAAAAGTCATGGTACTCTACAATGCCCTTTTCCCCGGGTCGAAAGCCCGCACTTCGCAGTTTTAAAATATTGATAAACCTGAGCGAAAGTCGGGCGACCGAGAATTGAATCACACTTATCGAACGCAAGGTTTGTGATATGTTAATGCATTCACGTTTCAAACACGCCGATGGCTCGAGATCACCGAGAGGTACAAGAATGAGCTCCTGTTCTGTGAGTTAACTCCCGTGAGTTGGGCCCACTTTCCTCTTACATACTCACAAACCCCGTCTCGTCGCTAAGAGAGGTCAGTTGGGGTGAACATTTTGTTCGCTGACTCAAGCTCAATCTCTGTGTAGCTCTTCCCAGTTTTGGCCACTAGAGCCTCACAGTAGATCGTCGGTGGGCCTTAGCGGCTTCAGTCCACCCCATCATCACTCTCAGGAACACATTCCACGCTTTTACTCCAGCAAAGTGGAGAAGGAATGCACGTAGCGCCGAGAGTCATCATGGTGTTTAAAACATGCGCCTAACAGCTAAGAATCTAAAGTCCGGTCTAAAAGGACAACAAAGCTTAGAGTCACAAATTGGTCTTTCGCTGTCGACCATTTGAGCGCAGAAGTTTGATATTAAGGAAGTGTCGACTTGGCCAGAGTCGAAGTCTAGCATTAAGAAAGTGTCGACACAATTTGAAGTCAAAAGTTTGCATTAAGAAAGTATCATACGCTTTTTAGAAATCGTCGACCCGCTTTGCAGCCTAAGTCCAGATTAAGAAAGGCTGCATACCAGCCAAAAGTCCGCATTAAGAAAGGTCGATCATTGACGAAGTCCCGACATCAAGAAAGTGTCGACGGCCTGAGCCACAAGCTCTGGTCTTTGAAAGCGCGACTACGAGCCGGTCCGGCTCCGAAAGTGCCGCACGACAGAGCCCACAAGTCCTGGCCAAAGTGCTACCCGCCTTGCAGGCGTGTTGTCCGACATTACGACGTGCCAACCAAGATGTGAGCCATAAGTCCGCATTATGATGCGCTTAAACGACATGCAGCCGTGGTCCGCATTGCAGGTGTCGACTCGCAGAGCCTAAGTCTGGGCACAAGGAAGTGTCATACCAAGATAGAGCCGTAAGTCCGACACAAGAAAGTGTCGACTAGCTTGAGCCACAAGCTTTGGTGACAAGAAGCCAGCCGGACAGCCTTCAAGCCATAAGTCTAGTCTCAGCGCCGACGCTTTGCAGCCACAAGTCCGGCTCCAAAGTGCCACGCTTGTAGCCGCCACGCCTAGTCTCAGTGCCGACTCGCTCAGAGCCGTGCTCGACATTAAGGAAGTGTCGACGGCATAGAGTCAAAAGTCCGCATTAAGAAAGTGTCGACGACTTGAGTCAAAAGTCCCAGATTAAGAAAGTGTCGACGGGCTTCGAGCCAAAAGTCCTAAGACAAGAAGCGCCGACGCCGGGTGCCTACAAGTCCGGTCTTTCAAAGTGGCCGACTGGCCAGAACCACAAGTCTGGTCTGGAAGTGCCAGATGTACCTGTGAGCCACAAGTCCGGGTGACAAGGACGCCGCTAACCAAGATGGGTACCATGCGATAAGATTGGCTTAAGTACCGTAATTCGCCAGCAAGAAGTCTGGCATTAAGGAAGTGCCGACAGATGTGAGCAAGAAGCCCGCATTAAAAAATAAACGGGCTTAGGCTGTAAGCCCCAAGACAAGAAGCCGTCAAGTCCGAATTGCCAGAAAGTGCCGATTCCGCCTGGAGCCGTGTCCTGCATTAAGAAAGTGTCAAACCCATTGAGCCACAAGTCCGGTCTTGAAATGCCGCACGCCAGAGCCAAAAGTCCGGACATTAAGGAAGTGTCGACAAGATGAGCTGGTCCGGGCATTAAATGAATCCATTGGGCATCAACCATATCAGCCTGATAGACATTTCCCGAACTTAGTAATGAACCAATTCAGGCATCCACCCCGGCTGAGCTGGACAGGCAATAGCGCTATTCTCGACTTCAGACGCCACCGGCATTAGCTATGTCGGGCCTGATAGTGGCATTTACCAATATCCGGGCTTTCAAGTGGACCGGGATAATATTCATACCGGGCCGACCGGTCATTTACTATGCCATCCTGCTTTGGCTGACCCATAGACAGTCATTTCATATCGAGCCTGACAAAATATTCCATCGTTGGCCATCCCGGCTTTGAAATCTGACCATTTATATGTTGTCTTTATCGAGCCGGATAGGTCATTTTACTACGCTATCCAGGCTTTTAAGTGGATCTGCTGGGGATGTCGCTCTATACCGCCTGACAAATCATTTTGATCGTCATCCAGCTTTAAGTCGATCAAGAAGGTTATCTCTAACGGCCGGATATGCTATTTCATCGTGTCGCCGGATTTTTAAGTTTCCGCCCAACTAAAATGTTTTTACCGAAAGGCCTCGGACGAGTCATTTTGATCGCAACATCCTGACTTTAAGTCGACTAGCTGTTACCTTTATCGGGTCGGACAAATATTGCATCAAGGCCGATCGGAGTTTTGCGCCGACCGGCCAGAAGTTGTCTTTACCGAGTCGGACAAAGTCATTTTAATCGCGCCATCCGACTTTTAAGTCAGACCGCACAGTTGTCTTTTACCGAGCTCGGACAGTCATTTTATCACATTATCCGACTTTAAGTCGACCGGCCAGGTTATTCCACGGACGGACAGTCATTTGATCCGTCGTCCGAACTTTTAATTCAATTCACTAAGTCGTTTTTATCGGCCTGGACAGTCATTTTATCGCCCCATCCAAACTTTTAAGTCGACCGACTGTGGTTATCTTTACTAGGTCGGGACAAATATTTTAATTCCTCACGTCCGACTTATAAGTCGACCGCATAGGAGTTGTCTTTACTAGCCTGACATGTGTCATTTTATCGCGCTATCCGATCCTTGAAGTCGACCGGGCTATAAGTTATCTTTACCTGGCCTGGACAGTCATTTCATCGCAAGATCATCCGCACTTTTAAGTCAGACCGGCTATAAGTTATCTCTACGGCCTGGACAGGTCATTTATCGCACCGTCTAGGACTTTTAAGTCGATCTACGTAGCTGTCTTTACCGAAATGACATGTCATTTTACTACGCCATCCGGACTTTTAAGTTGACCGACTATAAAGCTTATCTTTGCACTGCCACTGTGTCATTTTACTCACGTCATCCTGCTTTAATATCAATTTCGCTGGGATGTTATCTACATCGTAATGGATAGTCATTTATCAAGGCCATCCTGGCTTTTAAGTGGGCTATTACAAAGATTGATAGAGAATGCTTTAAAGAAAGCTTTATTGATAATAACTTTTTCAGGTTCGCGGCCTTCTCCTATCTGAGTCCGCGATTGGTCATTATTTCGCTGTGAGCCTTCAACATGACTTTGCAACTTCTTCATCTTTCGGTTGCTCCTCTGCTCTCCATAACCCGACCGCCAATGGATGAATCGATTTTCGACGACCGGGTCATCGTCGCACGGCTGTCACACTCGCCCCTGACGAATCGACGTGGAATGGGGGATCTAATTTTAAGCTCCGTGTGACGAAGGGCTACTAGACAAATGGCTGGAGTCAAGCTCTCGCCAATCGCCTAAGTGAAACTTGCTCAATTTCCCCAATGCATCTACGCCAATGTAAGAACCAATTTTTGTTCCTGGTCTGATCTTCCAGCAGATCACCAGAATGCTAACTCACATAAAAGGGCGATCCTAAGAATCTGTATGGCAATACTTCTTCTCGATGATTAAGTCAAGAATGAGAGGAAGAAGAAGGAGGTTGAGATATTTTGAATTGTATACTTTTTTTCTCATGTATGATCTTCCCAATTTATGCGTCAGGCCTTCAAATCTCCATTCTTATTTTACGAATAATATAATGCTTCCTTATTGCCGATTATCCCTTTTATTGATAAGACTGCTTTTTCTTATCAAAAAGATTATCCTTTAATGATAATATATGTTTTTCCTTATTAAGGATTATTCTTCCAAATAAACGATTTAAATTGCGAAATCTGCAGATAAATATCTACTGTTGCATTTTTCCACAACATATAGTTTTTCATATGCGGTGAGATGGCCTACTGTGTCTCTGACCCTGCACGGCCTCTAAGACTCCAAGATCGCCTCTGTGCCTTCCTATTTTTAACATAAAGAGACTCACTGACCGTCTACGAGGCACAAGCAAAGAAATGCGGTCCGCTACGACGTCAGAGCCTGGTTTGGTAATGCAAGGGGTTCAGCTCTATCGAACAAAGGTATGGGCCTGTGTTTATGAAATTCACAGCTTATATATTTAATTTAAAAATGATTAAAATTAATTAGATAATTTATATTTTTGATATTATTTAATCTTTATATTATAGAGTTAAAATAAATACAATGGAAGTTGAAAATTAAATAAAATGATTTATCGACTTAGGTTCTTTTGATTCTATTTTTATTTTTCTAGGTTCTTCTTGTTCTATTTTACTTCTATTTCCTTTCCCTTAAATTTTCCAAGAAACCAAACATGAGCGTAAGAGAAACCGTTAGAATATAAAGATAAAAGATAATATGACTTGGACAGCACACTATTGTTAAGCTCGACCAGCTGCTAGGTAGTGGGATCAACGTCAAATTTGTTGCTGAAGGCCAGGGGCTGTCTCATGCCAGAGAATAGATCTCATTAATTAATTTCTCATGGCTACCGAATTAACCAAACGCACTGCTTCTCTGCCAATATAAATCACTACATTCTGCTGGTCTCTTGACACAGCAAAATTGCCCATCAAAGAAAGATAATACCTAGCTAGCTAGCTAGCAAGAAGGGGAAAGAAGGCAGAGATGGGTTGTTGCGTCATGAGGGTTATAATGTTTGCAGTTTGTGCAATGTTACTGGTTCTTACCTGGTTCTTGCAAAGCATGCTGGAATTGGCCAGGCATTACAAGTTTGATGGGGACTCCATCTCATTTTTATTACGTGAAACATCTAGCTGCATTTCTGCTTCCTGCTGTATTAATAAGCGTTTTCTTTTTGTATTGGTCTTTTTTCAGATTAGGTTGCAGTAAAAAGAAAGTGATTAGATTATGCCAATCCAAAAATATTGTTACTGTCAATGGGCAGTTCCCCGGGGCCTCGATTATAGCAAGAGAAGGTGATCGGGTCTTAATTAAGGTGGTTAACCATGTTCAGAACAATATCACAATTCACTGGTATGCAATCTGATCGGTTTTTATTATTGTAGTTGATGGTATGCATTACCAATTATTGCTGATCAATGATTGCTACATGGTGTGCTTGAATTGAGAGGAACAGGCATGGGATCCGGCAGCTAAGAACCGGATGGGCAGATGGACCTGCCTACATTACACAGTGCCCAATTCAGACAAAGGGCATTATTTATACAACTTCACCGTGTCACTGGACAGAGGGACCTTGTTCTGGCATGCTCACATCTCATGGCCTGTGGCCATCATTGTCTATGGATCCCTTTGTCATTCCTAAGCTAGGTGTCCCTTACCCATTTCAACCCTTAAAGAGGTCCCCATCATCTTTTGCAACTTCCCAACTTTATATACATTTAAATGATCATATAACTACCTTCTTCTACTACTTGATCTAAGTTGTATGAATTGACCTTTTTTCCTTCAATATTATTGCAGGCGAGAGTGGTGGAAAGCTGACATAGAGACAATGATTAACCAGGCAATGCAAACAGGAGCCCTAAATACTGACGCTACACTATCACGGTCTTCCCCCGGGCTTGTATAACTGCTCCGCTCAGGGTATTTAATTTGTCCTTCATTAATTCACTTTTGAGGTACCTTTAATGATCTAATTAATAAAGATCAAATTTTGTTGCAGATACATTTAGGCTGAAGGTGAAACCGGGGAAGACTTATTTCCTCCGGCTGATCAACGCAGCACTCAATGACGAGCTATTCTTCAGCATAGCCAACCATTCTGTCACCGTGGTTGAAGTTGATGCAGTGTATGTAGTGTCCATTTAAACGAACATTAGCAGATCACCCCCTGATTAGACCCACCAATATCCTTCTCAAGACCAAATCTCACTCCCCAAATGCCACCTTCCTCATGGCCGCCAGAGCTTACGCCACCGGCCCTGCTGCTTTTGACAATTCTACAACAGCTGGGATTTTAGAATATGATCATCAGGAGCACCAGTCGTCCGTGTCAAACGCTAAGAACAGAAAGCCCTCTGTTCTTAAACCGGCACTTCCCTCATTCAATGACACATTGTTTGCCATGAACTTCAACAAGAAATTACGCAGCTTAGCCACCACCAAATTCCCAGCAAAAGTCCCACAAACAGTGAGCAGACGATTCTTCTTCACAGTGGGACTGGGACTAATCCAATGCTCACGGGAATAAAGCTTCTTGCCCAGGACCTTGAACAGAATGACAATGGTAGGAGCTGCCATCAACAATGTGTCATTTGTGCAGCCAAGCACAGCCCTTCTTCAAGCCCACTTCTTCGGAAAGTCAAAGGGCGTTTACACCACTGATTTCCCAGCAAACCCACCTTTCAAATTCAATTACACGGGCACTCCCCCAAAGAACATTCTTTTAAACAGTGGAACCAAGGTGGTGGTATTACCCTTCAATACAAGGGTGGAGTTGGTGTTGCAGGACACTAGCATCATAGGAGCAGAGAGCCACCCTCTTCACCTACACGGCTTTAACTTTCATGTGGTGGGACAGGGATTCGGAAACTTTAATCCTAAGAAGGATCCAGCCAACTTCAATTTGGTTGATCCTGAGAGAGGAACACTGCTGGGGTCCTTCCGGCGGCTGGGTCGCTATCCGTTTCGCGCTGACAATCCAGGTGCGTACAACTGATGAAGACACTGGACGATTTATCCATTACTACTAGATTCTTAGATTCTAGATTCTAGATAGATCTCTGTTTGCTAACGTAGCTTATATATATATATGGTATGGGTCTGAAATTTGTGGAACAGGGGTTTGGTTTATGCATTGCCACCTGGAAGTCCACACCAGCTGGGGGTTGAAGATGGCCTGGGTTGTCATAGATGGAAAGCGTCCTAATCAAAAGCTACTTCCTCCTCCATCGGATCTTCCCAAATGCTGACTTTGGTACTCAACTAAGTTGTTTCGTGTTTATCCTTTGTTTTTTTTCCTTCCTGCATCTGCCCAGAATGGGTAATGGTTTGATAATTGTTTTTCATTGATTGGATTTCTACGTATCCACTCCCAAACAAAACAGGGAATTTTGATATATCTAAGTTTGTAATTCTAATTCAATTATTCAATGAAAGAATCATTTATGAGCACTCAAATTTTCTTTAATCGGTTTTTCATGGAGAGAAGGACGTATGGAGCAAGGGGTGGTAATTTTTTCTGATTCTCCCTTTTATAATTTTCTCAAAATATTTATTATAAATTGTTTATGGTTCATCCTTGAGATATGATCAATTAATATATGTAGAATGCCTTCTTAATCCTTGTTTATTTGGCACATAAACAAGGGGCTTTTCCGAGAATTACGATTAATTTAATTTTTTTTTTCAAATGCAAAGAGTAGTGAAATATTCCTAAATCTATCACAGTTTTTGCCACTTGATACTTTCTAAAATTCTGAAATTTTTTTAATTTTAATTGAACGTGTCTTTTAAAGAGACACTATAAAATTCAAAAAAAATTTAAATTTTAATTAAAGGCTGGAGAGACATTTTCTAAAATTCTAAAATTTTCAATTCAATCTAAGGCCTTTTAAAGAGTAGATTTTCTAAAATTCTAAAAATTTTGAATTTTAATTGAAGGTCTTTTGAAGAGACAAAATTTTAAAATTTCAAAAATTATGAATTTTAACTCAAAAGTGAGACACTTCTTAAAATGTTGAAAATTTTGAACTTAGACTGAAAGTTTTAGCACACTCAAAATTTTCAAAATTCAATTCTAAACTCAGCATCTCAAAAACACTTAAAAATTTTTAAATCTAATTTAATTAAAAAAGACACTTTCTACAATATTGAAAATTTTGAATTTAGATTGTAAAATTAAATAAAATCAAAATATGATAAATAAAATAAATACCCTTAAGTTGATATCACATTAAATCCAATAAAAACCCTAATATCAATATGAAAATACACAAAATACCTCAAAACTCTTATTTTAGTCATTTATCTTATTTCTCTTATGTTCAAAAGTTTGAAGCTTGATAGGGAGACCATCTAAGGCTACCTGTGAATCTCCCATTGCCAAAAATTGTGAAGATTCGACTTGGTCTTCTCCTTATCGATTGAGAAAGCTTAACTCGATCAATCGAGGAGACTTTCGGTCAAGCCTTCCACCAATCAATCGATTGAGGAAACATCACTCAACTGGTTGGAAATTTGAGAATCAGGTTTTGGGTCCACATTCCCAATTTAGAAGTGCCATTGTTTCTCTACTATGGTTCTTATTCTTAACCCTTGAGTGTTTGATTGAGATTTTTAATTTCCCCTTTCTGTAATTAGTTTCTAATACAAACAATTGTACGACAACGTTAGAAATTCCTCCACCCAACCTCATTCCACTTGTATCTTCTTCGTGAGTTAAGAACTTGATAATCTCTTTCATACAAACTTCCCATGGGGAAAAATCAATAAGATAAATGCAAATAGTTTGGTGAATATAGAATTGTACTCCCTTTATTTTTCTATAAGTATATTTATAATTCACTCCTATTTGGAGCATTTTCAAACTCCACTAAATTGACTAGTTTTGGGATGGTGTAATCATCTTTCACATTAGACTAAGGTCCCAAATGGAATTTAAAAAATAAACATGTGAAAAATAAGACATTTGAGGGTTTCAGACCTTGGAGGACTCCCCTAACAATGAGGGAGTCTCCCCAAACAAGTTTAAAAATACTAAGGTCACAAAATGCTTTCTCTATCTCTCCCTGTCCTTCAATTTCTTGTTCAAGAGCTTCAGACCACCGATTTTTCGATCAGTCAAAGAAGGTGACCATTTACTCTTACTCTTCTTTCATCTTCCCCATTCTCTTGGCTCAGGTCCCAAAGTACAAAGGTAATATGGGTTTTATTTTATTTATTGTGAATAGATATTATGGTTTTTTTTATTTAATGTGACCTTAGCTTGAGGGTATTTTAGGGACCAAAAAACCAAATCACATGTGTTGGAGCTTTTTTATTATTTTTTAAATCACTTCATCTAATGAAAATCAAAGCACAAAGGATTCGTGATTTTGCGCTTCCGTGAGCATTTACAACATATATTGAGAATTCAATCTTAATTATGGAAAATTCAGATTCGGGAGGTCAGAAACCTCGGGAGACACCTAATATATTTCTATTTCCTAAGAGCTGAGCTATTACTATTTTGATTCGGGAGTTGGTTTATTTTATAAAGATTTGTTCTCCAAGTCAAAGCAGGTTGTTTTATTTAATTTTAGAAAGTCTGTTTTTTGAAGTTAAATAGGAGTTGCTATTTTTTTTTTTAGGAAAAGGTTTGTTTAGATTTGGTGATGATTTTCGCTGACGGTTTGGCTTATTTATTTCTTAATTCGATCCCGATTCGCACATTGGAGTTGATTTGTCTCGACGGTCGCTATTTCGTTGAGCCGATTCGATGTAGATTCGAGATGATTTGTCTTAGATTTGTCGCTGATTTTTGTTCCGATTTGCTACTAATTATGTTACCAAGCCTTGTCCTAAAATTATATAGTTTCATTTTTCTCCTTCATGATATTTTTAGTGTGTAGTAGTTTAGAAAAAGTATGTTAGTTTTTTCTTGCTTGCCAAATATTTACTTTCTTCCGTGGTCGAATATTTAGTTTCTATTCTTCATATTTTTTGGGCCTATTTAAAGGTTTGTTATCCCTACATTCTATAAGTTTTAAGCATGAATAAAATTAAGAGTTTAAATTTCTCTTTGGTTCTTTAAAGAACTCCTTGAACTTATCGGTTATTCCGTGGCGTTCATCAAGACTTATCAATCGGATCCTCATCACCACTGTGGCGGCCTCACATATACCTCGTCATTTCGCTTCCATATAAGCAATCTGATCAAGGTCATCCATCCAAGCCGACGCTAGAGCTACCCTGAGCTAATTCGATCACTGATCTCCTTGCCAAGTCGACGGTTCAGATTACCTGCATCAGCAACAAAGCCCTGGCCGCTTCAGCGGTCTTTTATATATTTTTTTTCTTTTCTTCTTTTTTCGAACCCAATTTAGTCACCACTTCCATCTATTCCTTCTAGATTCTGTTTAACCCCAATTTCATTCATAATCTATTATCTACTCCATCCCAAGTCCGATTTTCTTCATTCTTGATCGGATATAATTTTTTTTATTGTTTCCTTCTTTTTATTGAACCGTCTATCCCAAAGTTACAAAAAAAAAAAAAAAAGGGAAAGTAAAGTAAAGAACAGATCCGTCTGAAAAAAGGCCTAAAATAACTGGAAAAAAGTCAAAAAAGCCTGAAAAAAAGCCTAATTTTTAAGTATATTATCATTCCCCTAGCTGTTGTGCAATCAAGTCCCCACCATAGTATAAAAACAAAAAGTAGGTGAAAAAATTTGAGAAATTTTTGTGTCCTTATTTGTTCCCCCTTTGGTAAAAGACTGAATATCGGGTTTACGCCACCAACTTGTCCTTTTGGTAGTGTTTTTACTGATTTTTACAGAAAAATCATATTGTTCGCTAGTTCCAAAGAATCAAAAGAGAAATTCTGAGGGGAAAAAGGCAAGAGTGGTCAGACAGAGAGAAAAGCCAACATATTGTGTGAAACGAACTTAATCATTCTTTGAGTGAAAACACACGAGGGAGTGATATGTGAGGTCCTATTTTATTATTTTCTTTAACCTTCTTTACAGCAATATGTCAAAACAACAACAAGATCCAAAGTACGACGAGGAGTCAATATGAAGTTCATTACGGAGGCCTTAACTAGTGAAGCAAAGAGGATATTTAAGGTCAATTGGAACAATTCCATGAGAGGGTGGAGTAAAGCTTCGAGCAGCCACGAAACCTCCAACAGGAGTAGAAGGGAGAGGGGCTACTCAAGAAGAGGGGTGCTTCAGAGAAGAAGACTAATACGACTGAATGGTTTCGAGGATGAGAATGATCAAGTGATTCTACTGTCAGGGCACAGAGGTATAGGGGGAGACACAGAAGCTAAGGGAACTCAAGAAGATAATAATTCGGAAACATTAAAATGAAGATTCCATCTTTCCAAGGAAAGAATGACCCCGAGGCACATTCCGAGTGGGAGAGGGAAGGCAGGAGCTGGGTTTCTCTTTATTGGTCAAAATTATTCCTCGAAAATAAAAAGGTGAAAAACTTGTCGCCATGTGGTTCCTGACTATGCAACAAACAGGACCAATTAGTTTTTAATATGAGACTCGACAGGAGCCTCTGGCCAGGGAAACAATGTGGGAAGAGATGAAGAGGGTGATGCGAAAGAGATTTGTTTCAACTTACTACTACAGTTATACAAACAAGTCGCAAACCCGAGGCAAGGCAAACCAGGTGAGTAAGAGTATTATAAGGAGATGAAGGTTGCTATGGCTAGAGTAAATATTGAAGAAGATCGAGAGGGTACAATGGTAAGGTTTCTGGAGGGTTTAAACCAAGAGATTCAAAATATGGTCAGAATCTGCAACATGCGAGTCGAGGATATGGCATGCATTATCAAGATCAGAATCAAGTCAAGAGGAGGGGCAGTAGCAACACATGTTATGCACATAGTCCAAGTTCATTCACTTGGAAGAAGGAAGAGAAGCCACCCAACGCCACGCCCAAAATAGAACAAAAACAAGAGTGACCAGCCAAGGAAATCAAGGTAAATCCAATTCTTTCACTAATGGGAATCGTGATATTAATAGTTTTAAATGCCAAGGCAGTGGTAAAGCAAGCCAATGTCTGAACAAAAGAGTTATGGTGATGCAAGACAATATAGATCGAAATAGACCATGAATCAGATTATGATTCTATGCCATCCTTGGAGGATGGCAATGATGAGGAATATGCTCCCCAAGGAGAATTGTTTGTTGCAAGGAGGGCTTTAAGTTTGCAAGCCAAGGAAGAGGAGGAGGTACAACGAGAGAACATTTTTCACACTAGGTGTCATGTCCAAAACAAGGTATGTAGTGTGATAATTGATAGTGGGAGTTGCACTAATGTCGCTAGCACCACTGTGAGAAACCATCGCGAACAAGTAAGCATCCTCGACCATATAAGTCGCAGCCGTCGAATGATATGGTAGGAATCGCGGGTGCAAAAGCAATTGCTCTGGTCATTTCAATTAGGAAGTCTCATGATGAGGTTCTTTGTGATGTCCCTATGTGTATGCTTCTCACATCTTATTAGGCGTGCCTCTCGCAATTTTAATTATAGAGGAGGTAACCATGACAAGTTCAAGAATCAAGCTTCGGGCCATGAAAGACAAGATGAAGATGAAGTGAGGTTTAAGCAAGAGCATGATTCAAAAAGAATGAGAAAGAAAAAGAAAGAAAACAACAGGAAGAAAACAAGAGGAAAAAGAAAGTGAGAGAAGGAAAGAGACTGAGAAAAGAAGAGAGTGAAAGGAAAAGATCTTAAAGTGAACAACCTAAAAATGAGAGAGAAAACAAAAAAGACGTGAAGTGAATGACACCACGAAGGGAAACAAAAAGAAAAGAAAGCTTATATACAAAAGATAGTGTGAGTTAAAGAGTGTTTTTTTTTATCTCTAAAAGCCTATGTTTGTACTTTGCACAAGAGATGCTTTTCTTTGAGACCTGAACGATCTTGATTCTCTGCCGCTTAGTACTGCTTTCTTCCTTTACATGTGAGTTCATGACATGTAATCCCCGAGGATGGACCCTAAAGGATTTGCCACCCGAGGAGACAAAAGAGCTTCAAAGCCAAGTGGAGGAATTTATTAGTCCATGTGTTATACATGTATTATTTGATCCCAAAAAGGATGGACCGTGGAGGATATGTATTTATTTTCATGCCATCAACAACATTATGGTTAAGATTCGGAGACAAATCTTTTCGAGGAAAGGGGGAATGATGAAAATCAAAGCACAAAGGATCCGTGATGCTAGAGCATTTACAACATACATTGGGAATTCAATCTTAATTATGGAAAATTCAGATTTAGGAAGTTGTGAAACCTTGGAGACACCTAATATATTTCTATTTCCAAGTGTTTTGAGTTTTATTACTATTTTGATTCGAGTCGGTTTATTTAGAAAGATTTGTTCTCCAAGTCAAAGTAGAAGTTGCTTATTTAATTCTAGAAAGTTTGTTTTCTGGGGCTAAATAGAGTTGCTATTTCTTTCTTAGAAAAGGTTTGCTTCATATTTGGTGATGATTGTGGCTGATTTGTCGCTATTTCGAGCCGGGTTTGATCCTCGATTCGCCGCTATTTCCGAGTTGATTTGTTCCCGATTGGTCGCTATTTCTGAGTTGATTCATAGATTTGGAGATGATTTGTTCTAGATTTGCTGCTGATTTGTTCCAGATTTGCTACTAGCTCTCTTACCAAGCCTTGTCCTAAAATTATATAGTTTCCTTTTTCTCCTTCATAGATATTTTTAGAAAGGTAGTAGTTGTGAAAAAGTATGTTAGTTTTCTTGCTTTTTGGCCAAATATTTACTTTCCTTGTGGCCGAATATTTAGTTTCTATTCTTCATATTTTTTGGGTCTATTTAAAGATTTGTTATCCCTACATTCTATAAGTTTTAAGCATGAATAAAATTAAGAGTTTAAATTTCTCTTTGGTTCTTTAAAGAACTCCTCGAACTTACCTACTATTCCGGCTGCTCATCAAGACTTATCAACGGATCCTCATCACCGATTGTGCAGGTCTCACATATACCAAGGTTCTGCTTCCATATAAGCAACTGATCAAGGTCATCCATCCAAGCCGACGCTAGAGAGCGGTTCTCCGGCTAATTCGATCACGGCCCTCACAAGCTTCGACTGGTTCAGATTACCATTCCTTCGATACCAAATCTCTTATTTATTCTTTTTTAAATAAATCCAAATGAACAAATTACAACATAAGATTCTAAATGATACTAGAAAAATGTGCGACAGTGTTAGGGAAATTAAAATGTTTCAAACTTAACATCAGACTAAAAATTAAACTTCCGATCGACAAAAATGAGGTTCCTCGTTCGGCGCTTCCCATAATCTAAGAAAAAATTCCACAATAAATAAACTAAAGAAAATAAAATAAAAGCTGAAGGAATTGCTGGAGAAATTGTTGTATTTCAATAAGAAAACTGAAATGAAGGAATTGGTAGAGAAATTGTTGTATTCCACTAGGAAAACATAAATGACAAAGTATTGCAGAAATGAAAGAAGTTTGAAATTTTCTAATAACGATTTCCAAATCAAGTTATAAGTGATTTGGTTTGGTTGCTGATTGACTATTGCTGTCCCTTCATGGTAGAGTTTCCTCCTTTTTGTGAGTCCTGAATAACTGTCAAAGTTCTCTACTTTCTCACTTTTGTCTATTACATCATTTCCTCAAGTAACTACCCACGTCACATCTCCTTTAGGGAGGCTTGCTCTCCAAGTTTTCTCTACCACCTCAAATAATCGCCACATCTTCACTATAGCCACTTCGAGAAAAATCTGCTTGACTCTTAGAAAATTTTAAAATTTTTAAAAATACCCCTAGACTTTTATATGGGCTTACTCAAATGGATCTAGGCCCATATCTTTTGGATTTTTACCCATTGACTTGGGCTCTGACTTAAATACAATTTGTGGATTAGGCCAAATTATAATTTGGGTGCAAACACCACCCCCTACATGTATTATCGTCAAGACCATATTGTATGTATGAAGCTCCACTGATAGATATATATATATATATATATATATATATATATATATATAAACTTTTTTAGGCCTATCTCTAACATGAGACCCAAAGTCCAGCTCTCTTCCCATGATTTATAGTTTCAATGTAAGCTTGAGCCAAGTTGAGGTCAAATGAAGTGTGTTGATTCACAGTAAAAATCCTATCACTTTGATTGAGCACTCAGCATTCGTCCTTCTTCTATCAAATAATACTCCACAACAAAAGAGTAATCATTCGTCTTCTTTTTCAAGCAACCAAGGGTCACCATATTTCTCTTTCTTTCCCAGAAAGAATTAGTTTTCACTTTAAAAAACAAACCCTTCTGGTTTGGAAAAATGAATTTTTTTTTACCTTTCCTTCTTCATCTTCTTCCTTTCCCATCTACGTCGTCATTGCTCCTCCCATCAACATCGCTGCCACACTTCCATCAGCCGTCTCGAGTTGTTGGACATTGTGGGAAGATTGCTTCCGTGAAGACCAGGTTGTATTGTGGTAGCGTCGATTGCTCAAGGGTGATTATTTTTGACTATTCATTTTTCGAACTCCATCGGCGTCATCGTTGTTCCTCTTCA
This sequence comes from Tetrastigma voinierianum, assembly GCA_016808115.1. Classification (NCBI taxonomy): domain Eukaryota; kingdom Viridiplantae; phylum Streptophyta; class Magnoliopsida; order Vitales; family Vitaceae; genus Tetrastigma; species Tetrastigma voinierianum. The sequence continues at coordinate 80,536 of JAEQBH010005931.1, read as the reverse complement.
CGCCTACACTACTGGAGTTCCGAAGTTCGTTGGCTTTCATCATGGTATGTACCTCCATTAATGAAAAGATCGTATTTTTATGATTTTCTTGACAATATGGCTTTTGATTGTGAATTTCTTCTTGAAGGAGAATATTTTAGATGGAATTTCCAAACTTTCCTTAATTAAAAAGAAATCGAAACCTTCTTTGATGTCATTCAAAACTTTCCTGAGTGCAAATTTTTGAAAAATGATCTTGAAAAAAAACTCTTTTGATAATGTTGGCTATTTCGAAACTTTTCTTGAGTGCATAACTCAAAATTAATCTTGAATGAACTTTTGAAAAAATTATTCTGATGTTGTTCATTTGTTTCAAAAATTTTCTTCAGTGCAGAATTCAAAAATAATCTTGAATGCACTCTCAAAAAAAATTCTTCTGATGCCATTTGGTTGTTTCAAAAAAAATTTTGAGTGTAGAACTCAAAATTAATCTTGAATGTACTCTCGAAAAAATTCTCTAATGTCGTTCGGCTGTTACAAAAATTTTCTTGAGTGTAGAATTCAAAATTAATCTTGAATCTCCTCTCAAAAAAATTCTTCTTATGTTGTTCGGTTGTTTAAAAAATTTTCTAGAGTGCAAAACTCGAAAATAATTTTGAATGCACTCTTGAAAAAACTTCTTTTGATGTCGTTATGTTGTTTCAAAAAATTTCTTGAGTGTAGAACTCGAAAATAATCTTGAATGCACTCTTAAACAAATTCTTCTGATGTTGTTCAATTGTTTTGAAAATTTTCTTGAGTGCAAAACTCGAAAATAATCTTAAATGCACTTTTGAAAAAAATTATGCTGATATCGTTCAGCTATTTCAAAAATTTTCTTACATTTAGATAGAAATTTGTTGTCCTCTATTAACACCTACTCCAAAGGGTGGGTGCATAGTGTCCCCGAGTCTTTAGTAGAAGGAAATGGCTCATTATAGACTTCACGTTGTCCAGTTGGGTTGGTGTGGGAACACACATTTTGGGAAGCCACTGTTTTGGCAGCACTAGAACATCCACCAATTACATTCATCGGATTGTCAACTTACACATGTGAGCGGTGAAATTCACCAACTTCACGAGAATTCTTAGGGTACTACCCCCAAGTTCATCAGACAATTACCTTGTAGGTCTAGAAGCAAATCCCGAGATTGTCTCCAAGAGCTTCACTTGGGATTGAGATCGTTTTTCCAACTCTTTCGCAATGGTCTTGGTTTGTTGAACCTACTTGGCCATAGTCATGGCCTGCCCGATAGAGTTGGGAAACAGACCGGCTCGACCCATTAGCCCACTTTTATTCGGGCCAACTTTTGTCTAGCCTAACCTGACCCTACACTGACGGCGGGCCTAAATGGGCTAGAATATTAAAAAAATATGCTAACATACATTTTTCATATTTTATAATTCTTCAAATAAAAATAACAATACACAAATAAGTAATAATTAAAAAATGATGGAACCTAGACGATATAATAATATTTAGAGTCTTAAATAAATGTAAACAAGTAAATAATGCTAAATATCATTATAACCTAACTAACTACAACCATATACTAATTAAAAAGTAATAAAGTACCAACCACAATCAAATTTAAATTATCATAGATAAACAATGAAACAACAAAGCATAAACAAGTCTAAGTTTAAAATACAACACTAACAAGCATGTTAACATTCAAAGTACCAAAAAATAAGTAAAACAATAACTAAATAACATCTTTAAAACTACATATCCAAAGTTTCAAATGAAATCCCTATGCCCCTAATCTTCATCCATATCTACATTATCTCCAATAATAACATTTGACTCCACATTAGAAAGATGTATGTCCTCGATGTAGGTTGAATCATCATCATCATCATCTATAAATAAAACTAGTATAAGTACACAAGTAATTGTACAAAGAAAATGTTTTATTATAAATCCTCAATAAAAAAGTTAAGCTTACTAATAAAACCAAGCAGCCAATTACGTGTGCATATAAGAGCTTGAACTGTTTCATTAGGCATAAAAGTTCTATACTTGCTTAAAACATGAGAGCCAATACTAAATGCAGGTTCCGATGCTACAGTAGTTATCGGAATGCTTAATACATTACATGTCATTCTTGTAAGATCACCAAATCTATTACTTCTATCTTTCCAATAACCTAACACATCAAAATTTCTTGAGAAAGAAATTCTTAGCTCCTCTAAATAGAGATCAAGTTGAGACTCCATTATTATTAGTTTCTTAGCTTAATCAAATTCTTGAAATCCTATCGAATATTGAATAAATATTTAATTAAGATAATATATATACATACATGTAATAATAATAATAATAATAATAAAAAGACAATGAATTTAATTAAAGTCAACTTACATCATATGTAGGCAACTTCTCATTCTACCAGAAGACGATGATGATTAATACTTTAAAAGAAAAAGTCATGAGGATTGATACCATTTTTTATTATCACTTAGGTATACAGAATCATTGCTATTATTTATAATTTTTCTTCATAGCCGTGAATTAAATATTAATAAATATACTTAAAAAGTGAGTTATTGGTTTGGATCAAAGAATAGCCCCAAATGCAAAAACTTTTTATATATTCTTCATGCCTAAAATTTTTCTTGCATTTTTTATATGGATCTTTAGTCTTTAAATCTCGTTTTAGTTGGATGTCGGAAGGAAGCTATCATAGTATACAAAATACAAATTAAAAAAGTAGGACAAGATGATGGATATCAGTTGATTATTATATCAAACAGCTAAAAATTACCACAGATTACACATGGAAGAAACATTCACTCTTTTAATTAAATTGAATGGACACCATATAATTTTTATGGTCTTAGCTCAAACTATGAAAAAACTAAACGATCTACTTCCATTACCATCTCAACATTGTGTAATGGTTCATCATCAATAATCACGAATATCGGCAATTGGTGTATCATTCCGCAACTTGTTCAACATTAGTTGACTTTGTTTCATCTACTTTTGATGTCGCATAATGCGCAATTTACTAATTTTGTACAAACCCATCATGGCAACGCTAGTATGCGAACAATAAAATTTGAATATATTAATGTGGAACATCCATCATAGAGAAAGAACTCTCATTAATAACTGAGGTGTTTGAAATAACTACATAAGATTATTTTCTTGCAGAAGGGTTTACATATATCATTCAAGATAGCTAATAAATAATAAGAAAATATTTTTCTCTATTTTAATCTTAAAATTTAAACATCTTTAATGTTTTAATCCTTATGTATGGAAGATTTTTCTCAGTGAAATGATAAAATTTTGACCTCTTCAAATCATATAAACATAAATAATATGATGCAAAATAACTTTTACTTCCTCAAGATCAGATGGATGTGAGTCAAGACGGATCAGGATTATTTCTTGATACCATTAATGTGTTACTCATTTGCTTTTTAATTGTGCGTGGAATATCCATTTTTTCTATGACTTATAAAGCTCAGCTTGTTCATTATATAATTATATAATGTTAAACATTTCACTTTGTATTAGATCTCGTAAAGGGATTACAAACTATATACAAGCCCATATATGGAAGTGTTCAATATTACTTATTTACATTGTTTACAAAATAAACAAAGTTTCATATACAAAATGTATCAATGTGTCTTCTACTGGCACCTAGTGATGCGTGCCTCGATCACGACAAAGTGACTGTCCTGGCCCCCGGGTTTCCTTCGTACCTACACCTGATGAAAACACTCGTATGCTTTACGCTAGTGGGAATTTATACATATGGATGACCACACTTCTATACAAATGCATATACTTATCATTTATCATTTCATATACTATTCAAGTCATCTTGTATTTTACTCGTTCGTAATCGTGTACTCATCCTCTCGCATGCTAGTTGCTATTCTTCTCATATTATGTCATATATTATATACCTTCATTCGTATATACTTATCATTTTCTTTTAGGCTCTATGTCCAAATACCTTAGAAGCTTCTGAGCATCGGAAATAAATCGTATAAAAATTCAAGGTACTATACTTAGACGTTGATCTCTATCTGTATATACAAATGCATATACTTATCATTTATCATATTTCATATACTATTCAAGTCATCTCAGATTTTACTTTGTCAGAATCGTGTACTATCCTCGCATAGCAAAGGCTATTCTTCTCTCATTATGTCATATAATATATACCTTTCTTATTCAGATATACTTATCATTTTCTTTGCGCTTCATGTCCGCAAATACCTTAGAAGTCGATACGGAAATAACCAGATGCACCAAGGTACTATACGAGACAAAGGATCTCTATCTTTATATACCGAAGGTATCATCACCGTATCAGACAAGTGGACTCCATGCCATGTAATATGTGACCCAAACGGCCAGATATAATTGGAGGTATCATCACCTATCGAGACGTTGACCTATGCCTCGTAATGATCCAAACGTAGATCTATACATCGACTCAAACGGGGCCTCAATATCTCAGAACCAGACGTTAAAAGAATCGCCCCTATAAAAGTATTTTATCTATCCTTCTCTCTACCGTGCTCTAAAGCATAATCCATGATATTTTATGTTCATTACATATCTCATATTCCCGAATAATTATAGTTATCCTGTAACAAGTATGATATGTATACCATTTATTCGAATCTTCAGATTTTCATAATATTCATTATATGCATGAATAACTATGGTTACCATGCAGGACCTACTATTTTTCATGATTTCTAGAACTAATATGAGTTCCAATTTTATCAAACTATATGGATGGATTCTTTGACTTAATGCTTCCATAGAGTCTAAGAACACCCAAAACCTGAAGTCTCTGACGTAAAGGTTACGACCTCCGGTTTCTGGAGTTGCTAGCTAGCCAAACCCAACTGAATGACCACGGTCGATCAGCTCAGACCGCGCAGCTCGGCCTCGACACCCCACCGAATGTCCTAATCTTGCATTCTTATAACCCTAAATAAAAACTAAGTCATCCTAATTATAGAAAATTCAATTGAACCACAAAACATCACTCTAGGAAAGTTACGACCTCATAATATAAACATTGGGATTTTTTTTTTTAAAAGCGCAAACTCAACCAAAACCATCAGATACACATTTTTCTTGTTCATAAACATGCCCTCAAAAACAATTTTAGGAGTAAACTATATATATACTGACATATTATAATTCAAAAGTCTCCAGAATACATATACTCATACAAGATGAGAGAGAGAGGAGAGGGAAGTCGCCAACCTAATCTATCACTCATGACGGCAAAGGAGCGAAGAAACACACTTATTCTTCTTGACTTCATGGAACCTAAAAAAAATATTGCACTTTAATGAGATGCTACTCAATGAGGGATATAAAGCATGATACCACGCCACACACATTCACACCATCATCATAAGCTCATCTACTATCAAACCAAAGTACTTATTAACCCTCATGTATCTATATGCATTCATATCATCAAATGAGAGCACTTAATACAATTCATACATCAAAACATAGGCATATTCATAGTCTATATGTATTCATATCACAATGTCTGCATTTATCCGTCTTTACTCCAAGCAGATCTAAAAACACACTGGGCACGCCCTGAACTGCAAACTGGTAAACTTGATAACTCAGAACCTGTAAACTTGTGTTGCTACCAGCTTCAGGATATTTCAGATTTGACCCACTGTCCCCAAACTTCTGTAATGGCGAGTTGCCTGGACACGCCTGTCATAACCTATCTCTTATCTCCCATGCATCATGGATCTTCACTATAACATGTACTGGTATTACACAACATTCATAGTTTATCAAATATAAATGCACAACTTAACTTATATAGTTCATCAACACATTCTGCACATAACAACTGGCATAGTCCATAAATATATATCATACATAGAACAGCTTCAACTACTTCATTACAAAAACAAGTCATTCACATCAAATGACAAACAAGAACACATGGTATCAAGATTGATTCACATCCACTACAAAAATGACGTCCCGTATCACCCACTACGCCTTGTAATGCCTGCCCTCATGGTTCCAAAACATATGGCTAATCCACACACAAGTCATATATCATGTATAAAACTTCCAAACTCCAAACATATGAGAACATATAACCTAGGCCTACTTCTAACCCTCGTTTTTTACGTTATGACCTTTGGTCGAATTCTTTTAGCTTATAACTCAACATATACATCCAAAAGACATGATTCTTTTTTTTTTAGAAACTAGAATCATGCCTCTTTAACATACATAAAAATCAGCTTCATATTCCATATATAGAATTTATACCAGATTTTCAAACTTTAACTATTTATCAGGTACCCTGTTACAGAACAACCTTTAAACAAACCACCATAACTCAAGATTGAGACTTGATCAAACCCTAATATTTTTCAAGAAAGAACTAGACATATAAAAGTAGAACAAATCCGAAAATTAGGCAAATACTAAATACATGAGAAACATGCTTTCAATTTCACATGGGTAACGCTTAATCGTGATAGCATGAAAGCAATCAGTGTCAAATATATCATAACTCGAGATAAACACAACCAATTACCAAGCCCTTTTACAGAAACCTAGAAGAGACATAACCCAACAACTTTCATATTTACAACTTGTTCCAAAACAGATCTTTAAGACCCGAAAATAGAGGTGCAAAACAGATATGAAACAGAGTTTACCTAAAAGTCAGCTTGAATTCCGAAAATGGTAGAGATTTTGCTCAAAATACCAAATACACAAGGAGAAACATGCTTTCAAATTTCACATAGTAAACTCCGCTGTAATCGTAGATAAGATGAGCAATCACATTAATTAGATCAACTCTAGATAAACACAACCAATTACCAAGCCCTTTACGTAAAACCTAGAAGAGACATAACCCAACAACTTTCATATTTATAACTTGTTCCAAAACACATCTTAAAGACCCGAAAATGTGAGGTGCAAACAGATTCAAACAGATTTTACCCAAAGTCATCTTGAATTCTAAAATGGTGAGATTTCTACCTCAAACCAGTTTTTTTTTTTTTTTTCCTATCTTCTATCACACACTTGATAGGCAAACATAAAGGAAAGTTAGGAAAAAGGTTCCGGACAACTCTAAAGCTTTTATCTAGATATTTTGACAAAATTTCAAAATGGTCCTTCAATTTGCTTGACTTAACACTTAACTCCCCTAACTTTCAATTTTGTCACTTTAAACCCTTAATCATGATAAATACATATCTATCGTATGCATGTATGTCTTGTGCATGAATGCATGCATGAATAGTTATGCCTGGGATAAAGTTATTACACCATTTATCCTCCACTGCGAATACGGCACCCGACCGATTCACCAAGCTTTCCATAGAGTCCAACAACACCTAAACGGAGTTCTGACGGCGAAGTTATGACCTTCCGAAATCGAGGTCATACGTAGTCAGAATCCGTACCAGCTCATCCGCTCACGAGCCGTCCTTTTGACATGGCTTCCAGCCTGAATGGGACCTGGTTCCAGCTCACCTATCATTCTCCATGGCATATGAAATTGATTCGACCACAGGTTTTCCATAGAATCACAAACATCCCAAACCGGGTCTACCGAAGAAGTTACGACATTCTCAGTCGATATCAATGCCACAAACCAAAGCAGTTCGACCGAATTTACCGAAATGACCGACCTAGGATGATCTGACCTCATCTGATAGGGCACCGTCAGGTGCACCGCCGAGGTGCATCGTCGAGGTCAGACCGGCCGAGGCACCTGGCCGAGTTGTACCTATCCGCGCAGTGCGCCATAACTCGCACACGTATCCTAATCGGTAAATTCAAAATCCCAACATCACCTCATTGATGTGGCTACACTACCTGAAGGATCACTCCAAATTCTCTTTTTATTGCCCAAAACCAGTTCTAAGGTCCAGCTAATGCATATGATCAAAATTGTGGAAATTTCCTCGGTTCAAATGCAAACTGTGACCTTTTCCCAAAATATATATATAGGAGCTCTTGCAGCCTCTCCTCAACTCAACCCTAACAAGAAACGTAGTTCGGGAGTTTCCAAACCCAAAACATATACAAATGTAGGGTTCCAAACCACGTATCTATACTTCTATAAATTAAAAACTAGACAAATTCCTATACTCAAATTCCCTACACACCAACATCCATACAACACTAGATCACACCGCGATCTTCTTTTTTCCTTTCCTTCTTTCTCTTCTTTCTTTCTCTCTTTCTTTCTTCTTTCTTCTCTTCTTCTTCCTTTCTCTCTTCTCTCTTATCCGTTTTTTGCTCTCTTCCAATCAAATGAGATATTTATTTTTGCCTTAACTCTCTTTATTTCCACTTTTTCCTTTTCGGGAGCATCCCTGACCATCTAACAAAGCGATAAACTTCCTCACTCTCTTTCCTTCAAGCTACTATTCATCCATAATTTTTCCTTATTTTACTTTGTAATATCTTTTATTACTCTGTCCTCTTAACTTTCTTATTATTCTTTAATTTCTAACTATGCATATTCCTACTTGCATATGAACTTATCAAATTATGACCCGGGTCTTGAATTAAAATACATCTTTACCTATCCTTTGTATTAATTCCGTCTGTTTTATTTTATTCCGGAAAATATATTTTTACTTTTATTATACCTAAACACGTTATAAACTGCATGGTATAATTTGGGTGTGTTACACAAATAAAGAGATGAAGCCACTTTGCATACACCCACAATCGGTTAAGCACACTCTACCTTGAATTTTTGCTAATTGTTGTTTCAAATTTTATTTTTCAATATCATATTGTTTCATCACATCAAATTTAGTTGTTCTTCTAGAAATACTTTGACAATCTTCATTAAAAAATTTATGGTATTTTTTAAGCACCCTCCATTCAACAACACTAAAAGGCAGATCATGTGTAATAATCAATTCAAACAATATCTCCTGATTTTTCTTAGGATCAAATATTATTTTTCTTAACTTTCCATCACAATCAATTAACATCTCTCCTATATTATGAAATTGAGGTATCATGCAACATTTGGGAATATGACGTGATAGGTGAGAAGTTCCTGATTTACTTGAACAAGTATATTCTTTCCTACAAGCCGTGCATTTGCATTTTTCTTTTCCATCTTTACCAACCTCATTTTTCACAAAAAAATTTCACACATTAGAGATTAAAGTCTTGGTTTTTTTAGGTGTTGGCTCAACAATCTCATCAACATCAATGTTACTCATAAAACTAGGATTTGACAACGTTTGATAATCATCCTCAGCATCACAACTAGTACTAACAGTATTTGGTCAATTTCCAACACTAGAGGAAGTCATAATGCAAATCTACAATTAATAAAAAAATATAAGAAAAACTTGATCAAAATAATTGATAAAAATATAAGAAATAAATCAAAATAATGAAATAAAGACATTTCCCAAATAACATTTTCAACTTTACTCATAAACAAAAGGCTGAGAAGAGCTGGAGTTCATGGAAAGAGCTAAGAAGGAAGGACAAACAAAAGGAGGCAACTTGACATAAATAGATCAGAGGAAAGAAAATAGTTCATGGACATTTCATCAACAACATAATAGTCATGGAGCTGTAATTTGCTATGTAGGAAAAAATCAAAAGATTTCTTGACACTCGTACATCATGGGATCTGTCAATTGTCATTAAGGGAAAAAAAACTACTTATCTAAAAGTTTATAGCTAACCAAGATTTATTTCTTACTAGTACGTTTCAGCAGAATATCTCACTATTGAAATATGGCTCCTATTGATTTTCTCAAGCACATTGATTGAGATGCATATAGGAGGACCATATGACAAGTTTAGGATTCAAGAATGACCAAGGACTCGGAATAATCCATAGCATTGGAATTCATCTAAAAATCATGTTAAAAGTATTCAAGAAACCATTGTCATTGATCATGAAAAAAAAATGGAATCAAACACCAAAACGAATTTAAGGCAATTTAAGTGCAAACATGAAAGAAAAAAGAACCATCACAAGGGTATAATTCCTAACTTCCACAAATTAAAGTTTTTTGTCAAAATAAGTAGGGCAATAAGGAGATAATCCATAATTTTAAGAATGCCCCCATGAAGAATAACCTGCTAAACAATGAGGATATAAATTTGATTAGGGAGACATTTTAGAAAACTACTATTTACAAATCCCATCAATGTTCAATATGCTAAGTTAATTCATTTCAAGGCAGCAATAACAACAAATAAGTCACAAACAACAAATCATATAAATATCTTTAGGTCAAAATCACTCAAACATCATTCAAGCTTCTAATAAAACAAATAAATAAATAAATAAAGGGATTAGCCATAAAACTATGAAAATAGTGATAAAAAATGCACTTTACTCTAACGACAACAATTTTTTTTTCTTTATATTTCTAATAGCCTAATATCAGTGATTACAGGATTCAACACTCAAAAAAAGATCATCTTAGAGAGTATTGACATCAATAAGAGCAGCTACCAGGACTACAAATCCCACAAAACAACACTCATTAATAGACCTAATATCCCATAAGTGTCCATCATCATAGCATGGTTATGAGTAGAAGTCACTAGTAGCCATGGCTCGCAAATTTAGAGGCAGCCAACTAATTAATCTGATCGTATTTCAGATTCTAGTACGAATAAAGTATCAAAGCCATAAACCTAATTCCCTAGAAGTTTCCAGTATTATAAACAGTTTTCGATTAGAATTTAGTAGTACTGACTAAAGCCATCTGTTTGGTATTTCAGATTCTAGCACTCAATCTAATAGCGAAAAACCTACTTCAAGAATTGCCATAAAGCAAATTTTGATAAATGCAAATGCATAAATCAAAAACTGCTACTGGATAGTTGATGTAGAGTGTATATTGTACTCAAACATCATTGTGTCATGATGTCTTATTGGTTGCTATTTGTTAACCGTTTCACTGATTAGAACTGAAGGAAAAAAGCTTACATTTCAATTCATGACACATAATTTACTTATTTTTTCTTTCATTGTTACTCCATTTTCTTGGAAACCAAACAGACCCAAAAACCAACTAAGTACAAATAAAAACATGTGCCCAATGCACCAATCTCAAAATTAAAACTTACCCAACTGACTTGTTGTGGCATTGGTGCAGATATAGGGACGGAGGAGATGTGAGGAGTGAGGTGAGGGAAGGTCCAAATGGGGGAATAAGCCAAGGTATCCGTTAAACTTTAGGTTAAAAGACTTTCTTTTTTTTTTTTTTTGGGGCCACGGCCAATTCGAATGGTGTCCACCTAACCCGACGGGACCGCTACCTCTATTCGTGCTAGTGTGCCAATAGCCCGAGTTTTATTTGAAGCACCAATTTCATACCGAATCTCTTCAAAACTTCAGCCCAAAGCTTTCAAGCAAATTCCCATCTAGCCACTTCATATTCCCACTCTCTATTGCTCAACCATTAGCCTAAATTGATGGTATAGTTAGGCTCTAGTTCTTCAATTCCTCTATCAAAGCTTGAAAATAATCAAATGCATTAAAAAATTTGTTTCGTTCAATTTGCTCCACCATATTAGAACAATTTCCTCCTGGGTTGTTTCTACAGCATCAGATCTCGAGTCTTGAGACTCTACAAATATTTTACTCCAAAATTTGATTTATCTTTAAAGAAAGATTTGTCCCAATTAAAGCAAAAATATGTTGATGATTTTTTGGAATTTCACGTCAACATACATAATGACAATTAGAAAAATGCATGAGAGTGCTAGGAAATTAAAGTGTTTTCAAACTAATATTGCGTCGAAAATCAAACTTTTGATTATACGAAAAATTAGGTTTCCTGGTTTCCTTGATAGTTCCCCATAATCTAAGTAAAAACGCCACAATAAATAAACTAAAGAAAATAAAATGAAAGATGAAGAAATTACTGGAGAAATTGTTGTATTTCACTAGGAAAACTCAAATGATAAAGTACTGCAAAAATAAAAGAAGCTCGAAAATTTCTACTAGAATAATTAAACTGCTAGAAGTGATTCATTATTGTTGATTGATTGGTTCTTAGATCCTTCCTCGTGATAGCTCTCCTCCTTTTATAGGAATCATTGAATAACTGTATAAGTTCTCCACTTCCTCACTTTTCTCTACTACACCACTTTCTCAAGTAACTGTCCACGTCTCTTATAGGGAGGTTTGCCTCCAAAGCTTTCCACCACACTCAAATAACTGGTCTACATCTTCATACGCCGACTTTGCGAAAAGCCCTCATTTCCGAGTTCAAAAAATTTAAAAGACTTTTATATGGGCTTACTCAAATGAATCTAGGCCCATCTCTTTTGGATTTTTACTCATCGCTCGGGCTTACGCCTAAAAACAATTTGTGGATTATGCAAAATTTTAATTGGTGCAAACAATAAATAGAATAAACGATGCGGATTTTTAAAAAAACTCTGTAAAAATAATTTAGTTATCATAAATGTTATTTATTTATTTATTAATTTCCAATTTTTCTCAAATTCAAAAAACCAAAGATAACATTGATAAATCTCTGAATTTTTTGTTTGAATTCGAATAGACAACTAGTTACATGGTAATGATGGTCACTAGGATTATATCATAATTTTATAGTGTCTTAATTCACTAGGCACTAAAATAAGTTAATTCCTTTTCTTTATGCAAGAGCTTCTATAAACACACCAAACATTGAGAGTTTAGCCCTAATTATTGAAGAGTTGGATTGGGGAGGTCAAAAAACATTGAACACATGTGAAAACTCCATTTTTGGACCTCATTTGGACCTTGGAAGGCCAAAAAAACGTGGTTAAACTTGGGCAAATCCCTGATGTAAAGCCGTCATATTGATTTTAGAAAGATTTTCCACAAGATCTTCTGGAGGATTTGTTTTAGGATTCTATTGTATTTTTTTTAGAAAGATTTGCTGGGAGATTTACTCCAAAATTTTATTCTATCCCTTTTAGGAAGATTTGCTTTTGTGAAGTTTATTTTTGTAGAGTTGTTTTATGTAATTTAAAAGTTTCTTTTCATAATTAAAGTATGTTTTTGTTTTATTTGTTTTAGAAAGTAAGGCCTATAGATACCCCTTTAGTCATCATTCATTCAAGTTTTACTAAAGTTTCGTATCGTTTTAAGAGTTCTTTCTTATCTCGCGATCCCCTAGGGCGGTAGTTTGTGGCTTCTTATACCTAAGTAGATTCCTCAGCGGCGAAATCTTGAAACCACTTATCAATCAACTCATCCATACATCAGACGCCTTCACTCCATCATCTATCTCAGGTGGATCTTTAAGTAACCCAAAGAAGTAACTACTCTTGTACAAACTCTACTCTCCTCACAATCTCATCTTTTCTTTAAACTTTCCATAGCCAAATTTTCAACCTCAACCTAAAACTTTCCAAATCTTGTTTCATACTACTAAAACATTCCTAAATACCCTTTTTTTTTCCTTATATACCATAAATATTAATTGGCCCTAACTTAAAAATCTCAAAATTTACCCATATCCTGCTTAAATTCTAAAAAGCTACCCCAAACCCATATTTTGACTTATCTAAACTTCAGGATCATCCATCACAGTCCCAACCTTGCATCAAAGTGGTATCATAGCTCAAGGATTAATGGTTGATCATAAGCGAAAGGGCGTTCTTGGTTCTGGAGACAAGAGTCTTAATCATGGTTCAAGTGGTTCTCAACCCCCATTGCAAAAACGCGTTACTGATCTTGAATATGTGGTTCAGCGTCTACAAAAGCAGATGACTATCAATGATGATCCTATGACGTCAAAGACCTTCATGGAAGGTGAAGGTGATGAAAGTTTTAATAAGGGAACTGTGCTGCCTAACCAAGTTCAAAATTACTTGAGGCGTAAGAAGCCTAAAAACAAGCATTCAAGAGACTATGATCATGGAGGAAGGTATGAAGATCGATACCGCAATGATGATTACTATGAGAAACGTAATAATGATGAAGGTTCCAGATTCAATCCAAAGTTTGATATTCCTGAATTTGAAGGAAGAATGCATGCTCATGACTTCGATCGCTTAATGGCTAATCGAACGTACCCAGCATTGTATCCCGACGGTAAGGTGAACAGATATCAGATATATTTAGAATGCTCTTTAGTGGGTGTCAAAGAGGCTCAGAGACAAAGAGACCAGAAATTCGGGTGTGACAAGAATCTGTGGGTGAGCTCACCACCCAAGATATTCCCAACTGGATACTTGAATGCAGAATCACTCATGAGAGATTTTGCCATAGTTTAGCAACCATGATCAAAGGAGACTTGCAAGAGGCTGAGGAGCAGTCCATAGCTCAGCTACCTTGCTGGTTTAAGGTTCGAAATTTTTAAAACTATTAAATTACAGCCATATAACACCCTTTAAGATGTGATAAAGCTTGCCTTAAAAGTTGAGGATCTAAACAAGTATGGGGTTTTACTATAAATCGGGTTAAAGAAGGATTTATCAAGAATTCGACTTCAAGGAGCCCTAGTGGTGCTAAAACCACCCTTAAACCTCAAGTAAAAAGTGAAGTGCACAAGCCACAGCAAGAGTCTACTTCTAAGTTAAGACAGTACTTTAAGTGCCACAGATTTGGGCATATAGCTTCTAAATGTCCTAACCGACGAGTGGTTGCCCTAGTTGAAGAAGATGAAGCTGAGGAAGAAGACGTAGAAGGATGAGTTAAGGATGAATCTCCATGAATCTAACCATGGAGATAAGGATGAGCTTACTATGCTCGACCATGGGACTTCCTTAGCTGTTCAAAGGAGTCTTAAGATTGGGGCAGCTCCTAGTGAGGAGAATTGGTTGCGGTCTAATGTCTTTCACACAAAGTGCACATCTAAGGACAAGGTTTGCTTGGTTACTATTGATAGTGGGAGCTTCGAGAATTGTGTTTCCCTGGAGATGGTGCAAAAGCTCGATTTGAATATGGATCCACACCCGAAACCCTATAAACTTAGTTCAAGTTTCCAAGAGGGTAAAGGATATCAAGGTAAAGCATCGATGCCTTATCTCTTTACAATTGGAAAGCACTACCGTGATCGGGCGGTGGTGTATGTTGTTCCAATGGATGTCATTACTCGCTACTGGGAGGCAATGCAATATGATATGAAGGTCATTTATGATGGCTTCAAGAACACTAACACATTCCACAAGGATGGGCACAAAATTGTCTTGGCACCTTTGAAACTGGCAATTGCTCTAGCCTCCAAACATGAGGAGAAGAATTCTTTGTTGTCAAAATCTGAGTTGGAGAAAGAAATCAGAGCTAGTTCGTATGTGTGGATGGCCTTGGTCAGTTGTCAAGAAAACCCGAAAGTGAGAAGGAGATCCTAAAGAAGCAGATCCAATTCTAAAAGAATTTGCCGATGTAGTACCCGAGGAGATTCCATACTGGTCGCTCTATGATATTCAACATCAGTCAGACTCAGACTAGGTTCTATTTTGCCAAATAAATCGGCCTATAGGATAAGTCCTAAAGAACATGAAGAGCTTACAAGGCAAGTTAATGAGTTGCATGGTGGAGCATTAGGAGGACACTTTGGTGAAGCAAAAACCTTAGCTCTAGTGAAGGCAAGGTTCTTTTGGCCTAAGCTAGAGAGAGACATTACTAGATTTGATATATGTGTGTTAGTATAATTCGGCAAACTCTGGAAGCAATGCAGACTATATATTGACTGATAGCTAATTCAAATATGTCAGTGGAGGAGGTTAGCTCGGATTGTGTCGGGATTACCTAGAACACAAAGAAAAAAATTTCGGCGTCGTTGCATGTCACGACTCGACTTCAGCAGATTGTGCGCTACATGATATTCCCAAGGCTAGGTTTCAGATTGAGACTCAAGTTTCTCGCCACTTTTGGAGAACTCTATGAAGGAAATCGGGACTTCTTTATTGTTCGGCACTTCTATCACTTTATTGATGGTCAAACCGGTTACTAATAGAAGCTCGAAATTTGCTACGGCTATGTAGGAAAGAACATAAATTAATGATCTGATCCTCCAGCCTGAGTTTTGCCTACAATAAGTCCATGCATAGAACTATTGGGAAAAGCCCATTTTAGGTAGTATATGAACTACAACCAATTTGACCCATGGAATTAGCACCCCATGCTACTATTAAACAATTTAATGGAGATGCTAAAGTTAGAGCCAAAGAGATCAAGAAGTTCGCTTGAAGATTGAGAAGCAGAATGCCAAATATGTGGAACAAGAAAATAGAGGTCGCAAGTATGTTGAGTTTGAGGTTGGCGACTTGGTTTGGGTACACCTTCACAAGGATAGGTTTCCACCAGGAAAGTTTGGAAAGCTCGCCAAGGGTAGATGGCCCTTTCAAGATTATAAAGAAAATTGGAGAGAATACCTACAAGTTGCAGTTGTCAGATGAATATGAAATTTCTCCAATGTTCAACGTCAAGGATTTGAGGGCTTATTCGTGGCGAAGACTTGAGGGCAAGTCTTTTTTCCCAACAATAGAGGATTGATGCAAGAGCTTCTATAAACACACCAAACATTGGGAGTTCAGCCCTAATTCTTGAAGAATTGGATTAGGAAGGTCAAAAGCATCAACACAAAGTCAAAACTCCATTCGACTCCGCCTTGGAAGGCAAAAACATGGTCAAATCCTCGTGCAAATCTCACGTGAGCCGCCACATTGATTTAGAAAATTATTCAGGATCTTCTGTAGGGATTTGCTTTAGGATTCTCGCTTCTATTTCTCGAGAAAGATTTGATGGGAGATTTACTTAAGATTTTATTCTATCCTTTAGAAAGACTGCCGAAAGTTTGCTTAAAAGAGTCAGTTGCATGTAATTTGTAAGCTTACAAGAGAAGTTACTTTATTGCTTTAGAAAGTAAGGGGCCTATAAATTTCTTTAGTTATTTTTTCATTCATTCAAGTTTTAATAAAAGTTTCAAATTTCTTTAAGAGTTCTTCTTGATTTGTGGATTCCTTTCGGGATTATTTCGCTTATACTCTGGGTAAGTGATTCTCGTGGCAAAGTTCGTCCTGGGCTTTATCAATCGTCTGGCCCATAGTTGATCGTGGCACCTTCACTCCATCATCTATTTTGTACGGATCTTTCAAGAACTCCAATAAGAATCACTCAGGTAAACTTTACTCCCCTCACCATCTCATCTTTTCTTTAAACTTTCCATAGTCAAATTTTCAACCTCAACCCAAAACTTTCCAAATCTTGCTCCCTAAAATCTTCTTAAATACCCTTTTTTTTCCTTATATACCATAAATACACCGTCCCTAACTTAGAAAATCTCCAAAATTTGTCCATAACCTATTTTGGCGCTAGAAAACTACCCTAAACACATATTTTGACTTATCTAAACTTCAGAATCATCCATCACAGTTCCAACCTTGCATCATATACACAAAAAATCAAGTAGATTTGAATAAAATTATATCAAAATTTGTTAAATTAATCTTTACTAAATACTATTATTACCATCATTCGATGGGAAGAGATTATAAAATAGACTATTTACTAGTTTATTAATTGAAAGATGAATTACATTAATCTTCAAATTCAAACTTTTGTATTATTATTAACCTTGTGAGCTTTGAAATGTCTCATTCTTTAATATTTATGTAACATTTGTATAAGGCTACAAAATACAACATTCAAGAAATCTAATAGAATAGTTTAAAAATATCACTTAATTTCTTTTAGTGTATAAAAAATGTTATATAAAATTTTGGAAATTAATACTTTTAAAATTTTAAGAAATCACTTAAAGCATAGGAAAATCATTTATAATAATCTTTTAAAAAATACTTAATAAATGATTTTTTTTAAATATTTTTAGGTTTGAACCTGAAAAGTAATAAGGAAAAGAAAAAAATGTTAAGAAAAAATATTTTTCTCATGTTTGGTTCCACGATGAAAAATATAAAAGGAAATCAAATATAATCAAAATTCTTCAAAATTGTATATATTTTAAAATTTCTTAGTCCTTTAATAATAAAGAGAAACAAATAAAATAAGTTTGAATAAAACATATAAAATTAATTTATTAAGCTTAAATCTATGTTTTATTTTCCTTCAAATTCTTTTTCCTTCTATTTTTCTTCTTTATTTTTCTTATTGTTTTATTTCCTTAGTATTTTTAGTTCCAAACAGAGTCTTAAAGAAAACACTTAAAAAAAAACACTTCCAATTGTTAGACACAATTTAAGAGTGTATTTGATACTGTTTTAATTTTTACTATTTACAACAAAAAAAATTCCTTAGAAGTATTTTCTAGAAGAAATACCAATAATGTCTTAGTGAAGATTATAAATGATTTTTGAGACTTTTAAAAGTATTTTCAAACCATATTGAATATCTTAGAAAATAGATGAAAAGTGTTTCTTAAAATCATTATCAAATAAATTCAAAATTTACGATACTTTATAAAATGACATGATAATTATCTTGGATTTTATGTTTATGATACTTGAATGGGCTACGGAAGAAATGTATCTTGTATTATTAACAAGTTAAACTTAAAATTAACAAGCTTCATCATTTCTAAATTTAAGTAATACAGCTGCTCAAATAGGTAAAAGATATGCGAGTGAAAGGGTCTTGCGCTCAGTCTCAGGCGCTTTACTATAATAAATTAAAAGCTATTAGCTATCAAATTTTGAAAAACAGTTTTATGATGATTAAGTGAAGGTTGATGCTCATCTTTTTCCTTAGCTATCTAAAGCAAGTAATGAAATGCCCCTATACACTTTCCACACTTTTCATCGGCCTTCTCAAAATAAAAAGCTTTATTATTCCCCATATCTGCGCTTTTAATTCGCTTTGTCACTATTTTCATCATCGCCTTATCATGCGCGCTTATATTATCTCGAGCATTTGTCATTTTTCTCAATATCTTATTATAACGTTTACTTACGCGCTTAACGATTCAATCTAAGAAAGATATTCGATCATGTTAAACATCAAATCAAATCAGCCGCCATCAATATATCAGAAACTCAGCCATGTGATTCTAATCATTATAAAATTATCAAAATACATGCACCTCGGAAATTCCGATCTATTATATTATTAACCCGGATATTATTTTATTCTCTAAAATTTCTAGCAAATTTGATTATGTGCTTCTTTTTATCGAATGTACTGTTAGTATAAATCAATAAAATTATCTTTCCTTAAAAAAAAAAAAAACAAACAACAACAAAAAATTTTATTAATTAAAGGAGAAAGGAAAAACAAGTACCCATATTATTTCAAGAAATATCCTTTTATTTTAATGTTTGTAGAATATGAACTAAAAGGATGGTGTAACGCCTTGGCTTGATTACGAAGTGTCAACGGTAGGAGCTTGAAGGCTACCAGGCAACCATGCCCTTTCCCCTTTTTCCATAAATCAATCCTTTTCCTTTGATAAATTTTATGCCCACTTTGAATGTTATCTATTTTCTACTCCACCCATAGAGTTGCTCTCATGGAGTCCAGACGGAAGTGCCCTCAAAATACTGTTCATAACTTTAGACAAAAACACCATTTTTAACCCCCCCCATGATTCTAACACTGGAAAGCTTCTAGTAACTATTATTAATATCACATTTGAGCTAGAAGACTGACAATTATGAAAATATCAGTTTAAAAATGCTGATAGCGCAAGACTAATTCTGATGACTGCTCATTAAAAATAACCAGTTGCGTTAAAATAGTACATGTGTAGAGTTTTTCTTAGATGTGTTACACAACTAAAAGCGGAAGGGAGAATGAATTAAATACCTTTAGCTATTGATGATGTAATTGAAAACCCGAATTGAAGCCAGAAACCTTTATATTGATGTGTTTGAGAGCTTCTAATGTCTCATTCTAATATATGAATGATGGTGTTTTGACAACATGGATTAGTTGGCATTGGGACTCAAAACTATTACTTTTATAATCACTCCGTCATCACCAAGTCACTCAAAATAGTTTTTGGTAATTTCTACAATTTAAGAGTTTTTTGAGCAGTTCTTCATTCCGATAAATAAAGAAAGTAGTTTCTTAATCATATATGCAAATTACTCTTAACTAATTATATATTTATTGACCATATAGATACAATTTTCTTAGGTGTCACCGAAAATATTTGCTAGATGAGTCCTGTCAAGAAGCGGAGGAGATGTACAAGAATGCCTGAATGGGCATTTCAGGGAGTCCAGAGAAACCGTTAGAATTAATAGAAATTAGATAATATAGACTTTGACAGCACTCTAAGTCTCTAACGCTAGGCTTGACCAACAGATTGTTGGATCAATGTCCAGGTTGTTGCATAGGCCATCAGCTAGCTGCTTGTTGCATAATCTCAACTCTCATCACCTAATTAACCAAACACACCCTTCATTCTCATTCTCACCTTATATAAGCTCACACACTTGATTCTTTCTCTTCATCAAACAGATAACATCTACCTGCGTAGAGAAGGAAAAATAAGTTAAGATGAGTTCGCTTTGAGGGTTATGCTAATTGCATTTTGCATTGTGGACTTTGCTCTGAGTTGCATTTGCAAAGCATACTGGCATTACCAGACGCTACAACTTCGATGTAAGTATTACTTGACATGCGCTACATTTGACATACCAATGCGCCATTGCTGACTTTCTGTTGGTCTTTAATTTGCAGATTAAACTGCAGAAAGTGACAAGATTATGCCAAACAAAAAGCATTGTTACTGTCAATGGGCAATTTCCAGGGCCTCGGATTATAGCGAGACAAGGTGATCGGATCTTAGTAAAGGTGGTTAACCATGTCCAGAACAATATCACAATTCATTGGTATGTACTATATATGTACTGTCGTCCTTAATATTAATGATCCCCTGTTCCACTTATTGATTAAAAAGTTTGCTAAATGTATGTTTAAATTGAGAAAAACAGGCATGGAATCCGGCAACTAAGAAGTGGATGGGCAGATGGACCTGCCTACGTCACACAGTGCCCAATCCAGACGGGGCAGAGTTATGTGTACAACTTCACTATCACTGGGCAGAGAGGGAATTGTTCTGGCATGCCCACATCTCATGGCTCAGAGTCGTTTATGGACCTCTGTCGCCCTTCCGGCTAAAGCGTCCTGTACCCATTTCCCCAACCCTTTAAAGAAGTCCCAATCATCTTTGGTAACTTACAACTTTACACATTTAAAGTCTTATAACTACCTTACTGCTAGTACTTGATCTAAGTTGTATGAGTTGGGCATTTTTCCTTGCAGGAGAGTGGTGGAAAGCTGACACAGAGACTATCATTAACCAAGCAATGCAAAAAGGAGGAGCCCCAAATGTCTCTGATGCCCACACCATTAACGGCTCCTCCGGGTCTCTTTGTATAACTGTTCGGGCTAAGGGTGTTTATTCTGTACTACTTCAATTCAATTCAAGGGCACTTATTTTGGCTCAGGAATAGGTGTATCTAAATCAAGATTAAATTTGTTGCAGATACATTTAGGCTGAAGGTGAAACCGGGAAAGACCTATCTACTGCGGCTAATCAATGCAGCACTCAATGACGAGCTATTCTTCAGCATAGCCAACCATTCTGTCACCGTGGTTGAAGTTGATGCAGTGTATGTGAAACCATTTAAAACGAAGACAGTTGTGATCACCCCTGACAGACCACAATATCCTTCTCAAGACTAAATCTCGCTCCCCAAACGCCACCCTCATGGCCGCCAGAGCTTACGCCACTGGCCCAAAGCGCGACAATTCTACAACAGCTGGGATTTTAGAATATGATCATCAGGAGCACGAGTCGTCCGTGTCAAACGCTAAGAACAGCAAGCCCTCTGTTCTTAAACCGGCACTTCCCTCATTCAATGACACATTGTTTTCCATGAACTTCAACAAGAAATTACGCAGCTTAGCCACCACCAAATTCCCAGCAAAAGTCCCACAAACAGTGAGCAGACGATTCTTCTTCACAGTGGGACTGGGACTAATCCAATGCTCACGGAATAAAGCTTGCCCAGGACCCAACAACACAATGGTAGGAGCTGCCATCAACAATGTGTCATTTGTGCAGCCAAGCACAGCCCTTCTTCAAGCTCACTTCTTCGGAAAGTCAAAGGGCGTTTACACCACTGGATTTCCCAGCAAACCCACCTTCAAGTTCACCACACGGGCACTCCCCCAAGCAACATTCTCCTTTTAAATGAACTAAGGTGGTGGTACTACCCTTCAATACAAGGTGGAGTTGGTGCCGTGCGACACAAGCATCATAGCAGCAGAGAGCCACCCTCTTCACCTGCACGGCTTCAACTTCCATGTGGTCGGACAGGGTTTCGGAAACTTCGATCCTAACCAGGATCCAGCCAACTTCAATTTGGTTGATCCCGTAGAGAGGAACACAGTTGGGGTCCCTTCAGGGGGCTGGGTCGCCATCCGTTTCCGCGCAGACAATCCAGGTGTGTGCTGAATTCAATTCAATAAACCAATTAGTAATGAGTCGAGATCAAAATCAGATAGAAAACTGCCTCAATTGGGTGGCTATTATACTTTCTTTTTTTTTTCATGTGATGAACAGGGGTTTGGTTTATGCATTGCCACCTGGAAGTTCACACCAGCTGGGGATTGAAGATGGCCTGGGTTGTCACCGACGGGAAGCGTCCCAATCAAAAGCTGCCCCCTCCGCCCTCCGATCTTCCCAAATGCTAATTTCCTTCTTCAACTCGGCTGCTTTTTATTTTTTCCTCCAAATTCCCATTAGTCTTTCCTTCTTATATATATATATATATATACATATATATATATATACATATAATTTTTGCATCTTCTTTCCTTATGGCTGCCCTGCCCTGCCCTGGGGAAGGATGAAGAAGAGTTTTGTATTTCTTTCAGCTCATAATGATTGTATTCAGCCGTACAAATAGTGCCTACTTGGAAAAAAGTAAAGTGGGGCTTTTTGAGTTTTGGCTTGTTATTAGGCATGTAACACTAATACAATTATTGAGTGAAATAACCATATTTGTATCTTTTCTTTTTCTGTCATTGCTTGGACATTAATAAGGAACATGGAAGCTTATTTTAGAGGATGGTTTCTCCCTTTTCTTGGTTTACTTCCGTGCCAAACACAATAAGCTTTAACCAAAACTTTTGACTTGCTCTGTTTGAAATTTCTTCCCCTGGAGAAAATTTTCCAGCTTTTCTATTTTGTCTGCAGCTTCTCTGGAAACCAAAAATAATTCATCTCTTACTTGATTACCGTTTGACTCCAGGAATAACGTGAAAAGAAATCATAAAGAACAAAATAAAACATAACAAAACCTTTATTATAAAGAACAAATCATAAAAATTTAACAAAAATTATTCTTGCATTGAAATGGTATATAAGAACTATAAAATCCTATGGAAAAATTATTGATATTTTATGAAATATATGAATCCATACAATCATGATAACATCTTAGAAGATCCATACCAAATCCTTTCTCACTATTGAGACAATTATCTTAAATTTTGAAAATTTTCAGGAATATGTAATTGTCTCCCATTTTTAAAAAATATAATGTCTTAGTGAGGGTAAAAATAGACTTTATGATTCTTTCGAATCAATAAAAATTTTAAATAAAATTTTGAGAATTTGTATGATAGAGAAAATAAAAGTACTAAATTGGTTTTTAGAGACAGGTAATGATTTATTAAAAGTAGATGCAAATAGGCATATGAGTAATGTTTTAATAATCATTGTCACATGTATGATTTTTAAATGATGACATGTATGGTTTTTATGGATGACATGGTAACTACTATAAGTAATAGGCTTTTAAGATAAATAAGTAATATGTTTTTAAATCTAGAGATTGAAAGTGACACAAAAAATAGAAATAAATATCAATGTTATGTAAGTTTTTATGAAATAGGAAAAATAAAACAAAAATTTTATTTGTTTTCTTAATGTTAAGAAACCAATTCAATCTCAAAAAATAAATCTACGATTTTTTCTTTAAAGAAGAATTTATTTAAATACATAATCAAAAGTAGGTGAGCAAGGCCCGCTTAATCGAATCATGGCATAAAATAAACCAACAATCGTTTTTGATTTGTTATTTGTATAAACCAAAACCTAACATTACATGTTAACCCACCTGGGATGAATCCATTGCTCGGGTTAATCATATATCGATTTTTTGATTAACCATAATTAAAAAATAAATTTTCAATTCCATAATCATATATTAAAGTGCAAATTATAATTATTATTATAAATACAATAAAAATGTAAGGAAAATAATAAATACTATCTATTCATTTGTAATCTCATAACACTTGTGCATTTATAATACAAATTTATAATATACATCCACAAATAATTTATGAAACACATGAGATTAGATAATTTATTTACGGTTTTTTTAATCGACTACATGATTTAACAATTTCGGTAGAAAAAGAAACTAATCCAAAAATCACAAATTCTCATATGCTTTAGTTTTTAGGAAATAATAAAAGCTTTATTTGAAAGAAAAATTAAAGTAATAGATAAAAATGGGAAAATCACAACTCATGTAAGCCAAGAAACCTATTTTATATATATATCACCACTCGCTTTTGTATTTTCAGAATCGTAACCTGGCATTTGTAAAACAAAAAACCAAAACCTAACCGCTTGCTCGCTAACCTATTTTTCTGGGCTTCGATTTTTTTATCGATTGATTTCTGTGTAGTTTTGCCCTCCCTAATCAAAAGTGCTAAAAAATTTAGAGGATTAAGTGACATCCAAGTTAATAGCAAAAATAATTTGTTCAAGTCCTACACATTTGATAATAAAAAATGCCTAGAATACCTAATATTCTAAATATACAACATATTGACGAACGGGATTCGATATGATGACTCTGATGGATGACTTATCAACATGAAAACCCATGAAAAAGCCAACGGTTGATAACATAACTATTCGTCGCAACAATTCAATGATAAAACACACCATAACAAATCAACGATAAAAATATGAAAAAACAACAAAAAATCCAAATCGATGTGAAAGAAATCACTTTATCAAAAAAGAAAACCCAAATCTAGGAAAACATGGTGGAATTGATGATTTTAAGCCAAAATTAACCAAAAATTTTCACATCTAATTTAAATAATAAAGGCCTAAAAACATAAAGGAATGAGGACAACAGACTTGTTAGTTCCAGAATACTTATATTAATTTATAGTAATTAAATGTCATTATAACTTATATTAATTGAAAGCAAATAAAATGAATAAAGTTATAACCAAACAAAAATAAATATCATAAGCAAATGCAATAAATAAACCAGCCAACGTAATTCATCATGAGCCTTTATGAATTTTAGATTTCTCCTCTCTAGATTCAAGGTTAATGAATAATCTCCGTGATAGAACGGCTAGAATCTTACCTGTAGCGTACTTCAAACGCCCAGAATTTCGAACGCAAAGAATCTGAGAATTGCCACTTACCTAAGAATTTTTGAGAGAGCAGCGAAAACGGAACGCCTTTCAAACGTACGAAATGTGAAGTGTTCAAATTCTCAGGTGGGGAGGTCTCAATTTTATGTGAAATTACGTGCAACTTGAAAAGTTGCAATGGTTCGAAGGGGTGCAACTTGAAAAGTTGCAATGGTTCGAAGGGGTGCAACTTTTCATCATTTCCATTCACACCTATATATATATATATATATATATATAATTCCCAACAATCCCCCACATGAATTAGAGAATGATGTTTTGAAAACTACGACAAATCGCGATTCACAAACTGCTAATTAGCAAAGATCTCGACAAGAGGTTTCCCTTGAACTTTCCGTAGTGAAATATATATCGCATACTACAATCGGTAGATGCGATATCTTTGAACCGGCCGAATTTTTAGCGATAATTTAAGACAAATATAAGCTCGCTACAACTAACTCTTTATCCGCTTTTTTCTTGGGCTTCCTCATCGTTGTGTTCGTTTTAAACATGAACAATCGCCATTCTACGAGCGTTTAGAGAACTCGGCCTCTTTATTCTCCTCGTTTACTCACACTTCACACTCACATAGGTGATTCTAAATGCAGTATTCCGTAAATACACCATTTGATCAATCTTATGTCAAACTTAGAAATCATTAAAACCTTTCATTTTAGGTTTATCCTTATTTCTCGAACATTGCCTTATCACGAATGGATTTAATAAATTTGATAATGTTTGGCTCATCAACACAACTTGTTTTCGAACTCAGACATCTTCGTGATCTCCAGCCTACTAGGTGAGTTACCGCCATGATGATTGGTCCCAGGCCACGTCCCATTCCTCGACGATTTTCAACTAACTCTGTGATGCGCCTTTGCTAATGGGATCCGACACGCTATCTGATCTTACGTGAATCAATCGATAACTCCACTAGAGATTAATCGCCTAACAAGAAGTTAAGTGTCTTCGTCAGATGTGACGAGATTTCCGGGACAGAAGATAACACTTCCTGCCCTTCCGGGATAGTCGCTTAATACTACAATGTACTTATTCTGAGTTAACTAAGTCAGCTTAACTAATATCTTCTAAGAAATTCGGGGCCATTCAAATTTCTTCACCGGCTTTGGGTATCCAAAGCTATGAATTCACTATCAGAACTACATGCAAGCTTGCTTAGAAGATTTCCAAGACACAGTTCCCCCACCAACCGAAACAGAGCACCACTAGTGGATTTGCTTTCGGCTGGAACCTAAGTGATCCAATTTGCATCACTATAACCTTCAATCACCGCCGGATAATTTTGTAATGCAAAGCAAAATTTCGGGGGTATGTTTTAAATATCCCAAACACGCCTCATTGCCATCCAATGCGTTATTCGATTACCTGCGGTATCGACTAAGTTTACTTATCGCACGTTTATTATCCGGGTCGAGTACAATTCATGATATACATTAGACATCCAAAACTTTAGCGTAATCCACTGGCGACTAATTTTCACCTTTTTGCTCCTTTGCAAGAGCAAGGTTTAAGTCTATTGGATGCTTAATTTTGAAATTCAAATACTTGAATTTGTCAAGTACTTTGTCAATATAGTGAGACTCGTGATAGCGCTAGACCTCGAGGAGTTCTC
Source organism: Tetrastigma voinierianum (assembly GCA_016808115.1). Lineage (NCBI taxonomy): Eukaryota > Viridiplantae > Streptophyta > Magnoliopsida > Vitales > Vitaceae > Tetrastigma > Tetrastigma voinierianum. Next base: position 53,455 of record JAEQBH010005931.1, on the reverse strand, counting down.
AGAGATTTTTATACCTAGAATAAAATCTCGTGACCTCCTAAGTATTTCATATCAAATGATTCGATAGCATTCGTTAAGGGCATTTTATGTCAATAATATTTTGCTTATTATTAACACGTCATCCACATGTGACAAACAATGACCTCATGGATTGGGGAGTATTTTTGATATATACACATTTATCGTGACTCATTAATCTTAAATCCATTCACAAATATTACTTTGTCAAATTTCAGATGCCATTGTTTAGGTGCTTGCTTCTAAGTTCATACAGCATTTCAACAAGCCGATAGACTTATTTTCTTTGTCCAGACAATAAACCCTTCGCGCTGCTCCATATAAATTTCTTCCTCCACTCTCCATTTAAAAGGTCAAGCCACATCCATTTGATGGATTTGAAGATCATACAATGCAGCTCCAAAGCAATTAACAATCGAATAGATGTAATTCTTGTGGACCGGGTGAGTATGTATCAAAGTAGTCAAGATCTTCTTGCCTAAATCCTTTGACAACTAGTCTCGCTTTATACTTGTCAATAGTACCATCATCTTCAATTTTCTTTAAAATCCATTTATATCCTAACGGCTTGTTTCGGAGGAAGATCAACCAATTCCCACTTATGGTTATTCAATATGGATTCAACTTCACTATTGACTGCTTCTTTCCACTATTGAGCTTCAGAAGACTTCATTGCTTCCTTAAAAGTCAGAGGTTCATTTTCTAACAGAAATGCTAGAAAATCTGGACCAAAAGATTTAGGTACCCTTTGACGTTTACTACGTCGTGGTTCCTCAATATTAGGCACATTTTCCTCGCTAATTTCCCGAGGTCGCTTGGAACTTTCACCAAGTGTTTTGCCTTCATTCTTATAATACGTAAAATGTCTTAAAAGAATTATGTGAACGCCCGATTCTATTATTAGGTTAGAATGAATATCTAGAATTTCGATTTATAAACTTGAAAACGATATGCTTTACTATTGTTAGCATATCCAATAAAAATACAATCTATTGTTTTCAATCCTATTTTAACCTGTTTCGGTTTAGGAACTTGTACTTTTGCTAGACACCCCCACACTTTGAAGTAATTCAAGTTTGGTTTTCTACACTGCATTTTCATATGGAATGATTTGTATCTTCTTGTAGGTTATAATTGAGTATACGTGTAGGCTATAGACGACTACTTGAGTTACGAGGTGGCCGAACTTAGTAACCCAAAGCATTCATCATTTCTTTGCAATGTTCGATTCTTCCTTCGGCAACTCCATTACATTTGTGGTGTATGCAGATATCATTTGATGAATAATTCCATTTTCCTAGACATATTTCTTGGAAATGGAAATTCATATTCACCACCTCTATCACTTCGATCATTTTAATCTTTTATTAAGTTGGTTTGGCTTTAATTTTATATTGTTTGAACCATCAATTGCTCATCTTTACTTTGTCGTAAACTATACATAACAATATCTAGTGCAATCGTCAATAAAAGTTATGAAATACTTTTTCCCACCGTGAGATGGTATTGACTGCCGCCAGCGAATGTCGTATGAATCAAGTCGAAAGTTCGAATTCCTTTCATTGAATTGGGATGTTTTTGAAATTTTGATTCAATACATACTTGACGATTGCGTTAATTACAGCAAACTTTGGCAATATTTCCATGTTTATCATTTTTGTAAAGATTTGTAATTAACATGTCCCAAAGCGTGCATGCCGGTGTATCGGCTCCAAGTAAATAAAGCGAAGATAAAATTATTCTGTATTATTGATTGTCATTACATTGAGCTTGAAAGGTCATCGCTAAGATAACCGCTTTCAACATACATATCATTTTTGTATTGCAAACTTTATCGGTATCAGCACTTAAATCCGTTCTTGACCCGGAAGTGATGTCGAGACCAAATTCTTGGTTTGGGCACATGGAGACATTCTTTAATTAATAGAGTTTTGCCCGATGTCATTTCGAGGAGAATATTTCGGTTCATTATCTTGGAAGTTGAAGAATTTCCCATATACGTCTTCCTCAGTCCGACCAAAGCATAGGAGAACATCCCTTGATAGCACAAACATGGCGGGTATGTGATCAATCCACCCGACCTTTGGAACACTATACGATTACGCACTGGAAGAAAGCGCAAATCTTCAATATCCATATCATTGGATTAGACAATATTAGCTTGACCTTTATTCTTATTTTTATTTTTAGGTGCCCCGACATTCCAGCAGAGGACTATAATCACGATTTACCACAATTGCAACTTCCTTTGAATTTTTTATTGCTATTATTGTGGTTCTTTGAACTCCATATTTCTTCTTTCTTTTCTTTGCATTAGGAAGCGATTCAACTATATTTGCTCACGATATGAATGAATTACCTAAGACTTAACTTTTCGGCATGCATTGTCTTCTTCAATTTTAATCGGACAATGTCGGGTCTTCAAGCGTCATCTCCTTCGCTTGTGTTTCAAGTAATTTTAAAGTCCTTCCATCAGGGTAACTTCTCATCGACCATGAAGCGCTTCATTGTAATCATTCCTTCGTTGAGAAGATCGTGAATTATTACTTGAAGTTCTTGGATTTGCTCACAACGACCTTGTTATCCAACCATTTTATAATCAAGAAATTTGGGCACGCAATTTCTTTAAACACATCTTGACCTTATACTTTTTCTCAAGTGCTTCCCATAATTCTTTGGAAGTATTAATATTGTTGTAGACATTATATAGAATATCATCTAACCCGCTCAAAATATAATTCACACGCAAGGAAGTAATTTCGGGCTTCAATCACAAGAGATCTATCTTTTTCGGGCACTTGTTCATGGGTTGGAACCTCTTCTGATAGACTTTTTCGAGACTTAGAGTCGTTAGATAGAGAAGGGCATCTTTGTTTATCTTTTAAAATTCTGGGAAAACTTGCCAGGTTTCTCTGCTGGTGCAGGTGCGTGTGCAACTTGGTTTGGAACAATGGTGTTCATTCAGGATCCATTCACGAAAATTAAACCAATACTTTATTAGTAAAATTACTAGTATCAACTTGGAGTAGAAAATCACAAAGATTTTAATCATAACTAATTCATGAGTAAAAAGCCACAGTTTCAATCAATAGGAATTAGAAAATAAGATTTTAGTCTCTAAATTACGAATGCTTTGAAGGTTTGTCTCGGTAGGAGTAGAAAATCACAAAGATTTTGAATATCTTTGAATTTTGAGTAGAAAACCACGAAGGTTTTAATCTCGGTATTTAGTCTCCTAAATTTTGAGTAGAAAACCACGAAGGTTTTAATCTCGGTAGGAGTAGAAAATCATAAAGATTTTAGTCTCCAACAAATGTAATGGGCATTATAAATAAATGAATGAATAATAAATCCAAGTAGAAAACCACAAAGGTTTTAGTCTTGGAAACGATTTAAAATAAAGTAACAAATAATAATTCCAAGTAGAAAACCACAAGGTTTAGTCTTGGAAGAAAAAATAAGTAGACGGAAATAATAACAAATAAAAGAATAAAATTCCTTAAGATTGTTAGTTAAAGTAATACTTATATTAATTTATAGTAATTAAATAATATTATAACTTATATATTAATTGAAGAAGCAATTAAAATGAATAAAGTTATAGCAAACAAAATAATATCTTAAACAAATGCAATAAATAAGCGAAGACCCAGAATTCGGCTGTTTTAGCCTTAAGGAATTTTATTCTCCTCTCGGTACCCGAGTTAATAGAATAATTTCTCCGGGATAGAGCAGTTTAGAATCTTACCGGTGTAAGCGGTCTTGGCGGTAAATTTGAGCGCGAGCGAATTATGATCCTTGCGCGACTGAAAATTTTGAGAGGAGAAAGGAAAATGCAATAACAATCATGAAAAATGTAAGTGTTGAATTTGTGTGGGGAGGTATGAATTATAAGAGCAGGGAGTGCGACTTGAAAAGTTACAGTTGAGAATATGTGAAAAGTTAATGATTGAAAGAGAGGTGCAACTTTTCATCATTCCATTCATATATATATATATATATATATATATATATATATATATATATATATATATATATATATATATTATATATATATAATTCCCAACAAGACTTTCAGGAAAAAAAAGTTACAAGAAGGTGTATTGTTAGATATATTTTTTTCTTTTAGCCTCAATAAAAACATTAAAAAGCCCATCAATACCAATTATTAACTATTTTATCGATGTTGGAAAAAAGTTACGAAGGTATCTCCTTTTTTAATACTCAATAAAAACAGTGTTAAAAAGGCAATCAATGCAATTATTAACATTATTAACTATTTTATCGATGTTTGGTTTGTCGTCGTTTTATCGATGTTTGGTTTATCGTCAAACTTTGTTATGACGTGGTGTTGTTAAATGGAGCATTCTGACGTTTATCAAGTATGAAGGTGAAGTTTAGACGGATAATCTCTGAATTTGATCGGTCAGAAATATCAATTATATGATCTTGTCGTTGAAGAACTAGAGTTATAGATATTATAGTCATTTATTTTATGAATTGTGATTTTATATATCGATTTATTATACTATTAAGCATGAATATTGTTTTATTACATATGATTTTGGTATTTATATCTTTGGATTTTTTAAGTTTATTGCAAGTTTGATTCAATAAACACTAATTTTCTTTTAAAAAAACATTATTAACTATTTTTATGCTTAGGCGGAGTTAGGTAAGGTATGGGGCATATTAAAATTTGTTGTGGTCATTCTTCAAATTCTGATGCGGTTGCGGCCAGCAGTGGTAATCTGACTCAATGTAGTGGACTAGTTTTCGGCCAGGCTCAGTAGCTCATGCGGGTTCTTTGCGAGCAAAACGGGTTGAAATGGCCGAGAAACTTAAAAAATGCTAAAAAATTAATTTACAAATTTATCATTCTTCAAATAAAAATGAATAATATGTAAATATATAATAATAGTAAATAAGCAAACAAATAAATAATGTTACCTTTTATTATAACTAAAGTACCGAACTAACACAGCTAAATAGTCTTAAAATCTTGGAATTATGACTTAATAACATGTTGAGAAAACGAGCTTAGTATCGAATGAAATGCCGTATCTTTCTAATCTTCATCCTTATCCTCATTATATTTGTAACGCTTGTGATTCCACATTAGAAAGATCATCTATTGATTAATTTAGAATATTAACAACATAAATTTCATTTATATTTGAAATAAAAAAATATTTTTTCTAAAAATGCATCTGACGGTATAATAATAAATATCGTATTTGTTTGAAAATATCTTGCTAAAAGATATAATGAAAGAAATTAGTTTATAATTTGCATTAATTATTACAAAAATAATAATATTTTGTTATTAACATTGGTTAATGTAAAATTATTTAAAATATACGATAATTTAATTCTTTAATTTATTCATTTATAAATTAATGTAAATTCATTTTATCGAAAAAAGATATATATGATTGAATAAAATTTAGAGGATGAATAAAAAAAATGAAATTGTAAATATTTAAAATAGGAGTAATGAGATAAATAAAAATATATTTAATATTAAAACTGTAATTTATTGAATTCTAAATTTTCATACCAGATTTTTTAAATATTAAATTATCATATAAATTATATTAAAAATATACATTTAGAAATTGAAAAAGTAACAGATAAACAATAAAGTTTAATATATTAAATGTATTATAATAATAATAATTTTTTAAAAAACTTTATCTTCTAAAAAAGAAATTTAAAATATCGAATTTTATAGATGAATAATTGTCGCATTGCCCTTCAATTCGCAAAAATGAAATAAAAAATTCACGTTAATCGGACAAATTCAGACCAAACTCACAAAGGACAAGGTCATGAATTTGGGCTGGCCCTATTGACAAAGTTTTATTCAGTCGCTAAATTTTAATAATCGTGCCCGAAAAATTTGGTTCGTAGTGATTATCGAATTATTTTCCGTAATATCAGAACAAGGCATGCCATCACCTGAATAATATTTTATTTTATTTTCCCCGAATTTTTTTTTTTCCTTTAGCCATATAGAATCAAACACGAACAACATTAGTGCCATAATTTTAGGAACCTATACCATTAAATTTACAGGCCCTCGTATCTTAATTTTTGCCCCCTCCCGACCTTAAACCCTAACTTCGTCCCTGTTTTTATTATTAAGTTTTATTTAAAATTAATTTGAAAGATCAAATACCATCCCAGGCTCCTTGGTCTGTTCGATGAAATAAGAAAAATGTATGATAAATTTTCTTTGATTTCAACAAAAAGATACAAATATGATACTATCGTGCTTTTTGTATTATTAAAATGTTCTAAAAGCTCTTGAGGTTTGAGGTGATAAAATAAAGATGTGAAATGAAATTGAGAAAATCTCAAGCTCAAAATACTTATAGGCATGGTATTACAAATGTAAAGAATGAATGAGAAAAAACATTTAAAAGGTATGAAGTTGGCTTTGGCCTTTGGGTTGATGTAAATCTAAGCTGTACTTCACTGATGACCGAATGGGATCTGGTTTGGACCACGTTATATGTGGAACGGCGTTTGGTTCATGCCTTAATTCATCTGGTAGTCCAATGCAGCTGGGGCTCACCGATGGCCTGGACATCCGCGGCTGGAAGACGTCCCATTCACGTTTGTTGGTTTGAGCTAACCGCACCTTTTCTTGTTAGATGCCCAAAACCTTCTATTATTATGAAGAAAAGGGACTTTGGCGCAGTGATTATTTTTATGGAGGAAGTACAGCTCTGGTTTGCTAAGTTGATTGGATAAGATTCGTTTGTAATCTATAAAACTAATATATGTACTATCTTAGGAAAGTTTCAATCAAACTCTTAAGTATATAATTTTAATATCCTTTTTTTGGTTAAATAATCAGTAGTTTGTCGTTTATTTATGATGTAAAGGATATTATAATATTGATGTCGGTTAACTTTAATATATTTATATTGCAAAGAACAAGGGATATTAATGTTTATTAAAACAAATTATTACTATTTTTCTGTTACCTTCAATTTTTAAAGATAGTTCTTAGCTTTGATGATTGCTCTTTCAATTCTATTTCGCATAAAGCCTGATTTCTGAACCATTGGTAAGGTATTCGGTACATTAATCAGTCATCCATTGCTGAGAATCCTTTATTGTTGAACATTAGTAAATTTTATCTCTAATTTGTCCCGTAACACTCACTTCTAGACCTATATATATATATATGATGCATTAATAATCAGTAAATTAAATTTAGGTTGAAATATCTTTGTAGATTAAGATATCAACGAACTAATTAGACAATGGATTAATCATTATTATATACTATGTATGGTAAAAATTGACAAAATAATGAGGATGAGCGACAGGCATGGGATTTTTGGGGTTCTGTAAGGGTGTTAGGACTTAGGAGTCAAATAGTGATAATACATTTTGTACAGAAAGGGAAAAAAAACTAAAAGTCAGGCTTTTATTTGTTTTGTTTTTGTTTTTTAGGAGGGAAACCGCACCTTTGTTTCTGTGGAAGAGGCATTTCGATCTAGGCTAGGCAGCTCAGTTCTAGAAGCCGATCCAACATGTTGATTTTATGATTTTCTACAACGGAACAAGAAAGAAAGAGCCAGACGAGAGAAGGCATGATAAAGGAAATAAGGAGAGAGAGAGTAGAGGCCGACCCATTCGCCTGTTTAGCCCTTCTTTTTCTCAAACTAGTTGCTGGAGACGCCGTCGTTTCAACGCCGGTGCCTCCGAACATTCCAAAGCCGCCGATATGTCTTCCACCTGCAAAATCTCTCTCCCTGTTTTTGTTGTCGCCTCCGTCGCCCCGTTTACTTCCACCGTTTTCAAACATTTGACGTGTGGTTCGGTCTCACCTCGTCCGGAATCTTGAACGATCTTTCACGGCGGTGGCGTTCTTGTGCGGCAACTACGTCCTCGCCATCCTCACCGATCGGTCGGGTTCCCGCCACGTTCATGCCTGACGTGCAGAGTTCCCGGAGTCCGATCCACGAGATCAAGCGTAAGGTGATAAGACTTTGTTTCTGTTTTTTATACAACATTTTTAGTTTTTGTCTGCTTTATAGCTTGGGGTTTTGGCATGCTTAGTATTTGAAAATTTGGGTATTGTCTCTCAGATCGTGTTTTTGGGACCATATTTTGTTTCTGTTTGTCAATATTAGGTCTTTCTTATTTCAATTTGTCATTTGATTCATTATATTAAAGGTTAACATGCATGTTGATTTGATCTGGAATCCTTTTTGTGCTGTTTCTTCAATTCTAAGTTAAATTTATTCAGGTGGTTGGGACTTCGAACTTGTTGTGGGACTTAGAGGACCTGATGGGAGCTTGAAAAGAAACTATGTAAGAGCTTCAACAACAACAGTTGAAATGGCAAGCAGCTAGAAGAATGGTGGCCTGTGTTTAGGGTTGTGTTGGAATTTCTTGCATTTTCCAAGGCATAGAAAAGGGGGAAAAAGGGTAGCATTTAAAGTCCAGCATGAATATCATCTTTTTAAGTCTTAGAGAAAACAACTGACAGAAATATGTTTGAGCAATCCAAATGCCCAATTTGGCAACCACGTGAATCCGGTCAAGGATGTCGATCAATCCTAATTAACGCATTCTGGAGGTACTCTTGAGATCTATATGCGGATAAAATCTGAATCTTAATGAAGTCCACGTGTAGTTTGGAGTGCTCGAATACGGTCACGAATGTTAATTGAGCGCTTGAATATGGTCAAGAATGTTAATTGATTTTAATTGGTCATATTTTGAAAGTGTTCATGGATCTACATATGGGGATAAAATCTGAATCTTATTGAAGTCCACGTGTGAATTGAAGCTAACTTATCTTCCCAACCGTCTAATCCATCCGTTGGAATCAAGGAATATATCTTCCAATTAGTTGTTTGAACTGTTTAGTTCTAAATATCCAGTGTCTCAATTTTTTTTATTTGAATTTAGGGATTGAAAACTAATTATGTAGTTTAATGGTAGCCTTTTCCAAAGGAGCATCCATTAGCATAACATCTTTGTGGAGTCAATTAGTCCCGACCTTGTGAACATTCCCCCATTGGTCATTGGTTCGAGTCCCCTTTGGGCCACTGGAGGATCTACCTTGTCATTAACTTCACAATCCCATGGGATTGATTGAGTTGCGTGCAAACTGGCCCAGATAACCACGATTAGTAGGGGAAAAAAAAACCTTCAGTGAGTCAGTATTGGATTCTTCCAATAATTTGATTTATGAGTAGGTGGCCCAAATATTTTGAACAAATTGGAAACTGAAATGAAATTAAAAGAAACTAATCTAAATAAATGAAGAGCTTCAAATTAAAACTATTGACTAAATATTTAGAATATGACATCTTTAATAGATTGTTATGTTTGTTGTCTTTGTTTTTGAAGTGTAATATACTCTTTGCGAGAGGTGCATGTCCCTTTTAATAAAATTCGTTCTTAAGCTAATGATGCTTTCTTTCTGTCTTCCATTCATTTTCTCACTTTATTTACCAGTTATAGACCAGAGAGGGTTTTGTTTCTGTAAGATGCTGCAGCCCCATGCTTTTTGACCTCAATATTTGATATGGTCCTTTTTAATAATATTTGTGACCCCCATGCTATTCATAGATCCCAATTCCTTGTTCGGGAAATGCTTTAGGGCACCTTGTACTTATGGAATTTTATGAATTGAGTTTCCTAGTGTTATGTAAATCATGTTCATATGAGTAGGCCTATAGAGAGAATTAAAATATATTGAAAGCATCTTGTAAGGCCTCTTGAAATGCTTTATCTACAGTTGGTTTTAAGGTGCAGGAGGTCAACTATTGTGTATGGAGGGGGTCAAGCTTCAAATCCTTCTCTTCCCTTTCCTTGAATTGAGGCCATTTGAGCCTTAGGTTCTTTATTGATGCTGGTCAGTTGTTGGCCGGTGGTCAAAATAGGTCCTGCAATCGCCCAGGATTTGAGCCAGGAGCCTAAGGTTTTTCATATGGTAGGGGGATAGCATCAAAGCTAACTCCTTTGTCGTGTGTGTTATTCTTGGGTTGACATCTGGCTTTAATGATGGAGGCTCCCCATTTCTCAGTTTTTGTCATAGTAGGCTCAGCACATGTTGAACATATGTAATAGTCCTCAGTGACCTTCGACTCTGGGCAACCATCTTTCAACCATTCCAATTACCATAACTAGGCATAGGGTTTCCCCTAGGAGCCATGAGGTGAGTTGGGAGCATCTGTTGTTATTGCAGTGGACCCTGTAACTTCTTACTCTATTCTGGGTGGCACATAAACATTATTCATTTTTCTGTGGAAAAATCTACACACTTCATCCAGCTAATCCTTCACCTTATTCATGATCAGGTTGGAACTTTTTTTCTCAAAGTTTAATTGCTCAGATATGAGAAAATTGAGTATGGTTCAGGTTTGACTTTCTATTGAGATGTTCACGCAGGGTGGAGATTTGAGATATACAAAGTGTTTTCCCTATAAACAACTCACCCGTGCACACCATTGTATCGTGTTGCAGAAGATGTGTTTTGCGAATGTTGTGCATAGTCTACATCATCACTCTTACTTCATTTCAAATATCCTTGATAATTTGGTAAAGTGCTTTATCTCTTCCAGTTGTGGGATCATCACTGCATCTGGATAAATAATTGTGGGACATGCAAACTACAAGGTCTTCATCTTTGTTCTCTATACTGTACTTGGGTGCATTTATTCTCTGGTATGTCTTAATTTTGTTATATAAAACTTTAGTAGGACTTTCTCACTTAAATTCTTACCTCTTCAATTTACATTCTGCAACTGCATATGTACATGTGTGTGTGTCTGTGTGAATTTCTTACCTTATATATATATATATATATATATATATATATATATATATATATATATTATTTCTACAATTGATTCAATTTAATTTAAAAGATCAGAATGATGAGACATCTTCTGATGTGGAAGGTTGAATCAAGTTTTTAATTTCCTGTAACGCATGCATATACTAACCGATTTGTTTGTTTCCTTATCCTATAGGACACTGCTGTAATGTTTGCTATTCTTGCTGCCGTATGTTTTTGGGAAGCAACACAGGGTTAATCCCAATGATTGAAATTGAATGGAGTGATCAAGAACATAACCATTCTAAAATAAAATTCTGCAGATCACCAGCATGGCGTGTTATAATGATGCTGAAGGGCGAGCAACAAAGCAGAGGCTCATTCACAAATGCATATATGCGTCACTGAAAACCTATTTTGTTTGGATTAGAAAAAACCTACAATGTTAATTAGATCTATATATCAGTCTCGTGTATTTGAATTGGTACTGGACTGTTGCTAGTTCCCATCTGTGGCATTGGGTTCTTTTAGGTTGGCACATCTATCTCATTTTGCAGACAAGACTACAATTGAGGTTATTAGAACTCAACATATTATTTTTAATACATTTTTTCATTCCTTTGTTAGCTATCTCATTGGGAATAACTTACTGTTTCAGCAGGTTTTTCTTGTAGTACATGAAGGTGTCAGAGCTTTGTATCTTGCAGAAAAAAGGAGGGAATGTCTTTACAAATTTTATGACAGATTGCCCTATGAAAATCTGATATCAGTAAGACCACTGATCCTCATCAATTTTCTTTTCTGGTAAACATACTCAACCTTCAGCCAGTCCCATTTAGTAGCAGCACCTCCCAGGTTGCAGTCATGTGGGATGGGCTGTGCATCCAATGTCTTTCTTGATCATATGATAATGGGCTTCCTTGTTGCAAAAAAATATTTGAGATGTCACTATAGGGTATTCAGCTTCAAGCTTTTAATGTTTATATTCTTGTTTCTTCCTTCAAACTTATAACTCATGGTCTGGCTACATCTTCAAACTCATAACTTATATTCTAGCTACATCTGCACTTCCCCTTATTCTCACCTTTTCTTGAATTGAACCAGCCCTAAATCAATTCTCTTTGGAATTTACCTGCACCTTATGGTCCATCTCTCAACCTACAAGCTGAATCTCCATTATGGTCATTTTGCCATCAATTCAAGCTGGAACATCTGCTGACCATAGTGCTTTGCTTCTCCATCTAGCTTTTTGCCCATCACCTGGATTCCCAACTCTGGTTTTGGTGCATCTGGAAGGAAGGACTCTGCATTTTCCCTCTAGTAGTGGTGTTAAGGAATGTAGATGCCAAGAATATTCTGTCTTGGTAGTGGTTTGGAGAAGACCGTCTGTTTGTTTTAGAGTCTGTTTGGTTATAGTTTTGAAACGTATTTTTTTTGTCTGAAAAAGAAGGAGAATATGGAGAACACGTTTGGTTCTTGTTATTTTATTTTATTTTATTTTTTTAATTTTTTTTTTTTTATTTTTGTTTAAAAAGCTCTGAGTTTCCTGAGAAAATACTTAATTTAGAGACCACCAAAATGGTATTCTTTGTGTTTTTCAAAAAGCCTTTCTGAAACTGATTTTCAACTACGAGAACAAACAAAGCCCTTAATCTACATTTTATAACTAACAATAGGAATTACATAAAATCTCATCTCCAGTCAGAGTTTCAACCTACATTGTTCTTTTTCTAAGATTTTGGGGGCACATTGATTGCTTGAACTGTTTAGTTCAAATTGCATTCCAAAACGTTGCTAAATTTGCATATCGCTGTTCTTATTGGATTGGTTTTGCTTGGCTGCTTCAGGTGTTGGGTCCAAGCATCTTTAGCTGGGTATGCCCCACATCAAAGCACATTGGTTCTGGTATTCGCTTCCCTACAAACCTTTGATAGAGCAGCTGCAATGGATGGATGAATGCTGATCACGTGCTTATCATCAACGGCAATGTGAAGTTCAAGGTTGTTTGGTTATGGCATTGCATTGGCGATAGCAATATGGTAAACTATAATTGTGAATGGATGGATGAATGCTGATCACGTGCTTATCACCAATAGGGGCATTTCAAGTTACCCAGCTCGTAGTCTTCTAGTTCGTTCCTTCAGATGAAAAGTTCCCTAGCCTTTACCCAGTTACCGCTTACCACTCCTGTAGTAGCCCTAAATCAAACAAGTCCCAAAGTTATAGATGGTTTTGAGGGGAGGAATTGAATACCAAGAGGGTTGTTGTCAATAGCCAAAACTGACTAGTTGCTAGAGCATTTAGACATAGGACAGTTGCTTTTGTGGTTGTTTTGGATGATGTAGAGCTGACAGCCATTTTCTTTATTTTGTTCCTTATGTACAAGAGGAATCTAAATCCCACCACACCAACCAGTAGACAAGATGATCAGCGTCCAGTGTTCACGTAACAAGTTGTGTAGCCCTTATAAACTTTGAGATAATCCAAATAATATTATGCAAGCTGTCAATTTGTTTGCCTTTTTTTCTTTATGTTCTATATTTGAGTTTGATGCCAAAATAGGTTTTATTTTAAAAGAAAAATCACAAGTACATTTCCTTTTAAACCTTATTACATACACATGTCTTTCAAAATATGCGGGAGACTTTGTGTAACTTTTTTGGAAAGAAAACCTATTTTGACATCAAACTCTCGATACTTTGCCTGGCATTCTGAAATATGTATATAGCATTGATGTTGACAGTCCGAGGTTTTATCTGCAATTTGTATGTACATCCGCGAGCCACGAGACATGGGGGCGGGTCCTCTTATCCTGTGGTAACTGGTAAAATTTGAGGACAAGCCATTAACTATGATTACATGTCCTCTAGTTTTCCATTCTTATGTGGGACCATCAACCCATGCTATCATGAAGAACAAATGGGCACGTGAGAGTGGGCCCAGGAAGGGTAGTAAAAGAAAAGAAGCCCCATGCGGGTATGCCTGTTCATGATAGCAAATGGTCGCGAATTAAGAAAACAACAGACAAACATAAAGAATAGAGAAAGTAGGAGCGAGTGTATGAGTAACAAACTGCTTTCCCAAGTTCGCTGTGTTTTAGTTTTATCATTGAGTTTGGAACTGGGAAGATTGAGGATGCGATAGACTTATAAATTTGCTTTTAGAGGAGATCAATCACCCAGGTTAAAGAGAGGAACCGACGTCCGACTGAAGAGATGACGTGGACAATAGATGGTCCAATCAATTTCAGCAGAACACTAGAATCAAGAAATTCTTATAACACCCCCTCCCCTTTCCGAATGTGGGAGACACGCTTCGCTCAGTTTTCTTTTAGAGGAGGAGAAGTAAATTTATGACTTATGTGGGCTTATTTCAATTTAAAAATTTGTGAGCAAAAGCTAAAACGAAACTTCAATATCTTTATTTTTAAATATTTGGTAAAAATAAAGTGAATTAATAATAATGTACCGCGTAATTATATCTTAAAGAATGAGATGTTATCTTTGTGAACCTTGATATTTAGCATCAAAAGTTTACTAAATAGTATTTAGTATATGATGTATTTTTATGATTTAATTTTCATTTTATTAAATAATAAAAGGAGAGAAGATTGGGAGTTAGTTTTAAGTCCTTTTGTTCACAAATTTTATCAAATAAATCGAAATAGAATAAACCATAACTTAGTTACGCTTTACAGACCGTTCACACACGCTCCTCAATGGCGGTTGGACTTGTCCGCTATAGAAAGTAAACGAAAAACGCAGAGGGGAGTAAAAGCAGAGTCTGTGAGCGTGTGTGTTTCTGTGACGGGTAGATCCTAGGACAGCATCAGAGAGGTGAAATCGGTTCTGGAATAATCAGTCTTGAGGCTTCGTCGGTTTCGTGTATTTATCTTTCATCCTCATCTCTTTGGGTTTGTTCCAGACTTCGAGTACGGACTGAAGAAACTGGACTTGTTTGGAGGTCCGCTTCACAGAAACTGCGGCAAGTTTCCTTGCTTTCTCTCCAGGTCGAGATGGATGAAATTAACAACAACGCATCTAAGCTTTACAGGTTCGGTTTTGGGCTTTTCCTTTTTTTCCGCTACCTGTATCATTTTTTGTGGATAATTTCAGCTTACAGTTTGTTGCTACAGGTGTTATGTTTGTTGTCTAATGAGGCTTTTGAAATCGGTTAAATTAGGAAGGTTTTTCCTCCTTTTTTCTCCTTTTTTTTTTTCTACAGTTAGATCGTTTCTTCTTTTCTGGGCTTAAATCAGTAGAAAAACAGTTGAATATACTCTTTCTCAGTGGAAATTGTTGGATCTCTCTTCGGGATCCGGGGTATGGTTTTGTTTATCTTGTGATTGATGCATGATCAGCCACTGGAAGCGTTTTCGGAAACAGTGCTCTTGGCAACCAATAATAAAATCTATTTGGAACTTAAATATGGGAAGAAAAAAGAAACTATAAACAACTTTCTTGGCATGTTCTCTCGTCTGTGGATAATGTTTTTTGGGTTATGCTTGAAATGCTGGAACACAGAAATCAATTTGCCTATTCATTTGTTTGGATTATTTTCTAGAATGGGATTAGGAATAAACAATTCATTAATATGAAATCAAATCTACTCCCTGGGAATTTGGATTCCTCTCTTTTCGACATGGCTCCACGATTCCTTTCCCTTTCTACTCCCAATCTATTCTTCATAATTTATAAATTTTTTCTTAAAAAAATATTCATTTTCAAAATAAAGTTTGAAGAAGTTATTTCAGAAGAAAATTTTTGCAAAATAAGTTTTTAAAATTAAAATCCTGTTATCGATTTCCAAACAGACCTTAATTTCCTCTAAAATACTCAACACAGCCTTTGGGTGCTGTGCTATCTGGACCCAATCATTATGTTGAATTCTATCTATTTTTTCTTTTCCCACCATTGTAACTCGCTTTTCTCCTTCATCGGTAATTCATCATTACTTACTCGGCATTTGATAAAACAAGAATCGTTACTTACTTGGCAGAAATACCATTGAGGGGGTCATCAATGGTAAGGCATAGTTAAACATGGAAATGGTGCCCCATGCTGTGTCTTAATTGCTCAGTGATTTACTGCAAAATGCAGCAATACAATTTGGTCTTTTGAGAATGATCCTTGGCTGTTGATGGAATCCATGAAAATAATTCTTTTCTTTTCTGTTAAATTTTTAAATTATTAGTTTAATACACTAGTTGAAATCTGATTTCTAGTCCAGAAAAGTTTTCACTGAAGAAGATTCAAAAGTAGAACTCGAGGAAGAAGAGAAAATTGGCCTAGCAAACCTAGACTCCAACTTCAAATAAAATTGTTTTCTGAGAAGTTTACTAAAGTTAGTTAAAAGGTTCAATTTGCCTAAACTTACCTGAAGGAATGAACATTGCAACTGATTATTTGACTCAGAAAGATAAAATAACACCCTAAAAGTAAAATTTGCCAATGAACATGAACTTTTTTTCACAATTCTGTATGACAGGGATGGAGTTAGTGGTATATGCAATGAGAATGAATGGTTAGAAAATTTTTCTCATTGTGTTTCATGAGAATAGATGTTTGAATAGTTGGCCCACGACTCGTACACACCCCTCCCTCCCACTCCCAATTTGCGTGACATTTTAATGAGACTCTTTAATTATCAATGAAAGTGCGGCAATTAAGGATTCTCATGTTAACATATGAGAAAGGATGATGTCATTAATGGTGTGTTACAACAAACTGGATTCTGGACAAACCATGGCAGGTGTCATTGGTTCAGAAGCTGTCTTTCAATTCAAGTCACAGGTATGATGACATTATCTGCTATTTCAGCCTGTTAGCCCAAACAGGTCCTTGTTAAACGGTTGCCTATGTGAATTTTCTTGCAATTTTAATGAGGTAAAGGGAGTCAACTTCTTTTTTACAAATTCAAGGTAAGTTTACCACAGATCGTAAACCTTATTATCTACCTCAAGATCATGTGTCTCAGTGGGGATTCTAGTACTCTTAATGCTCTTTAATTTTGTGTTCCATAGTTATCATCTTTTTATAGATCTTGGTTGGCTGCAGTTTAAACTTTAAAATGTTAGCCTCTATAAATTGAGATTTATTCTATGATATTTATCAGTTTCCTGACCTATCAAATGAAAAATATTTATCAGTTTCTGTTTTCGTCAGCTTATTACAACTTCTCAAAGAATCCAAACCTAAGAAGGGATTGGAAAGGAAGAAAAAATTTATTTACCACATTTCACCTTCTCTTTATTACAGTTTCGCCCAACCATGGAAGGTCGTCGATCTGTTAAATGCATTGCCCAACTTTTTGTTTTCCTACTTTTTTTTGTCATTGTGCTATGCAGCTTTGCCCATAGGCCTTACGTTTTTCCTCCACACAACTGCTTTCAGCTCCCATGTCTGCAAAGAACTGAATACCAACATTATGGACTTGAACAAGAAAAGAAAATTACAGGCTGAGCTATTGGACTTGCCTTCACCAAAGCATAAATGCTGGGGGCGAAGCTTTAGTTCTCAAATTTTCCACCCACTTGATGAGAACACAAAAATATTTGACTTGCATACTCCAATAATTGAGGAAGAAACAGATGGAGAAACCCTAGATGATAGATCCGAGCCCGACTCAGCAAAAGATAGCAATAGCTTTGCTGGAGATTCGGACTCTATCATTTCTGTGTATGGTGAAGCTAAATTTGAACCAGAGTGTGAAAAAACATGGCCATACAGTCACCTTTACTGCTCATCTGTTAACTGGGGGGACAACAGTTCTGGAGATAACCTTTACTCTTTGAAAAGCACAAGAATGATACCAGATCTTAGCAAAGATAAACCGACATGTGTCACAGGAGAACATAATCCACTACTATTTCAAAACCTTGAGGAGCAGCTTCTGGAATTTGGGAACAATGTAGATTTCATGAGCTCGGAATATGGAGATGAGATTATTGAGCACTCCACAGATAAGGAACTTGCAGATATGCCATATGTCAGTGGGATGACGCCAAATAATTATGTCCTTTCATCTGGAAGGTGGAGTGTAAACCAAGGTAATTTACATATGACATCGAACAAATTTGCACAAAGAGGGGATGATAAAAAAATGCCATGCCATTTGTGACTTGCAAGTGCAAGGTGGGGTCGGACCATCCCATCTCCTTCCTATCCTTCATTGTTGCTAATCTTTTATTTGCATTCTGTGCCATACTACTGTTCCTTCCAATCATTTGCTAAATAGGAAACACTGATTTTTTAATGCAGATGCTCAAATTGGAACAAGGAAGCCTACCATTGACCAAGAATTTGAGCAGTATTTTTCGATGCTAATGCTGTAATAGAGATTGCTTAAATTTAAGTAGTTAAAAATGTATATTTTGCATACTTGCGTTGTATGTACTATTTTGTGGCTCATGAAAAATGTTAACTCAGCTCCCTTGTATTTTGTTCCAAATAATCTTTTGCTCAGAAAATTATCATAACTTTATGTGTTGCTTTGCGTTCCTTTTCTTGAGTTGTCTTGGATTCTAGTCTCGCCTCATTATTTTTTGGGGTGATCATGTGTGTGCGTTGTTTTAAGGGGACCATGGGTTGGTCATAAGGATGCCCCTAAAAACAGATTGGATATCATGGGCTCAAACCACAGGACTATCCCACCTTGCCCCTTTGCAGGGCAGGTGTCTTCCTTCTAAAGCTGAATATGCTTCAGGCTGTGGACATGCTTGATTGGCTGGGACTCCTGAAGATATTAGGTCATCTGTATCCTGCACATATTTTTGCTTCTTTATTATTATATTTTTTTCTGGCTCATTCTAACTGTTAGATGACCAGCATTCATTCTTTTTATTACTATGTTAATTTGACAAGATGGTCAACTCTTCTTATTTGGATTATTCTTTATCTATCATGTTGGCTAGTGCTCTGCCTCAGAAATTCTGCTGGAACACTATCCATGATAGTTGATTGATGACACAGCTCAATGTTGCTGTCCACCCTCCAATAACATGGTACTAGACAAGCGGTCTTTAAATCCTAGCGAAGTCAAGTCCAAGGTAAGGAGCTCTGCATGTGCGTGTAAGCAACTTATGTTGCTCCTTTACTAATGTACCTCCTCTTATGTTTATTCTTCTAGCTTGAGTTTATTATTTGGTCAACTGGAATGAAAAAGAAATACCAAACCAGCTCATGCACCTTGTTACTGTTGGTTGCCATCATAGATTTAATTCGCTAATCCTCCTTTCTGTATTTGTTACTGAGCTCCCATATATATCTGGAATTGACTGGGTACTAAACTACTTCTTGTACAAGTAAGTTTTGTAGATCTGATCACCATGATAGCTCAATGTTGCTGCCCACTCTCCGATAACATGGCACGAATCAAGTGATCATTAAACTTAAGTCCAAGGTAAGAAGCTCTGCACATGTGTGTGGGCAACTAATGTTGCTTCTTTTTTAATGTATATCTTCCTATGTTTATTCTTGTAGCTCAAGTTTATTATTTTGTGAAAATCAATGAAAAAAGGCCTAACCCATCTGGTCTTGTTCTCGCTCATTCCAACTGCCTTATCCTGCTGATGTACCTTGTTAATGCTGGTCATGATCCAAGATTTAATTGCTAATCCTCCTTTCTGCATTAGTTGCTACAAGTTCCCACATATATACCTGGAATTGATTGAATACTGAACTAGCTTCTTCCATACAAAGGTTTCTGTAGATCTGATCATCATCATGGTTGATTTTTATTTACACTATCATAATTTTTTTTTTTTGATAGGTATTTAGTCATTGAATCTTCTTACTCTTGATGCCAACAGCCACCAACCTTGATGCATCAAGTATGTGCTATTAGGGATGAATCTGTCGTAACGCTCATGTTCCCATTCATTCTGCCCTTTTATTACTGACCAATGCATCATTGATTTCTGCAGGGTGGTTGTTGATTTGGAATAGATTATATTCACTGACAATCCTTCAAATTTGTGTAATTGCATTGACCTCATTCAGGTACTTTTTTATGACTTTCAATAGCACTCTTATTAGCTCTCTGAAATTGGGACATGACCATCCACAAAATTGAAGTTTTTTTAAATTTACTACTCAAATCCTAGACCTGCATGCTTGAAACATTTTTTGGCACAGACTATCTCAAAGAAACTCCAACCATTGTTAGGTTGGAGGAGAGCAACTCTCAATGCTTATGTATTTGGTTAGAAGCAAAATGATTCAAGGAAAGGAAACTATTCATAGGATGATCGAACTTTGGTGGGTGAAACCGTACCTTGTGATTCTCATTCATGAAATTTATAAATGCAATGGTTCCTCAGAGCAGCTCCACTCTCCCTTTCAGCCAACCAACAAATTTGGCAAACAAGGGCTAGAGTTACTGCTCTCCTTATCAGGCACACAGCAAAAAAAATATAATTATTATGATTCAAAATGTAGATAGTAGAGATACTCAAAGTCAACATTTGGGGAGATCAGTGGGTGGGGGTGGTAACTTCTGATTGGGTTGCTGTCCATCCAGTACGATCCATGCCATCCTCAAGCCCCAGCTTGTGTGGACATCCAAGTGGCAGTGCATGAACCATACACCTGTTCACATTTGAGTGCCAACCATATGATACAAACGCATATACTAAAAACTAAAGAATAATCAAAGTTTGTTTCATGTGTGTTAGGCAGTGTGCTTTTGATATTATTTAACCAACAGAGATCTTTGCAGAGCCTCCGATGTAATACGTACCTGGGTTGTCAGCTTGGAAGCGAATGGCGACCCAACCACCGGCAGGAACTCCAAAGGTATTCCTTTCAACCGGGTCGATTAGATTGAAGTTGGCAGGATCCTTGTTTGGGTCATAGTTGCCAATCCCTTGGCCGACCACATAGAAATTGTAACCATGAAGGTGCAGAGGATGACTCTCAGCGCCACTAATGGAAGTGTCACCATCACCAACCACTGGTGTTGAACGGGAGCACTACCACTCGGGTACCATTGCTCACATTGGTGTTGTTTGGTGGTGTTCCCGTATAGTTGAAGGGCACTGGTGGGTATGTTGGAAAATCAGTGGTGTAAACACCGTTCTGCCCAAAGAAGTAGGCTTGCAGGATAGACACTGATGGAAGTGCGAAAGAGATGTTGTTGACTGAAGCTGAAAATTTGGTGCCATTATTGGGTCCTTGGCAGGTCATGTTTTTAGGACATGGGACGGTCCCAAGTCCAACAGTGAAGAAAAATCGCTTCTCCACAGTTTGGGGGACGTTGGCAGGGAATTTAGCAGTAGCCAAGCTCCGAAATTTCCTGGTATAGTTGGTGACAAAGCCGGTGGCATTGGGATTGACAGGTGGTGGGTGTGAGGAGGAAGGATTGTTTTGAGAGGAGGAAGAGGGAGCTTTGTTGGGTGGACGTATTCCAGAATGCCGGCGGTTGTGGAATTGTCAAAGGTGCCTTGGCCAGTGAAGTAAGACCTTGGCCATGAGAAGGTGGATTAGGGAAAGTGAGGTTTGGTCTTGAGGAGGACATTGGTGGTTTGGCCTGGAGTGATGAGAAGTACGTCGGTGTCAAAAGGTTTGACATAACTAGCATCGCCTTCAACTACCGTGAGGGTGTGGTTGGCTATGCTGAAGAAAAGTTCGTCGTTGAGTGCAGCGTTGATCAAACGGAGGAGGTACGTCTTTCCTGGTTTAACCTTCAGCTTGTATGTGTCTGCCCAAACTCATCAAACAACACCATAACACCCTGTCAAAAAATCTTATTCCGTCTCTGTCATCCACTTCTTTCTTTAGTTCGCTTTTCAAAATCATTTTGGTGCATGCAAGTTTTTGATTGATTTACTAAAATGTTTTTTAAGTTCTATATATACTATAAAAGCGTGTCATTTGAATCTTCATTTTCTTTTCTTTTCTTTTTAAAAATATAGTTAGGAGGGCTGTTCACTACAGTTTCTATCATGAAAATGCCATAAAAATACCATTGAAACAGTTGCGCACCTTTGGATTTGGAGGAACAATTGTACAGAGGACCTGGAAGACCGTTGGTGTGCGCATCTGAACATTTGGGCCTCCTCCCGTCTGCAGGGCCTGGCTGATCACTGCCTCGGGTCTGCATTCCACCACTCCCCTGTATGTATCCCATCCCCCATGTCTCAACATAAATTACATAATACATTAATAAATAACATGTGTAAGCAGCTAAAACTTAACGGTTTAAAACGGCGGGTTACCAAAAATAATCGGGACTTCCTTGTGGGGTTTAGGGAATGGGTAAGACTCCTTGCTTGTGGGGAGTATGATGATAGGACCATAAAGCGTAGCTCTCAGCCATGAGATGTGACATATACAGGAGAGTTCCTCTCTGCCCTGTGATGTGGTGAGATTGTAGGTGTATGTCGTTGCTGTATTGGGCACTGTGTCACATACGCCGGTCCATCTGCCCAACCACTCCGAAGCTGACGAATACCATGCCTACGCCCGCCGCCCGTCATGCAGCCACATGATATCAAATAACATTAATATTTACGATTAGTACTTAAGTATTATTTAGTATTAAAATTACTAAATTTAGTGGATAGAACCATACCAATGAATGGTAACATTATTGGAGACTTTATTAACCACCTTAACCACCACCCTATCACCTTCCCTTGCCACAATGGGAGGACCTGGATAACGTCCATTCACGCTTATAATGCTCTTGGTCTGGCACAGCCTTGTCACATTGTGCAGCGTAATCTAGCATCCATACATTCATCAAACCACATTAATTAAAAAATTTTATATATAAGAAAAAAGGCTTAAACACAATTCAGCAATACGCATTCTTGCATGCTTAGAATTTGGAGTGCACCTACATTGAATGTGTAGTGCCTGGTCACGGCTGCTGCGAACTCCGGCAATCCCGATAAAACCAAGAAACCAAATACGAGAGCTGCCATTGAAGCAGATGGAGGAAGACGAGACCAACCCATCTCTGTGTCTCCCGATCGGATGAGAGAGTATTGAATTGAAGAGGTAATCGAGGTCAGAAATAAATTAATGAGTGTGGAGTTGTGGGATACAGAATGAGGTAAAATATATAGAGGTGAAATTAGGTGTTAAGACGATGATGAAGAAGTAAGCTTCATGGGGATAAACGTTCACTGTTGATATTGTCTGTCGGCTCCGCATCGCTGTTGGTCAAGCTGAATTTTAGAGTGTTGACAAAGTAACATTTTTCTTCTCTTCTACTGTCAAAACTTTGATTACTAAAATGACATTTATATTTCCAACTTCTTAGCAACAAATACTCAAGGCGACCAAGATCGGAGGGCTTGAAATCACCAAAACATCCTTGCACACAATTTCCCATTGTTGGTTGAATGTCATGCGTATTTGTTTTTGAGTGCGCTGATAAAAATTTTCCTGTCCGAATTCAAAGGAGTTGTGGGGTGGGTGCCAAATTCCTTGCCATTAAACTTCCTTGAATCTTGGAGGTATGCTGTTGTAGTCCAACCTACAAAGATTGACTATGAGTCAATTCAGAAATAGATCACTAGGACTTTGTTATTTGCTTTTTTCCAAAGGGCGACAATAATGACTCACATATAACATTCAATACACGACCTAAATTTCAGGATTCAGACAAAATTTGGTTAATTAATTAATAATGGATATTACTATAAATATTATAAGTTATCGATTAAAAAGTTATGATAGGGATGAGCTTATAAGGTTGTGTATAATATTATAAGAAATTGTATAAAGATATTAGAAAAGTGGAAGATATCCAGTGGAACAAGGGATTCACCGGTTCAATGTATAAAGAAAAGGAATAAGAAAATATGAAATGTTTTGCAAACCCAATCATATGTAGTTCCATCCTTTGTAACATTCTCTCAGTCTAGTGGAAAAATCCTCTCATTTCGAGGATGTAAACATGATTAATCAAACCATGTTAAAGCCAACTTCTTGTATCTTTGTGTAAATTATTTTATATTAGTGTTATTGTTAGATTTGAGATTGTTCATATTTTATCTCAAAGGGTTTTACAAGAAGATAACTACTTTGAGATTAAAACTTGATGAAAATTTGTTGAACCAAGAAGTAGTTCAAACTAAGACAATCCTGTGTTGCAAGGACGTGTCAGACATGAGATGTCATTTGAAATGAAACAGTCGTAGGACACCGTGGTCTGCTTGGCTATGAGGCCAAGGGCAGGGAGTTACTACTCAATGGGTTTGGGATACATTTAGTGATGAATAAAAGATCGAATCCTGAGAAAATCCAAATGTTTAAGCCGTCAAACTATAATTAGAAACTTTTTAGGATTCTATTTTGATGACGATACTTGATTAGTAAATTTCCTATTTCCATTGTGATGACTTAAAGGAAAGAACATAAAATATAAGGTAATGTTGGAATCATATTAGGATAATGATCCACCCTTATCTAGTCTTCTAAGACCGAATCCATAAGGCTATAAATTCGGGTTTGGAAGATGCTTGGTATGAGAATTTAGGGCTTGAGCTTGAAGAGAAGGCAATGAAGTCCGAATGTGTTGAAGAAGTGTGGAGTGCAAATAATCAGTTGAGGTATTGCACGTTTAAAGTATTTTATCTTGTGTGAAAAATGGTAGTGTACTTTATTTTCTTCATCTTATATTAATGTAATGTGGGTATGCATGTGTGATGTTGTAGAGAGAGGAATGAAGAAAGTTAATTCTGAATTTCATTATGAGTGATTAGGTTTCAAGAAGGATCTAGAGAGGGACTCTCACACCACATAAGATTAATTGTAAACTTTGAATAAGATAAGTTGATATTCTTGCATCCAGGCATAGTCCCGAGGACATAGGTAGGTTATCGAACCACATAAAAGATTATATGCGTTTTTACTTTATTACAAATATATTACATCTGTTCTATACACTCTAAAACCCATAGGAGAAGTTCAGTGTGACTTGGAACACACACTTATATATGTGAGTTATGAAATTAATATTATTTGGATTAAAGCTTTTGTTGACACTACAATTAGTTTATTAGATTAAAGAAAACATTTGTAAGCTATATGATTTCAGGTTATTAAAGTTATGAACTTTTCTAAACAGCCAATACAGTGGGTCAAGTTGAAAATCGCTTAGTTGCTTATGAAGTAGAAGCATTTAATTTGCCCCTCTTCCACGCATGCAGTTTGATGATGAACAAATTAAATGGAAACATGCGCTGTTTTCTCTTGATTTGTTAATGGAGGCAAGTAATTGGGTATGTTTTGATAAACTTATAGAAATTAGTTAAATTACGATTTTATATAATGACAGCTAATTTTGGTTGACTTGACCCATAATTCAAAAAAAAAAAGGGATGCCGGATTTACAGATGGCAATCATGGGATTACAAATCCCGTACGAACACAGATCCTTTATTACCATTTCAGCATGGTGTAAGGTTGGAAAGATCCATTCAACAAACATGGCATTGCGACGTTTTATCTTCTCAGCTCCATCCAAAAACAGAGTAGAGGAGGGAGATAGCTGAAAATAAGATTAGCCCAGCTTGTCAGGGCTGGGTGGTTGCAGGACGTTGTATCATGGCATTCAAGGATTTTTCCATTAACGGAACGGAAGCCACCGTAAGAGACAACAGCTTCTGGGAGGAGCACAGCCCGGCGGTTGCAGGGACGGATGTTTCTTTCAATTCCCCTTAGGAGAGTTTTCCTACTTTAATTTCTTAGCTCTCAGGGGCTTCGCAGCTAAATAATATTGTACAATATATTTGTAACCCTTTTGTTTTATAATTATGTGGATCTTAATCGATTTGTCCCGTCACATAGGATTAATTACAAAGGCAAAGTTAATATCGGGTTCGCATGATAGCACTGGCGGCTAGTAATAATCGTTAAGTTAAGCGCCGAGACATTAGGCCGATCAGAAATATCGATTAGGTTTTACAATAATTATTATTCCTCATATGACTATGATTGCTGATGTTATTATATGAATGTGTCTCATTCACCATAACCATCACAAACCAGTATGAAAATTCCATCGGATGTTTACGGTTGGTGAAGTCCCTTTATGACAACCTGAAGGCTTGGGAGGATGTGCCATCCCAATCAATAATACACTACGTAAACCAACCCCTCTGGACCCATTCTTTTAAATTGTAAGGACGAGAGACATGCGCAAGAGATTATGTCATCACTCATATGAGACTGACCCAGCTACAGGCTATATGGAGACAACCCCCTCTGGCCTATTTCATAAAATGACAAAACAAGCAATGAATTAATTGTTGATTTTATAACTTATGCATTGAAAATATTCCAAGCACCTCGATTCTGCCTCTGCTATCTTGATAGTTCAAAGGTCACTAATATTTCCTAACCCCATGGCTGAGGGGCTAAATATTTGAGTGCTTTTATCTTAAGGCATCCTTCGATTAGATTTTATTTGTTGATAAAAAAAATTAGATACAGTACTTGTATTTTTATTAAGGGAGTTGGATATTCAAAGTTTAATAATGTTGATCAAGATTGATATTAATTAGATGGAATGAGTTTATGAGTTTACTGATATTAGGAAAAACCCAGTTTGGAACTGAAAGTATTAAGAAAAAATAACAGTAGAAAAGTATAATGGAAAGAAAAATTATGAAAAATAAAATAAAAAAAGCTTAAATTTAATAAGTTAATTCGAATACTTTATCAATATTTTTTCTTTTCTAATACTTTTTGAGTTCTAAATTGAGCCTAGATTCATTATAACATTTTTGTCCTTCGAAACACAACAATGACGCGGAAGCAATCACCGGTTTACACCTATCAACCATTTAAATAACTTGAAAGCAAAGTAAAATAATAATAATAATAAGAAAAATAAGTTATATGTGAAATATACTGCCCATTTGTTCATTTATGTGCTTGAAATTTATAGCTCTATAGTTTGCTCATTGAATCCCCGGATGGATTAGGTGAATTTTAAGTTAAATAATTAAAAAAGTAAGAAAATAACAAATTGAATGTACAATGATATTTTTACTTCATAAGACATTTTTTATATATAATGAAGTATATATTAAAAAAAATAGAAAAACATACAAATTTAAGTGAAAACTACAAATAAGAAAAACTATAAATAAGGAGGTAGAAATTTATTATACAAAAGATTGTATTAGAATGTCTGAAATTTCAAATTAATATTTATTCTTTTGTAAAGAATATTTTATATGATAATTCATAGTTGTTATTACTTATAAAATAAGAGAAGTTATTAATACATTCTTATAAATATTCACTAGGCCATGAGGAAAAATGTATGTGAAATAGATAGACATAGCTAGTATATGGTGTGTGCAAGATGCTTGGTTTTAAGGATTATGAATATTGTGAGGTATTTTCTTGTTATTATGGGTATCCTAAGGTTTTGTGATTTTGTGATTTAAGTCATTCTTGATATTATCACTTGTCTTGTACTCCGAATTTCAAAATAGTGAAAAATTTTCTTTCATCCGTAGATGTAAGTGCGATTGATTGAATCACATTAAAACTCTTATGCACATTTATGTTGATTTTTTTATCTTTGTATTCTTAAATTAATATTATCATGCATAAAAGCTTTTCTTGGTTAACATATTGAGTATAAAGAGAAATATTTTAGGAGGAACTTTGTTTGTTTATTGTTTTTTAAAAAAACATTTTATCGTAAAAAGCAAGAAAAATAAAACATATATGAAAAACATGTAGTTTTTTTTTGAAAACATAAAAACAAAAATACTAAATTTAAAGAATAGAGAAGAGTTTTCGGATAACACATTTTTAGTATTCTTTGTGTTTTCAAAAATCATTCTTAAGAACATTTTTCAAAAACATGAACAAAATATTAATCAAAGGAATATTGCTATGAGGCTCTACACTTTCACACTTTTTGACATTTACCCCTTATACTTTAAAATGATCAAACTAACCCCTACACTATCCAAAATGTAAATAGTCATTTCTAATGGTTGTGGTAATCGATCGTTATCTATCCTTCTACCCCGTTATCTACCTTTCAAACTTAATCCCCCTACACTTTCACTTTTGTTCACATTTATTTTATTTAAAAAAATAACTTAAAATAAATTATTTATCATTATAATTTTATTTTTATTTTTATTTTATAAATTTTAGAATATTATACAAATATTGAATAAATTAAAAATATATTTAAAAAAAATAGGTTAGATACAATAATAATTTTTATTCAAATATTTATTTTCTGAAAATTTAGATAAAAATTATTTTTGGTAAATAATATATGAATTTAAGCATGTATAATAAGGATAATTTTTCTCATGGTATTTATTTTTAATTATTTTTAAACTATAACTGAAAATTATTTATAATAGTAATTTTTGTATGATATTGTAGACCCCACATTTTTTGCTATTATGTGCTCCCCACTTAAAAGTCGAGACTCGTTTATATTTTTGAAAAACCATTTTAAAAATGGTTTGAAGTCGTCACTTATTTTTGTTTTATTTTAAAAAGGGGAAAACAAAATAAAAAGAAAAAAAAACTTAAATATGACTCATGATAAGAAAATCACAGTTGGAAAAGAATAAATTAAGTCCGTCGGGTTACTTATCAGGAAGGTACAATGGACGCGTAGCATCCCTCTAAACACCTAAAGTTAAGTCTTTCTTATATTAAGGAAAATGAGCTTCTTGTCATTAATGAATGCAGATAACTGACAATGATACAAACATATAAGATATATATAAATAAATAATCAGGCAAAGTCACATGAAAAAAAATGTTTCACTGACTGACGTGTATGAAGCTTATTTATCGATTATAAAATAATGTTAGTCTGATAACAAATACAAATATTGACGTTGATTAGGGTAGTTTATAGATCATATGTTAAATTATTTGTTAAGAAATTTCTGTGAATGTGGAACCCTACCCAAAACTATTAATTTATTATACGAATTAATCTCACAAGATTCAAATTTATAGAATTGTTAAATTAATCATTTGTTTGAATTTTTTAACTTTGATTTAAAATTGAAAATTTGAAAATTGAAAGTTTGAGATGAAGTTTTGGAAGTGGGGATTTATAAATAAAATCTTAAATTTGAAATTTTAAATCGAAGATTTTGAATTGAATTTTAAATTAGGAAATTGAATTTTGGAATTGAGACCATGCATTTTAGAAATTGGGTGAAAATTTGAAAATTTGAAATTTGAGACGAAGTTGAAATTGGAACTTGAGAGGGTGAAATTTGAAATTATTACACTAGAATTTGAATTTTAGAATTGACTTGAATTTTAAAAATTGTGAATTTTGGAAAAAAATATTATTTTTATTTAGAAAAAAATTGGTTTAAGAAATTTGGAAAATAAACAAATAAATAAAACATAAGAGAGAAGTTAGCATAGTCGTGAGGTTGTTTACTCTCACATTAAATGTTAGGGGTTTAAGAATAAAAAGATGTGATTTTATTTAATTTCTTATTTTCCTTATAAATAATAGAGTGATATGATGTAATTTAAAAAAAAGTAATAAATTATAGGTTTAGTGTATGTGTAAGTGAGTGAGAGTGATGGTGTGTGTGAGGGTACATGAGAGTGTGTAAGGGTGAATGGGAGGTGATAGTATGAGTAAGGGTACATGAGAAAGTGTGTGGGTGAAGCTTTTGAACTTTAAGTGGATAGGTTCGCCAATTGTGGGCTCAAAAGTTAATGGGTTGGGGCTTGATTTGGGTTTAGGTGAATGGATTTGAGCTTAATTAAATGGGCCTTGAGAGGTTCAGTTAATGGAAAATGGCTATTTGGGCAAGAATGGTAGGTGATGGGCTAGCTTAAAAAGAGTGACTCATGGGCTAATGGGCTCACAATCAATTAAGGTGATAAATAAATTAAAAAAATAAAAATAAAGTAAAACATACGGATGGTTGAAATAGTCATATTACATGAAAGTAATAATAAATGAAATCAATTAATAAATAATGATAAAAAAGATAAATAAGGAAAGAGATATTACATGGATTCAATGGAATTTATTGAAGAAAATAATAAGTTATGTAATCCGAAATATGTAAGGATGGGGAAGCAAGCTGCAAATAAATCAAATGAGGTAGAATAATAAATAATGTTATCAGCATTAAAAATATAAGACAATAATGACACGATTTAAAAATAATAATAATAATAATAATCCGTAACAATAAATACGAGACATGGATTTTATACATGAAAGTTTGGGAGCCTTTAACACCGCTAAAATACATAAAACTAGACATTTATATAATTACAACCAACTACAAGATCAAAAATATATTTATATAAAAAAAACCTTAACAATAAATACAAAACATGATTTCAATTTCATCGGGGTACATTTAACATGACAATTGCACATGCAAATTAATTGTAAGGATTTAGGGTACATTAAATGTAACAAAACATAAACAAGTTATTATGAGGAATTACATGCAAACTAATTGGAAATATTAAGTTTATAAGAAGATGTGCAAATAATAAATGTACTTAAATGAAAATATGTGAAGAAAGAAAAAAAAATTATTCACGAGGATTATAAAAAGCATGAAATCTGGGTATGTAAGCCTGGGAATAATGTAGGAATTAGATATTTAAAGGAAAAAGAAGCAAAGAAAAAGAAAAAAGAGAAAAAAAGTAGTAAAACGAATTTAAATGACCTGAACTAGATTGAAATTCAAAAATTGGAATCTAGGTACAATTTTCCAAGAGGATCAAGCATTGCCGTTGAATGATTGAATCTTGTATGAGTTGCAAGACTTGGTGGGTATAAAATTAAGGTCGAGGAATACTTTCAAAGAAAAGTTGATCATTCTTCCTAATCAACCACCATCATTTCAAATCACCAAGGCACACAGCCCGATGCATTCTTGGAACTCCAAGCCTCTAAATCCAAATGTTACACCAATTCACCATCTATATTACCAATACACCAACCCAATATAAAACTGCTACAAAAATACATTAACTT
The DNA here is from genome assembly GCA_016808115.1 of Tetrastigma voinierianum. Classification (NCBI taxonomy): domain Eukaryota; kingdom Viridiplantae; phylum Streptophyta; class Magnoliopsida; order Vitales; family Vitaceae; genus Tetrastigma; species Tetrastigma voinierianum. Next base: position 22,641 of record JAEQBH010005931.1, on the reverse strand, counting down.
CTGTTTATATTAAAAATAAAATTTTGGATCCAAATGGTATTTGAATATTTGTTGGGCCCAAGGGGTAGTGGAATAGATCGAATTGATATATTAAACTCAAACCGAACCTAACCCGGTCCAAAAAAGCCCAAGACTTTGATTGATGCCCATTGTTAGAATATAATTGGATCTGTATTAAAGAATAGTTCTTCTCATTGTTTACAACTTATATGTTATAACCTGCTCCTCAAGGAGGAAGGGGACAAGTATTTATAGATCTAGAAGGAAGGTCTAGAAGCATGAAAACAAAAAAGATAAACAGAGTCACACGGATTGCATGACTTCACACCACATATCTGATGTTGTTACATGGGTAAGTATAAGGTGTATCTCAGGTGTAGCATACACAGTAGCATTAGCTGAATCTTGGAAGCTCTCCTTTTTATGAAGGGTTCGAGGATATTTATGGAATATTTCAATTTGTCGTAGTAAGTAATTCGAATGGTGAGACTTTTTCTCTGAAGTCGTAGCGTAATGAAAGCGTGAATTGATTATTGTTAGTGGATAAATGACTTGGGGAACAAGACTCTAGTGGATGTGTGAGCAATTATTGGAGAATGTGGAATGAAACAATTATTCAGAATGCCTATAAAGGAAGAGCCAGACTTCGGAGAAAGCCGTGGCAAAATCGATCATCCTTGACACTTAATAGAGCATTTTAAATTTTTCTTATAGTTTTATATAAGTTAAATGACAAATATTCCAGGATTCTGTAGCTTATTTATTTCTAAGTATTTGTTTTCAAAGCTTTTTCATCTTGGCAATTGCATTTCAATCGATTCTATAATGAAATTTACTACTTTTCAAACTTTGTTAATACAATTTTTGACTTTGATACATTCGCGTTCGCGTTTTCCGCAAAGCATAGAGGAAGCATCCAAATGAACTAAGGAATCCATTTTTCGCTTGAGTAGAAGTTAGATTCGACTTCGTTTCAGTTCGAAAATACTATAATTTCTTGGCACACCCGCGTATTCAACAATTCCCATGCTTTTGTATGTTCTGGACCAAAATAAAGCATAAACATATTTTTGGCACGCCCGGTGGGACACATCTTTATGGAACATCGATACATTTTTTTTTGTTTTGTATGTTTAGTTGTGCATATTCCATGGTGGGATACGCAATTTGCTGAAGAATGCCACCAAAATTGAGGAGTAAGACAAGTGTAGAGTCCTTGGACTCAGGATCTGATGTTGTAAAAACAACATAGGAAGGAAGAGTTCCAGCCTAGGTGGAACAAATAGAGAACTTGATAAATTCTCCAATGCAACCTCATGGGAATCCATCCAACAACCCAATTGAACAAGTGGAAGGAAGAGGTGTAGGTAAGATGGATGTGCCTATCCTTTTCTCTCTTAATTCTAATGAATTTCAGGCTCTTGTGCAAGAATTAAAGAGCCAACGAGTGATCATGACTGCCTTTATGGAAGAAATGAAGCAGAATCTCGATCAACACAGAACCTTAGAAAGAGAGGTAACGAAGGCGGGAAGTTGCTTTTAAGCCTAAGCGAATTTTCTAATGAACTCGGGCGTATTCTAATAATTGTTAAGTTAATGAATTATACATGCATTTTGAGTGTGTTTTCTTGCATTTGTATAACTTTCGAATGCTAAATTCACACCTATTCATCAATATTACTAATCCCCCATTATGCAATGTTTTTCTGCGGAATATGAAGGAAAAATCAAATGAGGCTGAATGACATGAAGCGGGAACGGCGAGAAAGCGGGAGAAGACCTCTCGGGTTCTTTAGGCTAGACTGACAACCGCTGGGAAAAGGCGACCACATCGAGAGAAGAAGATTTTATGTCTTCGCTAGGCAAAACACATTGAAATTTGGAACACAAATATTCCCATTTTTAGCCCAATCATTAGCCCATTTCCCGATGGTATATATATTAAATATGTAATAGACCTAAAAGAGAGGAAAGACTCGAGAAGAGGCGGCTACACTTCCATTTCTAAGGTTTTTCTCTGTAGGCTTAGTTTTCTAGGGTTTTTTAGTTTTACTTGATTTGAAATTGTATTGGAAGGTCATTTTGCTAGGGAGACTCTATATGATGGAATGAGTTTTGGACGAGATTGATTGCACATTTGTTTGTATTCCTTAACTCTCTTATTCTTAATTTTGATTATTTTATTTGAATTGCAAATATGATGTTTTGGAGTTTAAGGCTACCATGGTGGCTATGTTCTCCCTAATTTGGTTGTTGAAATTGAGGTGGTAGACTTAGGGCTTTATTGAATGATTTTTATGAATCCATGCTTGTGTTGAGTTGTATGTATGTGATTCCTTAATCTTCCAAGGCGAGTCTAACTGTTGTACGCTAGAGGGTGCGCTAAGACCCAGAGTTCAAGGGGTTCCAGAGTGACAATTGGAAGCGTCCCCTTAGGAATTGATTCCCGCCTCTAATGTCCCACAATTGTTAAAATCTAATTAACTTAATCAAAGAGTTCTAGGAAACTAGGAATACCTAGTACTAGGTGGATTTTATTAAGAGGGACATCATCCAACCTTATGTGACGATTGTAAGGACCGAAAGGAGATCGCTTGAAACATAACCCGGGATATTCTATTACAGGGACCGAAAGGAGACCAATAGAATTCCCAAGGACTGATTAGCCTTAGAACTAGAATCACATTATCTAACCTAGAAGGATCGAAAGCAGAATAGGAATGAGGTGTGAAAAATTAAGAGGAGACAAGAAAGTGTGAATCTCGTGACGTGTTCCTGTAAGAAGCAAGAATATTTTCTATTTCAATCTGTGATTTTATGTGTTGAGTCATAAAACCTAATTGTACTCAGATAATTGGCCCAGAGTTAATCATTAAAGTTTTCTTCTATTTCACTTTAATCATTTGGTTGATTTCCAATATTTAGGTTAGTTTAATTAGCTTAAGTCATGAAGAATCATCATCCCAATCACATCGCTAGAAAGTAGAATTTCTTTAGTAGTCAGGTACTTAATCCCATTTAAACCAATTTTTTCCCCTATAGGTTCGATACTTTAGTTTTAATTAAAAAAAGTCATTATATTACTTGTGATTCAGATAATTTGTAGATCAGTTGTTTTTATGCCAAAATTTATATACATGCAGAAAATAACCGAACAAATTTTCGTGCCATTTCCTGGGAAAGCAAGGTTTAGCGGTATGTATTAATATTCCAACAAAGAGACATTTGCCACTTCTAAGCAGAAAATCTTTTCTTGTAGAGTTTTATTTTATTTCTTATTTTCATAATGTTGTTTACACCTCGATTTTCTTATCCAACTCGATTGGTATCCAAACCTGTTTCTAAAAAGTAGATCGAACTCTGACTCTTTACCTTTTTTTTTTTAATGTAATCAAAATATCATATACATATCAAAGGAACTACCACCGAGTGGTGCCATCAAAGTATACACAATTACGAATCCCATTTACAACATAAAATCAGATTTTTACATTTACAAATCAGAGAAAGGAACCTACATGTAGTGAACCCCTACTAGTGTGTCGCCTAATAGTATGCGTGGAAGTTGACGCTCTTCAGACTCACACGGATTTGGGAACCTCAGTTAAGCTACTAGAGTGGAAACATATGTCTTATGCATATACAGCATTTAAATCATAAAACAATACCAAATATTTAATTGTCATGCATTCATATAATAAACTTATACAATTACTTAAGCTTATAACAAACTTATGCTTATTCGGATCTACCATCGGAGTTACAAAACTTATTACCCATTTACTACATAAAAATCATACTGCATTTATCTTATACTTGCCTTAACTTACACTGAGAGCGCCTAATTTATTCTTATCGGAACTTATACTCTATATAGCATGCGCATCTTATACCTATAGCAATATACTTATTCTTATTCGAACTTATACTTATAACATTCCGATCTTATACTTACTTAGATCTACACTCCACAAGAGAATTTATTCTTATTCCTCCGATCTCCCGTAGGACACTGTGCATTTATTCAAATTCTCATATACTAAGACGAACTTATACATATACTTAGATCTTGAGGTACTATCACGCACTCATACTTCTATCTATCATATAATCGGCGTCTGCAGCTCCTCGTAGGAGTTACGTAGCCAATACACTTTATACAAAGATACGATACACGTACCAGTACTTAGTGCACTAGCCTCATCTCCGTAGGAGCTCATGTGCACTTGCTTTATACCGAGGTACCCTTAGGGTACTGCAAAGATATTCATAAAAGTATATTGGTATTAACTTATCCTTATACCAAGCAAGTAACTTATACGCCTGTTCAAATGTCCTAAAAGACACATATTTGGTGTTTATATCAAATCTTATATATTTAATTAAAAAGTACCCATAGGTACTACTAACTTATAATTATATTTGAGTACTGTAGGTACATCGAGTTTATCCTTATCCCAGCTTATACTCTGAGATACCTTCGTAGGGTACTACGCAGAGATTAATCAGCTACGTAAGGTACCTGTGAGGTACTATAGAAATTAATCAGATACATAAGTACCCGTAGGTACTACAGAAATTAATCAGATACAGAAGTGCCCGTAGGTACTACAGAACTTATACTTATACAGAGATACTTTGTATCTTATACTTGTACTACATAGCATATCCTTGTCTTACGGATCTTATACTGGTATTACGGAGCTTATTCTTGTACTTCGGATCTTATTCTTGTGTATTTCTCGGAGCTATACTTGTATTACTGGATCTTATACTTGTCTTAAGGATCTTATACTTATGTTACGGAGCTTATACTTGTTCACTTTAACTTATACTTGTGTTACGCATCTTTTGTGCTCCGTATTACGAGACTTATTCTTATATTGGCTATAACTTATACTTATATTACGTAATCCTATACTTATATTACGTAACTTATACTTATATTACGTAACTTATAATTTATATTACTGGATATTAAGCAATTGTAGGTACTACGTATCAGATACAGTACCAGAGGTACATTCGCATTCTTACCATATTCATTTCTTCCTCTTGATTCTTTATTCAGTCTTATCATAACTCAAGTGGATTGCCTAGACCGGTAATACGGAATGAGTGTAACATACAACAAGACTGCGCACACTACAATACTAAGGTGTCGTAGCACGCCAGAGTGCCGAAACATCGACAGAGTGCCGTCAGACCAATCGTGAGAGGGACGAAGTACTAATGTGCCTACACGGTCGTAGAGTGCCGCTCACACCAATCATCCCAGAGTACCAAGTACCTATACGTGCCTCGCCCACGTGAGGCCAGGAGCGCCGTGAAGATTCGGGCACAGGAATGCCTTCGGGCACTCGATCATATATATGCATTGTCATTCAATATCCTGGCCTTTGTGCAAATACTCATACAATTATATGTGTTCTTCCGAGCTTATCATTTTATTCTCCTTTCTATACTCTCACATATCAATACGTATATTGCTATTTTTGTCATATTTATCTCTTTTCTTTATCACTTATTCCAGAATTGACTTTAACCAAGTAATTAGTACACTTGGTACATCAATTCAATTTTCAACAATATGTACCAAATGCCATTAAATATATATATAGAGGGGATTCTAATTCCTGAATGAGTTTTCCATAGAGTCCAAGAACATCAAACGGAGTCCTAACGGGCGGAGCTATGTTGCAAGACGTGCAAGAAAATCATGAACTTGCAAAGACTGTGAGTAGCAAAGAGTCTACTATCTTTGTCATTTTCGACTTATTATAAGCTCACTATTGTCAAGCTATATATGGATTGATTCTCAGACCTCAAAGGGCTTTCCATAGAGTCCAAGAACACTCCAAAACAGTCCTGACGCTGGGCTATGGTCAGTCCAAGTCTGAGGGTTGATGACAGCGGCTACGCCATACCGCAGGAATCCCCACGCCATAGCGCATCTTCGATGCACCCACCACGCACATGCAAGGCTTTCACGCCTGGCGTGTCAGAGAGCTCCTTGGCGCCTCCCCAGACACGCCGCTTTTGATCCGAACCATCCCGAACAACTATTCACCACCAAGATTATTCTCCCACCGAGGCTACAAAATGCCACAACATGGCATCAAACATGCCAAAAACACTGATAAACCATCCTATAAATCTAATACCAAAATCATACTCATTCTATACTTTCCATGGTTACGTAACTGTTTTCATCATTTGTTAATTCATTCATTCATGTATTCGCTATATTCATCACTGGTTCATTTTCAGATTCATCATTCATTTATTCATATCATTATCTAGTCATATATTCCGATTCTTTATCTAATTAGATTCTTCATTACGCCGATCGCTTCAAAAGCTATCCATAAAGTTCCAAATATCACCCCACAATTTCGGATTAAATCACATGGCCTGCCATTACCAAACAACTTCCATGCCATTAATACATGACTTTTTATTCAAAGTAAATTCCTTTACCTCGCCGAGTTTCCATTAAACTCAAGATTTTGGCGACCACGCCAGAACAAACGCGCCGATCAACTTTGCAGGTCTCTCGGTCCGACTCACCTTCGACCTCGCCGTGACGCCGTTGTGATCTCGCAAAATACCAAAACTTGCGATTCCTCACTTCTCTACTTTAACAGGCGAACCCGCGGTTTTTATCTCACGCTGCAGCCCCTCGTCGAGTGGATGAACTTTGTTCTCGGTCCGATTTAATTCCCGGCCAATCAAAACGACATATATTCGGCAGAAATACAAAATAAAAAATAAATTTTATCTTCTCTCACTTCCATTCTCGGATGTCCCCAAAAATGTTCTCTCTCATTTATATATATATATATATATATATATATATATATATATATATATATATATATAAAGCTTAAGGTGGGGACCACTATGCCCCATTCATCTATATCTCGATCAATTTTAACCAAACAATTTATTTCGTTCCTAAGCCAGCCTATTTATCTTAAATTGATATTCTTAACTATTTGACATTTTTCGGATTTTAAAAATCCTGCCAGTCCACTGACGTCCGGGTTTTCCTCAAATTCGCGAAAATCCGAACGTTTCATTCAAACGAAATTAGCATGAGTGACTAGATTTTCAGCGAGACGGTCCTTAAACGGTGATAATCGTTTTCATCCCAGACCTGTAAATTTTCCGCATTCTTTCCAAAGCCACAAAATTACCATTTTGCCATTTTTCATAAAATGTCATTTTCATAAAATGTCATTTTTTTCTAACTTAACATAATTTTAATCTTATGTTATACCCTAAACATGTTCGAAACCTGTGGTATATTTCGAGTGTTACAAAAATAATTTGTTTTGCTGTATTTAGTTTCTTGCTATGTTTTCTAGTGCGCTTCTTCATTTCAAGTACCAATCTTACATGCATAGAAAATCCAGCACTGAACTACTGTCGCTCAATCCTGAAATAGAAAGAACTTTGTTCAAAAGAAAGAAAGCAAAGTTGATAACATAGAAATGGAGTGACTGTAATGTTGATAGATTTAGTGAGACATTCGGACTATAATGAAAAACGCTGGTTTAGAGAACCGGTTATTTGTGAGATTGGCGCCCAATGATGAATAATAAAAGATTATTCAGAATTCATCATCAACCCATCGATGCCAATTTCGAAGTTAAAGTCAAAGATTAATCAACATGGTTCAAGAACATCAATTTGGGGTAAATTCTTCTGAGGATCCTGGTAATGGACACTTGTCAAATTCTTTCGCAAATCTGGTGGCACTCACAAAGATGAACTAAGTAGACCATAATGTCATCAAGATGAAGCTTATTCTCGTAAGGGATAATGCAAGAAATTAGTTCAACACCTGATGCCTGCCCGGGAGCAAACACTGGGACTCTTTGAGATATTCTTGACTAAGTTCTTCTTGTCATAATCAACTTCAATAATCTAAAGTTTTAAATCACCATTTCACAAAGTGATCAAGAGAAACGCTGTAAGGATGCATGGGATGATTCAAAGAGTTGTTAAGAAGATGCCCATATATCGGTATGAGCCGAAAAAGCTCAAGTGCAGATTTTATAATTTGGTCTCAACTACTTAATAAGGGCATATAGTCAGATGCGCAGCGATGTGGAGGTTCCTTTACTTCATGAAAACGTGACGAGAAGCCAATGTGATGTTTAAAGAATGGGTTAAAAACAACTACCAACCTCCTTCAGAGTAGGTGACGTGAAGGCAAGGAGAAACAATGAAATCTATAGAATATCATTCTAGATGCAAAGCTTGATGCTTTTACGCGCATCATTGAATCAATAAGCCCAAAGGAATCACTCGTGAGATTGCCTACATGCAATCGGCCACGCCCGGCCCCTGGCCCTACCCCGGATTGAGGATTCAACCGAGTTCGGGTGCTAGACCTCGTGGATCGACTCTTCTTTAACTAACTTTTTTTTTTTTTTTTTTAAAATCGACCGGTACTGCGGTATGGCCTACGCCTTATGGCCAATAATTCAAAATCATATCAAAAGAACTACCACCGTAGTGGTGTCCATCAAAATCTAGACACATATAACTGAGTCCCATTTACATATACAAAACTGAACTTTTACATTACAAATAAGAGCACAGAACCTACATGTGGCAGGAACCCTTCCCGTGTCAGCCCAAAGAAGATGGAAGTCTTCATGTCTTCCTCGTACCTACACTGACAGAAAACCCGTGCTAAGCTTTAACACGCTGAGCAGGAAACATTTCTTTTTATGCGTTAAACATACACGTATAACAAAGAACAGACTTAATATTCAAAAGATTCACATAACGAACTTATACACTACTAGCTTATACAATTATACTTATCACATTCGATCTTATACTTACTCGCATCTCCCAAGAGGAGTTACTGGCAAAGCTTATGCTTATTCGGGAGGTCCTTGCGGCGTACTCAGCCTTATATCTATTTCTGCACTCCCGCATGAGTTTAAGGTGACTTATGCTTATATAATAGGGTTTATACTTATACTACGGAGTTTACACTTATTCTGGGAGGTACTGTGAGGTACTATAAGTAAGTCGGAACAACCAGATCATACAGATACATGTCGTGCATGGGCATTAGTCCATAGCCTATATTTATCATAACAGATAATATTATATACTACTTTATCGATACGAGAGTACCCTCTTAGGTGGTACTACATCGACTTATAATTGTTTTATCGATACAAGAGTAATCATAGAACAAATTGACTTATACTTATTAGGATCTCTCCTGTAGGAGTTAAGAGTTACTTTGCGTGAACTTACACTTATACCGTATCGATGTTCATTCTGGACTCCCGTGAGCTATGACCTGGCTCCTTAAACTACTAGAGTTTATACTGTTCCCATACCCGTAGGTAATTAATGTAGATTGGCCATCGTGTAATGTACAGCAGAGCTTATTCTTGTCTTACTGATCTTATTTTGGTATTAATAACATGGTCTTACGGATCTTACAATTGTACATGAAACATAATTTGTCTTATTTGGATCTTATACATTTTTGTTATTTCTCAAAACAAAAAGTACCCGTAGGGTAACATGGCTGCATCTATTACCAAGGTCCTCGCCGTGCATTCATCGATTTACACTATCTACTGGGAATACGCGGTGAGTACTCTAGGTACTACAAAACTTGTACTTATATTACTGATACTTAAGGCCTCAAATTGTGAGTTTGTAATTTATTCGGGACATGTGAGTACCCGTAGAGGTACCATGATCTTAATCAAAGACAAGAGCACTAAGGTACTACAGAACTTAATCGTATCTGAGTACTCGAGGTACTACTGCACTGCGTAGACAGACTTAATTAGAGACGAACTTATTCAGAAACACAGAGCACCGTGAGGTACTATAGAATCAAATCAAAGACAGACTCAATCAATTAACTTATTCAAATAATAAGAGTACCCTTAGTACTGGCAGACTTATTCATAAGGTGACATAACTTATTCGACAAAGGAGGCCCTCGTGTAGGTACACAAATAATGTAACTTAGTCAACATGGGAGTACCCAGGTGATCACGGAACTCCATCGATCGAGCACCGTAGGTACTCTCCGTGACTAATCAAACAGAGTTAATCGTAGAGACAGGAGTACCCATAGTGTACTACAAAAACTAAATCGAGACGTAATGTAATCCTAATTAAATGTGTGAGTACCAGAGGCACTAATATGTAACATTTTTCAGATACAGGAGGCCCTAGGTACCACGCAGAGCTTAATCAGAGATCGAGTACCCTTTAGTACTACGTAAATTTATTCGTATACAGTGACTTAATATCAGAGGAGGTGAGTGCCCTAGAGAGGTACCACGTTAACTTATTCAAGATAAGAGTACCCTGTGAGGGTACTCAACATGTAACTTTTTCGGGAGACGGAGTACCCGTAGGTACTACAGGATTTTCAGACACAGAGTACCCCATAGTACTACAGACATGGCCAGACATGCTCAGATTCGCTACTCTATTTATTCAGTATCTTATCATATGTCCGTCTCGACTACCTGTATTCAATTATAAGAAATAAGTAGGACGCAAAGATACTAAGCACCCTGGTTGCACGATAAGATCGGGGTGCCATAGCACCACAAAAGTTAGGAGTACCGGCATCAACAGAGTGCCAGAGCACAAATCGGTGACGTGAGTGCCATAGCACTAATCAGGAGTACCGAGGTACTAATCGCAGTGCCTGGAGATCTAATCGTGACGTCCACCATTCATTCTTGGTCCAGTAGTCATATGGATCATAAATTTTCATGATATTCTTGTTCTGGCGAATCATCTGCATCAGAAATTGAATCATTCAACCCGATCATCTAAATTTCAAGTTATGGCATTTTCATGCCAACAAGTCGGTTTACCGATTTTACCGAGGAACAGTTTGCACATACCTTACAGTGTCTGCCCCAATATTTGACACTGATCTTTGTACTCCTTTAAATTTAAGGTGCTATGGCTCATTCCAACTGAAATCACCCAATTCGAGCACACCGAACTCAAGTTACGTCCGAAACATCCCGGATCTCTATGTTCAAAGCTGAACCAGAATTGCCTTGGTACATGGTCCCACTTTATAAATTTCTAGGCTACTTAGATCAGAATTTAGTTATTCCTATTCTTAAGTTTTGTTCTCCTGAAGTCTATTTTACGGGCCACTTGAATCACTCAAACTGGATAAGTGGTGTCGAGCAAGTTATGGCTACAAATACGAAACCTGGCCGGAAACAGAAAAACTAGAACAGTCAGACTTATTACGTCTAATACGCATCGGTACAAGTTGGCCAAAAATGACCAGAACCGAAATTGTACCGGTACAAGCTCAAATTGTACTGGTACACTTCACCCGAAATTGCCCAGAATGTGTATTTTTCACCCATTTTTCCATGTTTTGATATCCAATCACCTACACTTCAAACACATCAACAAACCATTTAAATCACTTGAACTTTTCATTTAACTATCTCCCCATCACACATCTTCTTCCAAAAAATGATTCTCAAGATATCCTTCCAAAAGTTAATTCTGGCTATACTAAAAACCATACATAAAAATTAAGGTCTTCCAAGAGAGTTGATTAGCTGTGTTTCGAATCAAAACCCCAATCAACTACTGGCATCAACTCACATCCATTTACAAGAAAGATCTCCATATCTTGTCTACAAAAATACACGTAAAGTTCCACCATCCTTACTTCTCGATAAACTAAGCTAAGATGAAACTCCTTAGCGAAACCTGAGATTTGGGTAAGATTGAAACCATCAAAGCATTAATCATACGATAAATTCCAGTCACAACACCTTTTGGCTTCCTTCTGAATCCTCCTTCTTCCTTCTTCTCTTCTTCCTTCTCCCCTTCTTTCTGGCCCGTTCTCCCAATTTGAGACCAAATTGGTCTTTAAATACCATGGATTTGATAAGGCCATGTTTACTAAATAAAACCCCCATTTTTTAAGCTAATTTTCTTATTTGTGTAAATAGTCCTTCAATTCTTTGCCATTTAGTAGTTCAATTTCTTTATTGTATTTCAAATTTCCATTTTTCTGTTAAGATTAGGATTTTTAAGCCCTTTGACCAAATTACAAATTGTCCTGTTATAATCTGGTCTTCTGTTTCGTTTCTGCATTTAACTCACTAAATATTCAAACAGCTTACAAAATAATTCCTAAACATGCTCTAGAAAAATGACTAGGTATATTTCAAAAGTTGCTAATAAACTCATGTTACTCTTATGGCAAATACTCCACTTCAGACAGACGGAATTATGAACATAGAGTTACACATTTTTACCTAAACAATAATTCTAAGGCATATCTTATTATCATGTCAATGAGAAACCATGAGAATTGTCATATGAAATCAAGCACTGTTCCACATGAACCCACGCCTTAGCACCACCATGAACCTCCGGGATTCCAAAAACCAAGGAGCTTCGAGCTCAAACTATCGTGGAACACAAGGCAAATTTGAGCCAATGGGAGTCATAGTGATAATGAATGAGATGAGAAAAAGAGCAATGAGTCATGCCCTTCACGAGCTAGAAAACAACCGACTGGGCCTGAATGCACTTTCAGCGTCTAGAAAGATCTTAAGCAACCATGGGGACTCGATGAAAGAGAGAGAACAACTGCTTAAGATCGGAACATGCATGAAAAACATGGAAACGACTCAGGCCAATCTTAGAGCATCAATGAAAATGTGGAAACTAAAACAACAATGACCCCAACCCAGAGGCTGGCCGTGCACACGCAGGGTGTGAGAACATCCCCAAAATCATTTCCCAAGATACTGAAACCAATCCAAAGCAATGCATGGTTGTCACTTTAAGAAGTGGGAAAGAGCTAGATGAAACCAAAAATGTTGAAAAAGATGAAACCTAAGTGCAGTAGAAAATTCTGGAAGCTGAAAAAGAGAAAGGGGAAACTGAAATTAAAGAAAATATGGAAGTTGAAATTAAAGTGAAAAGCAAAGAAGAGAAGCAAAAATCTGATGAAGTGGTCTCGGAAGAACAGACTTTTTCTCGACAACCTCCTCCTTCTTACACCCACCCTTACCTGCTCTAAATTCAAAACCGTGTTTGATGCTCTCAATTCTGCTCAATTTCAATATGTTTAAAAACTCAAGATCAATATTCCGCTGGGCTACCGCTTTCTAGCTCAAATGACTATCATATGAATTGATAGCTGGAAATAATGAGTGAATGCAAGCTAGAGGCATATGGAACAATAAACTTTTCAAAAATTGTAGTAATCATCCAAAGGTTCTATAAAACCTAAGGATTGGGCAGTTTAACTTACATACCCCTGGTGGTCATCGAGGAGCATACCTCGTGCAAGGTATTATGTGATTTTGGTTAGCATCAATTTGATGTCGATTCTGTGTAGTAAAAGGCTAACTGTGGAAATCTAGAATCAATTAATTCTATTTATCACTCCAAATGGTCTGATGACTCGACTTATCCACAAGGGTGTAATATTAAGATGTTTTGGTTAAGGTCGATAAGTTCATTTTCGTGGATTTTGTGGTATTAGATATGAGAAGACACAAAGCGTTTCAAAATTTTGGAAGACTGCCTTGCCACCAGTCACACTCAATCAAGTGAAGAATGAGTTAACACTAAGAGTTATGTGATACCATGAAATTAATCTTAATAAAAGCATGGATTTTAGAGGAGGAAAATGCAAAATGCAAGGGGATAGACACTTGATCTTCATTGGGCTTTATGATTTGGAAAAGAAGTCCACCGCTTAACAAAAATTTAATTTCCACATAAATTAACATAGAGAATAAAGATCACCATCTACATCATAACTAATCTAAATGTATAGTACTAGAAATGACTGAAGAAAATTTTGTTTTAAAACAAGAGAAAAAGACTCCGGATGGTTTAGTGTTGAAAGAATACAAATGGTTCGTAAAATATGCGCCTTGGGAAGTAATGAGACAGCCGCGATTATCTCTTAGAGTTATTATGCTGAAATCAAATTGTTGACTGGCTAAAACTAAATTCAGAGGCATTTGTTTTGAATAGAAGATGGCCTTGAATTAAATCCTCAAATCGCATTTACAGCAATTTAATGGAAGAGGAACATATCCCACTTATTTGAGCATCAAAGGCTAATCGAACCCAATGAAGGAAGTCGAAAAGAAGCATCGGAGTGGCTTCAGTCAGTTCATATTTATTATTTCACAGCCCCTCAATGGTAGTCTTGGCACAAGTCGTGCCTAAAAGTGGAGGAATTGACCGGATTCATAATGAAAAAGAGCTCGTTATCCACTGCATACATGGTTAGAGAGTATGCATTGATCATTCTAAAGCTCAACATGACAATACAAAGACCATTACCCATTACCTCCTAGATCAAATGTTGATAGACTTGTTTAACACATTTGCACTATTGTTTGTATGTTATTTTAGATAATCGACATGGTAGACCTCAAAGTTAATTTTCAAGAAAGACGACCTTCACCTACCTATACGTAACATTTGCTCTTCAAAAAGAATGCCATTTGGGTTATGTAATGGCTCACCATCATTTTAAAGATGTATGATTGAAATTTTTCAAATTTGATAGAAAACATCATGGCGCCTATAAGATTTTGTAGATATGGGAGCTCGTTTGACAAACAAGTCTGACATAATCTGAGTAAACGCACAGATACTGCAGGAAAATATGGTATTGAACTAGGAAAAAATGTCATTTCATGTTGCCAGCGGGGAGGGTATTATTTGATATCATTTTTCACCAAAGGGTTGAAGTCGAGCAAAGTTAAAAAATAGCCATTGTAATTCAAACCTTACTCCTACCAACTATAGTGTGAAGTGCCATAGCTTCTTGGTCATGCTATGACAGATTTATCAAAGACTTCTCAAAAATCACGAAACCGCTTTGTAAGTTGCTAGAAAAAGATGCGATTTTCAGTTTTGATGAAGCTTGCATGATAGCTTTTGAAGAAATAAAGAACAAATTGATCGAAGCACCCATTGTAGTTGCGCCTAATTGAATAATGAGCTATGTCAGATCTCGACGCCTTTAGCTAATTAGGTGACGGAAACATACTGACCTTTACCTTTTGTGAGGTCAGGCCTGGTGTCTTGTATAATCAATCAAAATCTCATATATCCAAAGATAACAAAACAAACTACTGATCGAATTGTTTTTACAAAGATCATATACATACAAATTCCTGAATGTCCCTATTTTATATATAGGAAAAACTGAGACTTATATTGCAAACGGGAGTGAACTACATGAGTGAAATCCCAATAGTGGTCGTCATATAGTAGAGGTGGAATTTTTTACGTTTTCCAGACCTACACGGATTAAAAACCCGTTTTTTACACTTAGTGGGAAATATATGACTTATATAGAAACATATTGATTATTACTTCACTGATAGTATAGATATATAATAGATATGTAATAATATATATCGAATTTTTCATCAATGGTATACAGCAGCCTTATAATATATTCGTATTTATAGTAAAACTTATACTTATTCGTCTCTGCTGTGGACACATACTTGTACTCAGATGACGATAATAGCTATCTGCATTCCAAAAAAGGACATATATATCGGACTTATTCTATACTTGTCAGATCATGATAAATTTATTCGTGACCTCCAAGGACATCTACATGAACTCACATACTAATACTTATCCAGATCTCTGAGAGTTACAAGAGTTTAGACTCTTTACTTAGAGGTAACCGTATACTCAGAACTTATATTTCCACTGGATCCATACTCTTGTATTACGGCTATTATACTTGTCTTACTTGGATCTTATATACTAGGTCACGAGCCATTCTCGTATTTCGATCTTATACTTTGTAATAATGAGTATATGTATCAGGCTCGCATCTTATAATGGCCAATGGGGCATATACTGTCTTACGGATCTGCACCGTATTACTTTTAGCTATTCTTGTATTTCAAGCCTTATACTGCAGAAATACTTGTTACATACTGTCTTATGGATCTTATAATTATTATGGAGCTTATTCTTGTATTTCGGATTCATACTTGTATTATAGAGCATATACTTGTATTATGATACGGAAGTACCTGTAGGTATCACTACATAATAGATACGTAGGCACGCTGTGAGTATTATCTCGGGATCTTCACCATATTACCCCTTTACTCTTATTCTTTATTCAAGAGTTCATCATAGAACTCATGATTGTCTTCAATTAGTAATGATGGAAAATGAGTAGGACACACAAAGACAATAAGCACCCGGGCGTACGTGATAGTACCGAGGTGTCGAAAGACAGCGCGGAGTGCCTAAGCATCAATGCAGAGCGCCGCCGACTGACCGTAGAGTATCATACTAATCAAAGAGTACCGGCAATTATTATGCCGGCATCTACGAGTGCCGCCGCATCTAATCGTGAGAGTAAACCGGCACTGCAATCAGAGAAACAGCACATAAAGCCGGCACGCCGAGTGCCGCCAGACGAACGCAGAGCGCCCGGGCGTGCGGGCGGCGTCTTTCTTTTCCGTATGCTGCACATTATATGTGCCCGCCCACGTACAGGTGCCGTGTCATTCCATATCCGTCTTGTATGGGCTCACAATTGTACTGTGATAATAATTATATATAATCTATTTTATTTATATTAATAATTAGGGTGATTCTTAGCTACATTATGTGTTCATGACATATTGCCTTTCATGTTCATGTTCATGTTTCAGCCTTTCAGAACTCCATATCATATTCATGTTTCATATTGCATCTATACATATTGCATTTTCTATATTTTTCTTGTTTCATGCCTATTACATAATAGACATTTGCTACTTGTAATGTGATGACACTCCATGTATTCACACATCATTCATGTGGTTCGTCTACAATCTTACTTTATTTAGAAATTAAACCATCCAATTGAATCATCCAAACTGCTATATATTTCATGCCAAACTAGTCATTTTGCCCATATTACACTAGGGACAATTTGAAATATCATTTCAAGGGTCTTAACTCCATAATTCTTGACACTAGTTCTTTGTATTTGAAGCTAAGGTGCTATGGGTCTTCCAACTGAATCACCCAAATTGGAGCACCGAACTCAAGATATGTCCTAAATAACTCGACTACTCTATGTTCAAACTCCAACTTAAATTGGTTTGAATATTACCTACCCTGGAAGCCGAATTTCTTTAAAAATATAGTCAAAATCTGACTGCATCTATTTCTGCTGAGATTTGTTCTTGAAGTCTAGTTTTAATCAGCCACTGAATCACTCAAATCAATAAGAAATGACCAAGTTATGGCCAAAATACTAATCGGTCCAAACAACACCGGTACCTGCATCGGGAAGGTTGGTACCGCAGATTACACTGCTCGTACAGTACCAAAACTCGAAATGCCCAGAAATTGTGTTTTTCTCCCATTTTTCCATATATTTCCACCTAAACCAACTCAATACTCAATACACACATCAAAACCACTCCATATTCATCTTGTAACCTCTATTATACTCAAATCATCTTCAATACTTATCTACTTCAAAAACCTTCATGAATTACTCCCAAAATAACTCTAATATGGGTCATAACCCATACATAAACTAAACATAAAGATTGGTTAGGTTTGTTCTAAACCCAAACTCCACATTTGCAATTAAACCATGAATCCAACCTTCAAAGGGAGGGATTCCATGATTTTCTTATACCTATTTAGGTTTTACCAACCTTACTTTCAAGAAATCTAGGGTTGGGATGAAATCCTAACAAAACCCTAGGTTTGAAAACCATAGAAATCCCTACCATGGTCCAAATACACATAATCCCATACAAAATTCATAATTTCCATACAAAAATCCAAAGATCCATACCAAAAATCATAGAAATCCTTACCTTTCTTCTTGGCTTCTCCTTCTTCTTCCTCTTCTTCTCTCTTCTTCCTTCTCTTCACTTGCCGCTTCTCTCGAGACCAAACAAAAATGAGCTATTTTTGATCTCCAATTTATTTTTATACTTAATCTTTTATTTATTGCACATAGGTCCTCAAGTCTTTCTTTTGCAAATCAACTTATGCTATATTCCACTTAGCCCACACTCTTCTTTCTCTTATGACTTTCATAGCCTTTTTTACAATTACAAATTTTCCTTGTGTCTTAAAAATAAATCTGAAGTTTTCTAATTTCCATGTTTTGTATTTAAATTCACGTAAAATTCAATTATGCCTAGAAAATACTCTAAACATGTCGAAATCCACTAGGTATATTTCGGGTATTATGTTTGAAATAATAACAAAAATATACCAAAGACTTTATAGTGGGGTCAGGATAGTGGCAGCAGAGAGAAATGTTCAAAGTGAATTTACTACGCCAAGAAACTCGAATGACGCCAGAACACTACACAACCATAGAGAAAGAAATGCTAGAGTAGTATATTCATGTGATTCGACCGCACATCCTTGGCTCCAGTTACTTTATTTACGGACCATGCAAAGAATTCAATACCTCATGACGGTGCAATGAGGCCAAAACCGAGATTAATTACTGGTTTTATTGCTTTAAGAATTTGACATGGAAATCAAAAGACAAGAAAGGAAGTGAAATGTAGTTGCAAAACCACTTATCTCATTTGAAGCCGAGCAAAGGGATTGAAGATCCGTAGAAATCGAGGAATCATTTCTAGATAAACAGTCGTTCGTGATGGAAGCCTACCGCTTCGTATGCAGATTTTAAAATTCATTTGGCCTACAATGTCCTACCTCTTGAACTTAGTTTTCAAAGGTAAGAAAAAGTTTCACATGATGTGAAGTTCTACCACGGGATGATCCACTACTCTTAAAAGATGCTATGATCTAGTAACAAGAAGATGTGTACCTCAAGAGGAACATCATGCGACCCTATCCAAGGCCATTCTTCCTATATGGAGGGACATTTTGGAATCCGTAAATAGCTCAAAAAAGTGTTGTAAATCTGATTTTCCGCCTAGTATGTTCAAGGATTCTCATCGATACGCTCAAGGTCAGATGATGTCGAGCTGGCTTTTATTTTTAAGAAATGAAAATCATTAACAACATTCATGGAAGTGAAATCTTGATGTATGGAATCGATTTCACGGACCATTCTCCTTCATTTGGAAACACATAACTTCTTCTTACAAGGATTATGTGTCGGCTGGTAGAGACGATTGTAACACAAAACATGATGCTAAATTGTAGTATAATCTGCTCACAAAACAACTTCACCCTGTTTTGGCACACCCTGTTATATTATCAATGATGAAGGGCTTACTTCGCAATGTAATTTTGCTTCACTACTTGGAAAGTATAATGTGTGGCATTACAAAGAGTCTTCTATATCACCTATAAACCAATGGACAATGAAATTTCAAACCAGAAACCAAGGGCATTTTTGAAAGATGCTTGAATTCCTTCAAGAAGGATTAACAAAATCGGATGATGCCCTATAGGCATATAGGACTGCCTTCAAAACTCCTAGGTATTGACATGTCACCTTTCTGCTTAATTTATGGGAAAGCCTTGCCATTTTCCAAAGGAGGAACATCGCCATGTGAGCAATAAGAAACCCCAACTTAATCTCACTAGCCATGTGAAAAAGATTTCTTCAGTTAAATGAACTTGAGGAATTTAGAAATGACTCCTATGAGAATGCCAAGATTTATGAGGAACAAACAAAAAAATGGCATGACAAACATATGTTGAGAAAAGAGTTCAAAGTGGGTGATAAAGTCCTGATCTTAAATTCCAAACTAAAGTTATTTCCGGGAAAGCTAAGATTCACATGGTCTCTGCCACATACGCTTCGGGGCCATTCTACAGTAATGAGTCAAATCAAAAGATGGGCCTGAATTTAAAATCAATGGCCAAAGATTAAAGAATCCAGGCTGTCAAGAATCAAGGAAGTTAAGAAGTGTTTTACTATTTGTAATCTTCATCTTTCTTTTAGTACCAAATGCAGTAAATACGGCTTCACTGCCATTGACACTAAATATAGCTTCTTGGGAGTAAACTCAAGTTGTGTAAGAATCCTTTCTTCCATTTATTTTTATTTTTCTTTTTTCTTTTTCTTTTAGTTTCATTTCTTGCCACTTCGGGATTCTTTGTTTGTTTTTATTTGTAATGTTTGATGTATTGTTAAGGTTTCAGTTTACTATGCTGGGGTGTACCTATTTGAAATCGAAGTAAGGTGGAATTAAAATATGACATTTTAAAAAGAAAGACAACTATGGAGTCAAATTGATTTTCATACATTATGTAAAAATTGAGGACAAAAGAGAGCCACGATTTTCCAAATAATATTTTCGGGGTCTGCTTTCATTGGTACTCACAACATTCCCTCCGTTCGTTTGGGGCGAAGGCCTCTTTCGCCCAGGCTTAACCTCAGAGCTCATTTTAGAAACACTGCCCGTCTAGGCTAAATCCACTCCCATTTTTGTTAACAAGCTCTGGGTCCACTCCTCGTAAAGACACTTTGCTCGGGGCAACCCCCTGTAACTCAGACAGCCTTTGCTCGCTTAGGCGGCTTCACCTTGCTTGCCGGTAAGATGCCCGAACCTAGGGCACTATAAATGACCCCAAAGGTCATTTTGTTCATTTTTCACACATCCTGGACTCTCTTTCTTTCCTCTAAAAACCCGGTATTTCCAAACCACCTTCCTTTGTTCTTATTGGCTCCTAAGAAATTAGTTTTGGTAAAAAGAAAAAGGACTAGATCTAGTTTGTGGGCACCTCCCCCTCCTCCAGACAACCCAGAGAAGTTCATCACCCAAGATTCCGAGAGGTTATACCACGATTCTCTCTACAATAGGACCTTTGTTTCTAAGCGAGGTTTCCTGAACTCCAACGCCTACTTCAGCTTTGTCATCTAAGAGAAGGGGTGGATGAAATTGTGAGAGCATCCCCCACCTGGGATAGCTCCCGTCGTTCGCGAGTTCCAATACAACCTGAGGTTTTGGGTTGGGTCCACAATCTATGTTCGGGGCAAATGGGTTAACTTCAGTGCGACAATAATAAACTAGCTTTACAATTTGCTGATAAATAACAATGAAGCATACAGTATTTTTATTTCAAAATACAAACTACCAATAGTTCATGAGATCCCTCAAGAGGGGACAAGGTGTATGGACATGCCATCCTTCTACACTTGAGGTGACTACTTTTCAGATGAAGACCCTGAATCCTGTCGCAAAGGTCTGGTATAATTTTCTTTGTGCCAAGCTTTAACCCAACCTTCATTTGACCACTAGCGATCATGATAAGACGTGATCTTGCTTTGCGCACCGCCCAAGGCATCGACGGATGTCGAGCACGGAATCCACCCAAGGGTGTCGTATTAGAGCCTTGATCCACCCCTCTCTCATCACCCAACTGTGCCAAATTGCTGAAGTACCGATGCTTGAGTCCGAGGAGAAAGCCCATCATCAACTCCTATTGTCACTTCCTAAATCAAATGGTGGAGCCCAAGATGATATGGAGGATGAGGAAAAAGAAAACATAGCAGCAAGAGTAGAGCGAGGAGGATTCAGAGGACGAGGATTCTGAGGCTGATCTTCCAACGCACTTTAGATCGTTAGACTATCAGCTCGCCAGATTAGTAAGATAGGCGAGGGATAGTCACCTGCCGGACCGCAACACAACATATATGGTCAGCATGATGCGCTCTACCATAGCAAAGATTATCACTGGGCCAGGCCCACCACAACCTCTCCACCACCATTCCAAATTTCCTCGCTTGACTCCAATTGTATCGCCACCGACGAACCCCCCGTGATCACCGCTTAGACGATGATCACTCGATTCCTCGAGGAGTTTCGCTCACCATCATGACTATATTTTGGCACCGGGACAATGCTAGTTTCCAAGTCTGGGGTATTTCTCCCGTGATAGTGTTCTTTATTGGTGCAACTGCTGCACCCGAAACACTTTGACTATTTCCGCCAGTTATTTTTATTTTGGTTTATCTGCCATTTAGTTTTAGCTATTTCGATGCTTAATTAGTTCTTATAATATTTTGTGTGTTTGATAATTAATTTTTAATTGCATCAGGATTGGTTTGATTCATAGATGGGTATATTTTTTTTGTTTGAAAATACTTCAACATTGCATATATTTTTCTGAAGTTGGAATCACAGCTTGAATGTTGTCCATTAGTGATCCACTAAATGCCAAGAGTTTAGAATTTTTTTTTGAAAATTTTGGAAATTGTAAAAATTTTGTTTGATTTTGTGGGTCTGCTGTGAGATAGTTGGTACTGCCTATGATGTGATAAATAATCTTGTTGTTCCACATTTGAATAATGTAAGAGATTCTTGATCTAAAAACCAAATTGTCGACCATACAAATTAAGACACTTAGCTATAGGTTCAAGACAAAACCAAGCACAAGTCTCTCAGACTTTTGTTTGCCAATCATGCCGGTTTAGAGAAAATTAGGAAATCATAACGTTTAAAATCTCATAAGACTTTAGAACTTGCTTAATTACCACTTGAGGCTAAATCCCAGGTATCAAAATGATATAAATAATCCTTGGAACTCCGTTGGAGCCTTCTTATCCTACCCTTGCCATGCATAAATCTATAATCACTCCTATTTGAGCCGCACAGCCATGTTCAATCTTGAAACCAA